>CM076575.1:1229306974-1229692294 GCA_034641835.2 Pinus albicaulis
TTTAGAACACCATGTTAAGCACACACATGGTGTATGAGAAGAATGAAACACAGACACAAGAAACTCAACACACAATGAAAGATAAGCGTGAGGCTTTCTTATTTTTTCCGTTATACATGATGTACATTTATAATACAATGGTGTGACTCCTGGTTTCATATTCCAAGGTCACTTGGACTCCATTGTGACTTTTCGCATTCCACACCTACCCATGTAGGATTAGGTGTTCCAACATCCCCCCTTAATTTGAAGGGGTATGTGTGAGTCCAAGAAAAGAGTTGTAATACAAATCTGCAAAGTATACATGGCAGCACTTGGGCTGAATCAACTCTCTGAAATGTTGGAAAAAGAGGTGGTTTAAGGATGACCACCAACACTGGAACACAATACTTGTTGCAGTTCCCGGAACTCTTCCAAAACTGGCAAGAAGCTGAAAGCTTCTGCTAGAGGAATTGTCCCTCATAAAAAAGGGAGACCTTCAACCTAAAAGAAGGGAGGTCTACTACCTGTGATGGTTTTAGGATTACCAACAACTCTGGAATGCTTGAAGCATTTCTTGGAACTCAACCAAAGCTGGCAAGAAGCTGAAGGATTCTGCTAGAGGAAGTGTTCCTCATATATGAAAGGGAGACCTTCGACCTAAAAGAAGGGAGGTCTGCTACCTGTGATGGTTTTAGGTTATCCACCAACCAAAAATGATGGTTTAAGGTTTTCCACCAACCGAAGGCATGCTCATGGGCATCCATGTCTCTGGCTACATCTCTGAATCTGGAATGATGAATTGTGGCTCAGGCTCGCTTGAACTACTGGCTACAACTCTGAACATGAAATGAGATTGTGGCTCAGGCTTGCTTGATCTGTCGTCAAAGCTTGTACATGAACACCATTTTCCCCCCTGTCAGGGACAAGGTGGGATGATGGCAAAAACTCAACTGCAAGTTTGTTCAATATCCATGAACAAGTTCTAACATGTGTCGTAAACATCTTCTTGGTCGCTGATGCCCATTGCCAAGAAGCGATCCATCCAAGATGAATGTTGGTTCTTGCAGGAGGCTTGTGTCTGAAGCATCTGTCTAAAGAATGGGTGTGCCGACTATAGTTCTTGCATGAATGAAGATAAAAATAGTGATCTTTCATGTGGCGAACTCGATCACAGTGTTTGCATTTCTCAATCTGTTGTGGAAGTGGAATAGGATCTGGAACAACTGCAGGTGAACTGTCATACATGAATCCAGCACTCTGAAATATGATGGGCTTTGTGTAGTCTGGAATATGAGAGGACACATCCTTATCATATCCAAGACCAGTTCAGTGCTTGTTGTGGAAAAGCTCTTCCCAAGGTCTGATGATGGGCTTGAGAAGTGCAGGCTGAGCTGTTCCATCTTCATGTAAAGAAACTCTTGTGCAATGAACTAAATGGGAATCGAATACAACTTTACTAACTTGCTGTTGATGGGAGTCTTTCTCAATCTTCTGAATAGAAACAGGTTCAGAATGGTGACTCTTTTGCTGAAGTTCGTCTTGTTGGAGCTGAGATTCCAACTGCAAAAACTCAATCTTTTCTTGTGCATCTTGCAAACAACTTTGAATGTTACAAAGAGCATCCTTGCTCATTTTTATCATGTCATCAACATTTGAATGAATGAGGCTATTCAACAACTCTAATGCCACATTGATTTTATCCATTTCAACAACTTAGGCTTAAAAATGAAAGGGTGTCGGCTTCAACCGAAAATGCACCCATTTACAATGTGATGCAACAAGAAATATAATTGACTCAAAAGAATTTCAAAGTACAAAATCTGCTCCTCAAATGATGGAGGGAAATCAACAAATTTTCAACTCAATTACACTTCAAGTCTTCAATGAAGATGCAGATCAATGTCAGTTCAATTCTGCAAAATATGTGCAGCTGAAAACACTTGTGCAAGAGGCCTTTAAGGCGGCTGAATTTTCCTTCAAATAGTTGTTTCAAACTTGTCTTCTCATGTAAAATTCTTTAGAAAATCACCCTTTATATGCCACAAATCATAAAATGTCAAATTCACTTTTCTCTAAATATAGTCCATCTCCTCACATGTCATTTTCTTCATTTCTGCTATTCATATCTCTTCTTCCTTTCTCTCTCTGCTGTTTTTTTTTTTTTAATTGATTAAAAATTAATTAAAAAATAAATTAATGGGAATTAATTAGAAATGGAGGGAAGGCGATTAAAAAATTGGAGAGGGATTATAATAATGGGAGGGAAATTAATTGAGAGGGGAGGGGGGAGTATTATATGGGAAGGGGAATTAAAAAAATTTAAAAATCGAATTTTAAAATTGGGAGGGAGATTTATTAAAAAGGGGGGATAGATTTTTAAAAAATTTGAAAGTCGAAATATGGGGAAGGGGAGTAACTATCAAATTTAAAAAAGGGGTGGTAAGGAATAGGTAGTCGGAGTGATAAGGCAGGGTCGGTTAAAATGGAGGGATTTTTTTTTTTTTTTAATTAAAAATCGAAGTTTTTGAATGCGGCCTTGAGGGCCGAGGGAGGTAATGGACATGTTGGAGAGTGGGATATGAGCGTTGGCAGAGTCGTTGTATTGACTATTCGTTGAGAGTGGAATTTGAAGATGGGACGGCGGGTAGGATAGGGAAGATGGGAGGGCGGGTATCGTATGGTGTAAGGGCCGTGGGGAGGAGGCAGGTAGAGGGAGCGTGGTATTGAAGGGGGCGGAGTTTGAGTGGGTAGGGAGCTGCAGATAGAAAGAGCGCTGGCATAGTCTAGCGTGAGGGAGTGTAAGGAGATGGGGTCAAGTTAAGGAGAGTGTGTAGAGTGTGCGTTGGGAGTGTTGAGTAGAGTGATGTGCGTGGAGGGTTAAACGGGTGCAGTGGGAGGGAACTCATGAGGCGTGAGAAATAGGTAGGAAGGTGTGAGGCCACAATGTAGTGGGTCTGTTGTGTGGTAGAGATATGTAAGGGGTCGAGAGAGCGTATGAAATTCCATTGAGTGTGATGTAATGTACAGTGAGGAGGCGAGAGCAAAGGGCGTAGAGGGGAGTTGCAGAGAGGCCAATTTTTTTTGTTTTTATTTTTATTTTTAAATTTAAATAGCAGAGTAGAATAGAGACTTTTAGAATTGAAGCAGAATTTTTTCTTCCAAATACACAACAAATTTTTTTTCTTCAAATGTATAGCAGAACAAATCCAGCAGCAGTAGAAAGTGCAGAAATGAGGGCAACTTCAGAATTTTAGTCTTCAAAACAACAAAATTTTCCAAATATACAGCAATCTAATCCATTTCAGACTTTAATAGTATTCAAAAATCTTGAAACTTGCAGATATTTTTCAATGAAAAACTCAGAATTTTTTCTCTCAGAAACCCTCTTTAAATAGTATTCCAGCAGCTCTTGAAAATGCAGATTTTAATAAGAAGAAATTTCAGAGAAAAATTAGAATGAAAACCTTCAGATGGGTAGTGTTGCCTTTCTTCAAAGCCAATGCCTGAATGCTACCAATTTCTGAATGCTGGGATTTTGAATGCTGCTCCTCTTCAAAACCAATTCTGAATGCGACAAAATGTCAAAATCACTGCTGCAAAAACTCTCTAAATGCTGCAAAAATGCAGATATGCACAGGCCATAAACATAAATGGCTCACTCAATTTGGAGCAGGGCCAGCAATCGCCCGCTCTGATACCATGTTAAACACCATGTTAAGCACACACATGGTGTATGAGAATAATGAAACATACACACAAGAAACTCAACACACAATGAAAGATAAGCGTGAGGCTTTCTTATTTTTTCCATTATACATGATGTACATTTATAATACAATGGTGTGACTCTTGGTTTCATATTCCAAGGTCACTTGGACTCCATTGTGACTTTTCGCATTCCACACCTACCCATGTAGGATTAGGTGTTCCAACATTTGGAAATTGACAACTTTTTTTTGCAATTGAAATTATTATAAACAACATATGTATGATATTTAAGAAACCTAAAGTAGATGAAAAGATCATCAGTATAATTATGGATTGGTGTTCTAGAGAGACAGCACCTTAATTCTTAGCCCACAAACCCCAACATGCCCTAGCAACTTGGTTCCTACTGCGGGCTTCACATAGAACCATCCTAATGCAATCCACTCGTAGGAGGGGGAAGAATAGGTTCACTTAAGGATCCATTTTATCCCTTTCTACGTTTGTCTTCCTGCACTGTCTCTAAATTCTTCTTTTTATTTTTAATAATAAATGAGTCATTTCAACCAAAATCATTAATATTTCTTTCAAATTATCTCATAATAATCTCCAAGATCCTATTTTTTGAACCTCCATACTTATGATGGAATAAGTAATCAAAACAATTTCATGCTTTCCCCAACTCACTAGCATCCTTTTTCCTATTTCTCTCCATGATAGAACGGAGAAACAAATTAGATTTTTGTGGTAGCATTCGATACATATTTCATGTTCCTATTACTTAAAAACACTTGTTAGACACAAAACCGAAGTATTGCGTATGTTCGACCTTTCTTCATAGAAAATGTATTTTCTTTTTCCCTTAATGTATTCCTCTAAAGAAATATCATTTGCATCATTGTTTTATTTATTTCTTTGAAAAAATGATAAAAATACATCATCTTCATCTAGATTTACAACATATGTTTCAGCCTTTACTTGATTTGAATCTTCTGAAGAGATGTGTTAGCGAGCATCGCTCCTTCAAAATTAAAAAAAATCATTGAGACAATCTTCCCAAGCTCGTGATCATCTGTAAGAATACCACCAACATAGTGCATGTTGGTTGTCCCTTCTAGAACCATGCAAGTCAATGAAGTCCTATGGTTATGTAGCAATCTTGACAAAATACCACCATTATGGGTAGAATCCCGCACTCGTTGTTAGACCTTGTGCAGTGCAATATCTCTGAATGTCACTACTTCATAATCCCTTTTTTCTAGATGGAACATGTGGACCCATTACATTTAAGGTTATTTTTGCGACTCTATAATAGAAATCAAGTGCCTCCATGTATTTTTTGTAATGAATATGATATTATGTATCTAAATCACCATCCCTAATATGTAATAAAATTCGTGTTAGGTTTCTCAATCACTTCCTCATCAAGATTTACCCGAATCGAATTTACGTGTAAAGAAATATCCCACCACTCCACTCAATTGATTTGTGGTTTCTATTCAAAACTCCCACTATGTACACTCATTTACGTATGAGCGTGTTCAATAGTCCTACACATCTAGTCCTCCCCGGCTTGTAGCTTCTATTTATAACTTCAACCTATCCACACCTCCATGACTTCAGTGGTTTTCTTCTCAACAACGAATTCCGAAATACTAGTAAGGATTCACTATATTCTACGTCCTTTCTACGGATTTTCCTCCAATGAAGTTATAGATGATCCCTATAATCACAACCAAATAAGTCTTCTTTCACAAACATTGGTGCACATTTGTTTTTCTGAATTCCAATATGAAAGGTTATAGTTCCTCTATGGTATCCTCCATGAACTTTTCTTTAAAGTTTTTATTTGATGGTTTACCACAAGCAAGAGGTTTTCTATGAGCATCATCATTCACAAAATCTAGTTTATAAGTGTGTCTAAAATAGTTAAGGGTGATTTTTGACATCTTCATCGCATGTTGTCTGTTGAGCGAGGTATACCAACTCCCTTGCCACTAAAACACGTAAATCCAATCTTGAATTAGATTCCTTGACATTGTTTTCACTTAATTTTGTATTTACCATGTGAATATCATCATCAATAAAACCAACAATTTTATGATTAATCTCAACATCTAACTGAATTCACATTGAAACATGTGTTACAACATTATTTCCCATGTTTGTCAGTAATCCGACTGATGCGTAAAACCAGAGCCATATCTATGTTGTGGCCTTTTAGAGTCGAATATGATACATAGTTTCCAACTCGTCAAGGCCCGACACACTTTCCAAATTTTGAAACATAGTTGATGATGAACTAGGGGTAGTCTCTACGTAGTTGTTATGATTGTAAGCCTCTCATGAGTTTGGATTTAGGCTCCCCTCACAGGAAGATTTTTTGGAATTTCGTAGAAGAATTTGATCGGACCCTTGGACAAAGTTCTCTTTTTTTGGCATAGAAATCATAATTCATATGGAAGTTGGATGAGTCTAAACTTCTAAACCCATTGAAGGTGTGTAAATTTTTAGATGTTGTTACTCGTAAATATATTCTCGTGAAGCTTTTCCCTTGGCTAGGCGAAGCTAGGGGCTCTTCCATGATTTGAAAGAATTCATTGGCTTCCATTTCTAATTCCATGAGAGGTCCCGTATTTCACCAATAATATTTTTAGAATAATATTGTGTGAATCACTCCTTCATAAAAGGCTTCATAATAGTCCTGAAACTTTTCAACGAAATAATACTTGATCAATCCTTGAAATAATGCTTGAGAGAGTCTTACCTGGTCTTGGTTCAAGTGATGCTCAACTTTAAGGATGTACGAATATTATGAGATAAAAAATCCCACACTTATGTCATAGTGATATTCTATTGAATGAGCCGAGATGGGCCTTAGGAATAAGTTTTGAGCAACGTTAGAAAAAATCCATGAGGTCAATAATTATCTATTTTGAGAGAGAAAAATACTCTAGCGAATAATGTAGATGACTTCAGCCTAAAAAACTAATCGAGGTTTACACCTTAGGTGATTTGAATACCCTCATATTCTAGTGATGAAATAATATCAAACAAAGGATGGTCTTGTGTCTCAAGTAATCGAAAGAATAGAAATTAGGTCGAGACTCAAACAACCATACATCGTTTAAGTGAATAGTTCAAAAAATGTCCAAATGATTCCTTAGTCATTAGTCATCAAATGTGCATGTAGTAAACCTTGGAAAAGTGGGTGACAAGCCTCGGATTAGTTTGAGAAAGGGCTGAAATTCAGCCCTCACGAGGGTTTCCTTCGATGATGCGGATGCGAAACTCGGAAAAACACAAAAATTTACCATAGAATTAACATGAATTCATCCTCTTCTCCAGGGGAATCTCCATACACAAAAAACATAAAAATGAAACCTAAAAAGTCACAAGAATATTTTTCCTCTTTCTTCCATTTTTCAGGTGCTCTGCACTAGGCTTCAAAAATTTAGAGGAAACAATATACTTGTGCATTTTCTATCTTTTGGAGAGCAGTATTTTCTCTTTTGATATTGGCCATGGATTATTTTTTTATATTATCAAATAAAAATGTGCCTTTGAAAATCGTAATTAGTATTCATTTCACATGGATGTCGATGTGTAACATTACTTAGAGAATATGATGTGATCTAGGTGATGGAAAAATTAGAACCTTGTCGATGGCATGTGTATGCCACTATCAAACCCATGATATTACCCATATATACATTGTGAAACAGAGAAACGTATAAGCTCAAATTTATGAATTTATAAGATTTATAGCCATCTACTAAGACTTTGAAATTTAATATTTTAACTTTTTTATCAATTTGATAAAACTTATAGGATTCTAGTCTTCTCTTCACGGGATACATCTGTCGGATGTCACCTGTACACTACTAGAAGGGTTGTATAGGGCATGTTTTTCATTCACGATTTTGTCTATACCAATTTTTTTTTCTTTTCCATTTTCTTGTCTTTGTAGTTTGATATAATGTTAAATTTTAAGTTTTTTTACTTAACATATATGAAAAACTCCCTTTAACATGCCCCTTTTTGAGATGTTGTTTTTTTCTAACCAATCATGCACCGATACGAAAATTGGAACTCATAATGTGCTTCCATTTTTTATTTTAAATATTAGTTTTTTCATTCACCTGTAAGATAGTTGTTTTCTTTTCTTGTAAAAAGGTATTTACCATTATTACAAAGATGAGTGATGGAATTATTTTTTTCATTAGAGTGTCACTAAGGTTACTTTGATGCTCTATGCGGTGAGGTTTCTAGATAAGTATGAGTATAATAGTTAGTTAAAGTGGTTTAATTGTAGGATATACAACATCTATAGGATAATTTGATTTCCTATGCCATGTAGCGATTTATCACATGTCTAACCGTGATAAAGTAGAAATTTGAAGTACATTATAGGAATCTATGAGTAGTGTATGGCAACATAAGATCTAGCATATTTTATATTTTCTTTTGCTTAGAAAAAATAGAAGCTACTAGGAAAATCATCTTCCAAGATGTTATGTACCATTTTGGTAATCATAAATAGAAAAAATTACAACTAAAAGAATAATAATATCATTTCTTTAATAGCTATTCATAGAGATACAATGACCTCACCATTTGATAAAGAGATATGAAGATAATATAATTATACATGAATCTATTATAACAATTATTGGGTATGTATCTACTCGTAATTCCATTCACTCTTTGGGCTCTCCCACCTCGCGTGTATGAAATCCCCTATAAGGATGGATGTTTTCCTTGGCCTATTGAACTCTATAGACTTGGCCTATTGAACTCAAGTTTCTAGTCCCTCTTCTACATCAAGAGCTAGCCGCATTATTGAATCGACTCTAAACCGTATGATTCTTACCTCGCTATCATTTTCACAACTAACCTTGTTGTGCCTCCTCACTAGATCCTCTTGAAATGTCGATTCCAAGTTTCTTATCTGTAAATTTCAACCCTCCATAATTTGTGAGTATACTACACTAGTGCGGGGAGAGTACTCTTTAGTTTCTACCCATGTATTTTTAGAGACCAACTCGGATCCAACAAAATTAGTTGGTCAGTAAATGGATTCCCAAGTTTCGAATGAATAGTTTTCGTACTTTTAACAAATCATTCCAATTTGAAACCCATTGGTTCTATACTAGAAAAGGATGGCTCGCTTAAAATCCCCCAAGACAGAGAAAAAAAATGAAAAACTAACAAACTAAACTTAATCCTATATCCTTCCCATATCTATTCCATGATGCCTCCCTCCATTTGTCTCATGCTCCCTTTACTTGATAGATTTGTGGGTTTGGAAAGAATTTGGAAATCTTTAATTCAAAATCATTCTTTTGCTGAAGTTGAATAGCTTCTTGGGCCACTTTGGTGTACTAAATTGAAAAATATCTCCATTTCGATTTAAGCGTTCCTTCGAAGAGTTTCTTGTACTTTTTGTTTTGATGCTTGCTATTTTTTTAATTTCGTAGCTACTTTTTTTATGATTTTGAATTTCTATTTTCAGTCATTCAAATTACATATTTGGATATTTTTTTGGTGCCGATTTTGAGCCATTATTCGAAGCTCATGAAGGTAAGAAAAATGTTTCATATAACCCTTTGTCTCTCACCAAAGACTTGTTGTTTTTTTATCTAGATATGATTTATTACTCTATCATAGTTTCCATTTTGATTTTAATTGTTTTTATTGAGTTGCCTTGCAATGATGTAACATTTTCCTCTACCATGGATTTTTTGCCCTTACAAAGTGATAGACACATGTAAAATTTCATAGCCCCAATTAGAAGCTTCCACTAAACACACAATCCGTACTCTAATGAGTTTTTTGTTGATATGTAAACTATAGTTATTGTAATAGGAAAAAAATCTTGTAGTTGGTGGAGAGTAGACAATGACCGAACATCAAATATCCTCTTATCTTTCATGATGATATTGAGACATGTATTTAACAAGAAATAAATATAGAATACAAGATGTTACTGGTCATTGGCCTTATACGGTGAACATAATAGATCATGATCATGAAGCAAAATCAATTATTAGTCTTAAATATCACAAATGGTTTACTTGTCAACAAAAATTATTTCCCTCATTAACATCCAAGAATTGTTTTTTGGCTAGTGTAAATTTTTGGTTGAACTTTGCCAAAATTTTACCTTTAGCATTATGGATAGGCTCTTTACATGTTTTCGGTGGAACTATTAGAGCATCCAAAACATTTTGAGAAATAATATTTTTTTGAACCAGAGTATATGTTAGGGTCCCTACTATTACTAGTATAGTCCCTTATTGTTGTTAGAGAAACCCCCTTATTGTTATTTTTGTACCCCTCATAACCCTCATATTGTTATTATTGTGTCCTTACATTATTAGTGTTAGTTTGACTGGGATTACGTTGTAGGGCCTCATGGACTCTATATATATAAAGGAGGTTTTGGTCATTTGTATCATCCAAGAATTGTTCATTTATGTAATGTATTGGAGGTTGACCCCCTTGAATTGGTTTATTTCTAAGGAATTTATCCATATTTTCTTCTATTTTTGGAGTCTGGGTTTCATAACATTTGGTATTAGAGCTTTGGATTCTAGGGTTTTCAATGTCTAAATAGGTCATTGTGGAATTTTAGCTATAATTTTTTTTCTAAGAAGTTTTCGAAGTTGAAATTTTTTACAGAGCCAAGTCGAAATCTGGATGAAATTCTTGTAAAAAAATTTCAGATCTTGGTTCATAATGTTTTTAGAGATATGATCTCGTGTAAGTTAGGCTTGTTTTCGAGTTCTCAGAGTTTCATCTAAAAAGGTCATCATGGAATATTCGCGGTAAAAAATTTTTTCTCACGAAGGATACTGAAGCTAAAATTTTACGGAGAGAAGACAAATTTCTTAGTGCATATCCTATAATAATTTCAGATATTGGTTCAAAATATCTTCAGATATATGATCTATGGAATTTAGGGTTTGTATAAGCTCTCGAATTTCATCTCAAAGTGGTGACCTTCGGAAAAATTGTCACGACTCTCCATCGAGCTATACGATTGGAATTATGTAAAAATAAGTACATAGACTACTAGTTTCTTGTCTTTCAATTTTAGAGCCAAAGGAGGAGACAATGAGACATGGGAGCATGTCATACAATTTCACTCTACTCGAACCGGGCCCATAATTAGGTCATTGTGGGAGATTCAACATAACTTTTCCTTGAAGTATCCTACTGGGTGAGACCTAGGTCAATGTGGGAGATTCAACATAACCTTTTCCTTGAAGTATCAAATCAGAGTCAGACCTATGGCATTCGAAAGAAGATTTAGAGGGCTACTACAAGATGAAATGTCAAATATTTAAAATATACAATTACATATTTAATTCAGTTTCGCATATTGAGCTCCTCAAAAGAAAGAAAAGGTGTGCATTTTTTTTCAAATTGCATAAGTCTTGTTTGGAAAAATTAGTTTTAATTGATTCCAAGGGCTCATGTCGAGCATATTATTCTGGTTCTAAAATGCCCCCCTAAAAAGAATTCAACACCCATTAAGTCCTACGTAGATTACTCTAATATGACTCATGAAGATGAATAATTGTAAACATGATTTGTCAAAATTACAAGAGAAAGTGCACCAAATTTTGCTCTCGCAAAGAGCAACAAAAAAAATAAAATCGAAGTTTTGAAGAAAGGCATGGAAGAAAAATATGGATGGTTTGAAGAAATGCATGGAAGGTAAGATGAATTGCATGGAAGCTAGCATGGAAGCTAAGATGGATGACATCGAAGAAAAAAATGAGTGACAACATGGAAAACATGAAGAATGATCTAAAAGCGGAGACATGGAAGGTTTGACAAAGTTGATAAAAGAAATGTTCCTAATTTTGAAAAGATAGTAGCGGAAAATCAGTGATGAGAACAAAATAAATGTTAATCGTGATTTCATGAACTCTAATGTTGGATTGAGAAACAACCATATTCCAAATATGGATATGAGGAATTTTTATGGCAAGGATCCCGTAACATCGATACTATAGATGGAACAATATTTTGATCTTTAATAATGTGCAAAACACACAAAAGGTACGCATTTGCAACTTTACATTTAGAACAAAATACATTTGTATGGTATTGATGGCTTTGCTCCAATAATTTTTTTTCACTTGGTCAATTTTTTACGGAGAGAAAATGATAGCACATTATGAGGATACAAAGAGAAATATCTTCTTTAACTAATTAATAAATCTCAAACAAAAGGGTTCGGGTGGTGGAGCACATTGAGGACTTCCAAAAATTGAATATAAGGGTAAATGATATTCCAAAGGAACACAGGATTGATGTATTCATAGGGGCTTGAAAGGATAAAATCCAACATGAAGTTCACATTTGGGAACTGATTCATTCGAGAAGGCATTCAAAGTTGGAAAGAAAAAAATGAATGTAAAATTATGGCGACAAGGAAGCCTACCACTCACATCTATAAATATGGAAGTGTTGCTAATCCTAGACTTCCACAACCCTACATGGTTGATACCACAAAATTGGAAAGCAAAAAGCGCAAAATGGCTTTGCTATGAGTTGTCAGATAACAAATACACTAAAGGGTCATAAGTGTGTTGAGAAGAAATTATTTTACATATATTATGATGAGGAGTAACAAAATGAACGAGAAACTTCAAAAGAAGAAGATATACACCAAGAACTAATCCTCGCAGAAGAAGAAATAGTCTAGACCATATCGTGTAATGCATTGGCAGGAATTACCACTCCTCAAACTCCCAAGATAGAAGGACATATCAAGAAGAAAAAGTAGCGTGAGGAATTGAATTGTTTCCTATACGCAACACCAAGAATGTCAAGTGACTGTGGTATGTCGAATGCGAGAGACTATAAATTGCTCTGGAAAATTCCATAATATCAAGCTACCCATGGGGGAATATGTATTGAATATTCCAATTCTTTCCATTCCAATGGGAGGTGCTAATGTTGTACTAGGGCACAATGGTTACAATCTTTACAGACAATAGCTTTTAATTTTCAAGAATTTTCTTGAATTTTTTTTTCGGAAGGAAAGTAAATCGAATTATGGGGAAATTATCACGGAGGAAGCTGGAAATATAATAATCTCTAATGTCATGAAAAATATTCTAAGAAAGAACATCGAGGTGTAATTGCACAATTATGCTCACTAGAAGTTCCAACATCAAAATCATCTATTTCTCTAGAGATCTCCAAAACTCTTGGACAATCATTCCAAGATGTTTGAAACTCCCAAAGTACTCCCACCTATTCGTGATCATGATCGTGCTATGCATTTGATTCTCAAAGTGTTCTCTCCAAACATTAGGCCTTATAGATATTCTTATGTCCAAAAGAGACGAAATTGAACATATGATTAAATAAATGTTAGAGGGTGGTATAATTCAACCTAGTCAAAGTTCTTTCTCCGCTCCAATAGTATTGGTGCACAAGAAAGGATGGATCATGGTGCATGTGTATGGATTATCGTGAGCTCAATAAGCTCACTATTAAAGATAAATTTCCCATTGTTTTTGATTGATGAACTATTGGATGAATTACATGGAGAAATTTATTTTACTAAGCTGGATGTTCATTCAGGGATATCATGAAATTAGAAATGAAGACTAAAGATATTCCGAAAATAGCATTTTGAACTCATGAGTATGAATTTTTTGGTTATGCGTTTTTGGCCTTACCAATGCACCTTCTACATTTCAAGGGTTGATGAGTTCCATTTTCAAACCCTTCCTTAGAAAAATTTGTGCTAGTATTTTTTTGATGATATACTAATCTACATGAGGTCTTGGGAAAGATCACGTTACCAACATGTTGAGAGGGTGCTTCAACTATTGGAGGAGAAACAATTATATGCAAAAAACATCCAAATGTTTCTTTGGAGTACAAGAGGTGGAATATCTGGGTCATATTTCTATCCACTAGAGTGTTAAAGGTAGACCATAACAAAAATTAAAGCCATTATGGAATGGAAAGTCCCCACAACCATAAAGTGCTTGCATGGATTTCTAGAGTTAACGAGTATTAACGCAAGTTTGTTAAGAATTATGGGAGAATAGCATCACCCTCTAACAACATTATTGAAGAAAGATGCATTTTCATGGAATCCTAAAGCAACTAGGGCCTTTGAACATATTAAAGAGGCAATGTGCTTAACACTAGTCTTAGCTATGCGCTGGACTTTCAAAAAAACATTTATCTGGGAATGTGATGCCTCGAGAAATGGAATTGGTGCTATTTTTAATTCAAGAAGGAAGACCATTACTTTTGAAATTCGTCCAATCAAAGGAAAGTATTTACAAAGCGCTATTTATGTGAAGGAAATGTTGGCAATACTACATGCACTAAATAAATGGCGACCTTACCTAATGTGAAGACACTTCAAGGTAAAAAGCCGATCTTGATAGTCTTAAACACTTTTTGGAACAAATATTATCTTCAAAAGAGCAAAGCAAAAAATGGGTCACAAAAGATGTTGAGTTATGACTTTGAAATCATCTACAAAAAAGGGAAGCTAAATGTTTTTACGGGGATGCACTCTCAATAAAGGGATAAAGAGGTAGAAGAATTTATTTTTACCATTTCTAGTATCCAACTATATTGATAAATCAAGCAAGGGATAAATGGAAGAAGTAAGAAGTCTGGACACTCATTCAAAAGTTGTGAAGAAAGATCCTAGTACATACGGTACATTTAATTGAAAAAAATTATTCCTTATGGTACAAATATCTCTTATATATTTGCAAGAATTCCCAACTAAAACAAAATATTATTTTGGAATTGCACACTTCTCCTTTAGGGAGGACACTGAGAATTTTTAAAAACTTACCACGTGAAGAAATATTTTTTTTGGGATGGCCTTAAATCTGATATTTCGAAATTTTGTGGTAGAATGTTTTGGTTTTCTATCAAAATAAAATTGAGACAATTAAGACCCTAGTATTATACAACCTTTATCCATTCCAAGTCAACGTTGGGAGGAGATGTCAATGGATTTTATCATAGGTTTACCTATGTCCTAAAGAAAGAGTGTCATCATGGTGATAGTTGATAGAATTACCAAATATGTACATATCGTAGAATTATCTGATCCATTTAAAGCAAGTATAGTTGCTACACATTTATGGAAACAATTCAAAAAGCTACATGGAAAGCCTTTGAAGATTATTGTAAGTGAAAGAGATCCCATTTTTACGAGGGAAATGTTTGGAAGATATTATTTTTCTTGTTTGGGTAGTCAACTAGCTCATAGCTCATCTTATCATCCTCAATCCGATGTAGTCAAACCGATATAGTGAATAAATGTTTGGAAGGATATCTTCATTGTTTTGTATATGATAATCAAGCATAATGGGTCAAGTGGTTACCTGTCGCTAAATGGTGGTATAACACTTCCTTCCATACTGACGACAAAAATGACCCCGTTTATGGCACTTTATGGATATCATCCACCATCCATCACATCTTCTTTAAGGGAAAATTATATGGTTCAACGATGGAATAACACATCGAGCATCAACAAGAAGTTCTCCAACTCTTAAAGGATAACCTAAATTTGGCACAAAAGTCGAATGAAACAATAGGGAATATCAACATCGCGAGTGAGAGAAGTTTTGATGTAGGAGCCCAGTTATTTTTACGACTACAACCATACAAAGAAAATTTCTCAAGCAAGCTAAGAAGGATGATAAATTATACGCCAAAGTACTAGTACTATGGTCCTTACAAGGTGTTACAAAATATTTGTACTATGGAATAGAAATTAGGGAGCTTCCTCCTTCTTCGCGAGTGCATCTAGTTTTCCATGTTTGCATGCTTAAAGAAGGTTATAAGGGACAAAAATCCAGATTCAAACAATATTTCCGGAAATTTATGAGAAAAAAAAACCATATTGGAACTCTAAGCACAGTCACAGTAAATAAGAACTCAACAGCTACGAAATCGATCAATTTTGAGTATCTCTATCAAATGGAAGAACTTACCCAATGAAGATTCTACATGGAAGGATGATAATTTTATACAGAAGCACTGGGAGCTACTCAATCATTTAGGACAACACTTTTTTAAGGAGAGGGAGCATGTTGGGTCCCTATATTACTAGTATAGTCCCTTATTGTTGTTAGTGCAGCCTTCTTATTATTATTATTGTATACCCCGTAACCTCCCATATTTTTATTATTGTGTCCTTAGATTATTATTGTTGTGTCAACTAGGATTACATTGCTGGTTCCCATGGACTCTATATATAGAAAGGAGGTTTTGGTTATTTGTTATCATCCAGGAATTGTTGATTTATGTAATGTATTGGAGGTTTCCCCCTCGAAGTGAATTATTTATAAGGCATTAATCTATCTTTTCTTCTATTTTTAGAGTTTGGCTTTCACAACAAGAGATATCGAGAAACATATGTCTAGAAAGGCTTTGTAAAGTTTTCTCAAGAGAATTTAACCTCATTTTAGTTACATGGGAGGCAAATTCATATAATTATGTATAAGTTATAATCACATGAACATGTCTTTGATCTTATAATAAAGGTACCAAATTCTTATCTGAGATACCTCGCGGTGGGTAGAAGTGAGCTCGAGATGATCATATATATTTTAGGAAGGAACTTAAGTTTTTCGCTTCAGCATGATGCCAATATTTTATAAATGAAAAAATGAGAGATTTATGACCTCCCAAGCAATCCAGGCTAGGGATGCAAGACAAGCCCTGAGACAATTGTCTCTACATCTTAGCTCACTTGGGAGCTAGTACATCTTCCTTTCTCCTCTTATCAACTATTTCTATCATGCCATAAGCCAAATGTGAGGTTCTTTATTAAAATGGATCATCATCCGAGGGTTACTCGCACCCAAATTTTTTTTCAGAGTTGCATGACACTTCAAATGGTTGCTTTCTGTCTACAATTTCGACAGAATTTTCACTTCATAATTCCGAAGGTTGTTTCATCGCGTCGAAAAATAATAAAGATGATGAAAGATTGCTCGGCATTGTGACATATTCTTGGAAGGTATCATCGCCGTAATATCGATGTCTCCACATGATGTTGGAATAGTGATAATAAACAACATGATTCAAAGATTGACTAAATGAATACATGTGTCATGTCTAGTGTCACTCTACACGACAATTATTAGAAGTGTCACATATGTGACGCATTGTAGACAACATTTTTCCCAACCTCAAAGTGTCGCTCTCGAGATGACTATATGTCGCAATAAAGACATTTTTGACGTCGCAAATTGGGCGAAATATGCTAATGACATGACCTGAAAATGTATGTAGACATATCATATCCTAGGTAGATCTAGTGGTGCTCATGATACTGAGGTCACCGCTTGAGTTATCATGCGCAATAACGTCATCCATCAGGCTAGGTGTACCAACTTTATGGTGCCGTAACCTCTACTAAATAACTCCTCGATCCGTACATCGAGAATCCCCTCGAGAGTCATCCCCTCTACATGCTTTTTGTAACTCGAGCCAAAGTCTCAGCCAAATCCAAACTAAAAAGGACTGCTCATCGAAAATCTCTTTGTTGGTTCACTCGCTTTCACCGTGCATGACCCACTAGTCAAACGTACCCACATCTACACACGTAAAAAATCCTTATTTTAGTCTTGGAAACATGAAAAAAGAAGAAGAAGTGAAAACCCCCAAAAAATGAAAAAAACATGGTCAAAACATATTACCTATAACACCCTATTGAGAGCCTTATGGTAAAATGAAATCTGGGTCTTCACAGAAATCCAAAGCTACGTATGGATGCTCCTCTATGACGATATGTCGTAGTCGAGCCAAGTAAATAATTCATTGATAATTATATCGATGAATAACCAACATGTCTAGCCATCAACTCATCGACCCGTCGCATTCTAGATCCCTAGACTGCAGCTACACCCAATGTCACATAAGCTGTGGCTTCATCAATAGAACTCGCATCACAGAATGAACTTCGCAACATGAAGTGTCGCTACAACTATACTCAAATTTACGATGGTGAATAGGAGAATTCATGAAGGCATATCACGTAAATCCCCTGATGTTTATATTTCCACATTTTCAAAGCTCCGTACCTAAACAAAAAAACTATCAAATTTAATCCTTCATCGTCTCACCTCCATAGACGTAACTCGCAAGGAAAATGGGGGAACCGTGTCTTCATAAAAAACCTGTCATAAAGTAAATATCATTGATCAATATTGTGAGCACTTTGTCCCCATTGTGAAATTCCTATTGTGCTAGATACTATGAGTGAATCAAGAACAACAATAGTCTCGAAAATGTTGCCTTATCCTTTGATAGTCTACAAGACTTGATAACCCTGCAGCTTTGTTTGGGATCTTATATTGTTAGGATCATTTAGGGCAACCATATCATGTTCCTCATGTTCTCTTTTCTCACCATGTAATCAAAATTCTTATCCGATCAAAGCTTGAAATAAAACCATAAGCTTAGTTAGCATCCATTTCATGTAAAAAATTTGAGATATTTTGGGCAAAAAACACAATAAAAATTTCTAAATTTCACCCAACGCACCCCCTTATTCCCTAGACATAGCGTTTCGGAGCACCACGAGCCCCATTTCAGTTCTCCGCAGCACACTTTTCGACATTCAAGGGAGTGAGTTGGTCCCTAGGGCGTTGTATATTTACCCTAGGAGCCCCAAAACCCCGAAAATTTGGTATGAAAATGAAAAATAATGCTACCAATAGAAAGAGAAAGCTCAAATCTCCTACCTAGTCCCAATGACACAAGAAATGATCCACAAAATCGTCAGTAATCGACTCTACTAAAGTTTGGGGGGAAAAACTAGCTAGAGAGCACTAAAAAAGTGAATGGTAAATGTGAAAATGGTAAAAATGACATCGTAAAATCTTATTTAAATAGTACTTTTGATTATTTTATGCACATTTAATGAATCAACTATAGTTTTTACCAAATTTTTACTTCTTAAATAGGTATGCTTAATCCTTTTGGTGGTTCTTTGAGCATGTTTACAAATGCTGGTATAGTGAATTCGATGTGCATGATCTTAAAAATGAATTTTGACTACATAGCACACTTTTATCTCTTTTTCGAGATCTTTTTAAACACTCGAAAAAGGAACCCTCAGGAGTTCTCTTTCAACTCTTTTCGCAGTCTCAAAATATCAAAATATTACGCGAGCGGTTGTCCTTTCAATCTCGTAAAAACGAATTGAAACGACATCTAATCTATATAATTTTAACCCTTTTACGTCACGGATATTTTTTTACAAAAAAAGGAAAAACCTAGTCGAACATGTCTAGGAGGTTCTCTCGTGCATTATTTTACACTTTTTTTGGATATGAGGGATAACTTTAGTAAAAGGAACTCGTGGAGTTTCTATTTTTCATCTTTTTTTCTAACTTTCTCAAAAAATGAATAAGGAGCCGAGTTTTCACCATTATTTGGGACTCGTTAAAACATCAACAGAGACGAAGTTTTTCATCATGAAAAAGAATGAGTTTTACTTTCACTAGAATCGTTAAAACATCGTAGATAGCTGATAGATTTACATCAAGGGTGGAATTATACATCAATCATATGTTATCCCTCCCTCAAGCTTGTTAAAAAATAAAGAGTTACTAGTCAACAATGGACCTGGGAAAAATTGGAAATTGATAAATGGAATTTTATGGTATCAAGTTTCTCTTGAACATGACACTCATTCACTTCATCTCTATGCCTTTTTGGGTTGGGTTATCTTCTTTGATCGTATATCATACCTATGCATTCTATCACACCATCCATCACTTTGGTTTTCGGTCAATGCTACCAACTCATTCAAAAGGTGTTGTTAATATGTTCAAGACAAGTCACTCAAAAGAATTCCTCATCCTTTTCAATACTCATAAACCTTCATTTCATGACTCCCATCCCTGAAAATTTCTTCATAAATTACATTTTTATCTCCAAAATCATCACTCTTGTTTCGTGTCGTTAATAGGGAATACATCAAGTCCCTCCTCCAATGAGTCACTTATTGTCGACATCGACCTCATAATCCAAGAAGTCGACTTACAAACATCCTTCCAATACCTTAAAGCTTTCTCGCATCGATAACAAGTTTCTCAATTTCGACGACAAAGTTGATATCACTTTCCTTCGACCAAAATATTATTTATGGTGTTGGACATGAAATCACTACTATTCACACCATGCAGCATTGTACTATAGTACCTTGAGAGCCATTATCATCATCAATGGTTTCTCTTACATATGTTAATGAATTACATCATTAGAACGGCATTAGACGATGTCTTCCCATGTTCGAATCGCATCACATATTCGCATGGCTAGAGTCACACTTGAACGATTGAGTGAACGAGATAGAAGACCCTAGATCTAGTTTCATCCATATGGTCCAGTGATTTTAGGATTAATACCATATCATCTACACGATGGATTTACACAAATGTTCATCCTATAATGGGTCTATATCTCTAGATGAATTTCGATGCTATGATAGTTTATGTGTTGAGTATGGGTATAACTCCCCAAAGCAACTCATGTCCAAAATGCAAAATATATAATGATGTATATGTATATAGTGATGCAGAGTCACCATTTGCTTCAGATCCCATCATCACATCGTAAATAATATCACCTCAATATTATCATTTTTGACTTCATGATTTAGGGGGAACCATTACTAAGTCAATTTGGGACTCACTCTCGAAACTCATATCGGTAAAAATAAGGGTCTATGATACTATAAATCAAACTCGCTACTTTCCTTAAACAAGTCATCCCATTGTTGGTTTTATCCATGAAAGTTTCACTACTTGATGTCTAGTTTGAAAATGCTCCATTAAGTCATCAACACGTCCATAGAATGCATAGGTATTTGCAAAAGAATTTAATCTCATGAAATACAAAATTTCTCGAAGAATATAGGCCCACTTAATAGTGCGTTGGTTAATTAGGGAGCGAATTGTTCAAAGTATTCTTCGAATGTTCCCACTTTTGGTGGCTTCTAGAAGTTGTTCCATCTATCATACCGTTCGATAACCTTGAATATGAACACCATGGAGCGATTAAATCACTTATCCTCCTATTCCATTGAAACAAGGAAACTTCCTCATCCATTTATGAAAAAAAATCCATTCAATGATAAATTAATGACAAACTACCCTCATTTCTTATAAATCAGAGCATTGATCATAGTGCACGGGGAGAAAGAGTTATAATTTGTAAATTTATCGTTTGGTAAGATTATAGATCTTTG
Organism: Pinus albicaulis; assembly: GCA_034641835.2. Lineage (NCBI taxonomy): Eukaryota > Viridiplantae > Streptophyta > Pinopsida > Pinales > Pinaceae > Pinus > Pinus albicaulis. The sequence goes on from CM076575.1 coordinate 1,229,327,943, forward strand.
AGGTATTATTTGCATGTAATGTTATGTTGCTAGAGTGATGTTGTTGATGTGATGAGGATAGGACCCAGGAAACACGCAGTGAGTTGACATTGAATCGATCCTATTGGTTGTAACTTCTCCTTCTACCTTATAATAAAGATATTTGCTCCTTTCATATACATGTTTCATTCTTTTATATATGTTTTTTTTCAAATGAAATTGATTCAGTTTGACTAATATGAATATATCATGTTCCTTTATGTCATTTTTTTGTCTTACATTTGCTAGCAATTTCAAGTACCAATCAAAAGATTTTAGTTTTAATTGAGAGCTGCTAAGTGACCAAAGGGAGATGAAGAATAGCGAAGGATCACAAGCAGTATTATTTTTCTTATCCGTTTATCTTAAGGAAAATGTCTAACATATTTCATATGTTTTTCTAAGTGCGTCCACGACACTTAGGTAAAATTATCTATTCATAGGGTTTGATTTTCGTAAATACACCTCTACTTACAAAGTATTTACGAGCATGGATGTAATTTTCCATGAGTAGGAAAAAGACAGAATAAGGACAATAGTTATGAAAGGTGGCATATACTTGCTGAAGTTAAATAAAACAAAGAAGAGGATGAAGATAAAAGAGTAGTAGAATCTTGAGGAATAATGCAATGATATGGACACTACAAGGAGTCAAAGCTCACCCAAAGGATAAGAAGGATCTTCACAAAGGAGGATGAAGAAAAATGTATTACCAAGGATATCTACATGCCATAATGTCCTACCCAAAATTTATAAGGACTATGCCTTCATGAGTGGTGTTTTAAATGTCATGGAACCCATGATTTTTAATGCAACTAATGAATATGGAAAGTGGATAAAATAAATAAAGGAAGACTATGTTTGTATAATGAAAAGAAAAAACTGGGAAATCACTAAACTACCTAAACATAAAAATACCATAGGATGAAAATGGTTGTACAAACCCAAATTTAGAGAAGATGGTAGTATAGATAAATATAAAGCTAGATTGGTGGTAAAAGGGTACTTACAAAAAGAGGGAATTTACAATGCATAAATATTTTCACCTATATCTAAAATAAACACTATTAGATTTTAATTTAATTAGTTACAAAGTACCATTGGAATCTTCACTCAATTAGATGTAAAATATTCCTTTCTTAATGGTGAGTTAAAGGAGGATGCTTTATCTTCCTCAATCGTAAGGTTTTGTGAAGAAGGGTCAAGAACATCTAGTTTGTGAATTAAAGAAAACTTTTTATAGGTTGATGTGGGCACCCACGATGACTTCACTCAATTAATCTCTAACTTTCGTCACATCCATCCATGGCGTATTAAAAATAACCTTTAACTTCAATACATATTGGAAAATACTCCTAAAAATCACATTATTTAACCTCCTACCAATATGAAATCCATAAACACCTTCCCAATTCAAAAAATCCTCTCGCCACTAGATATTTTACATATCAAATTTTTCATTAACATTTTTTATGTACCCCGTAATATTTTTTTCATTAAATTTGAGCTCCATTTTTTTATATCTCGCAAATATAAAAACCCTTTACCCCTATATATCCCCTAATATATTATCCAAAATTTTCATCGTATATCCCAATATGAACCCATGTGGTATGGTATTTCTCCCCTAGTGAAGCCCCATAGGTAGGTACCTATGTCATGTTATAATAAAATGGATTCATTCTTTCTTTAGACAAGGTTTTATGAGAGCCAACTGTGATCCAAATATATATAATACATTTTATTAAAAAGGGACATAGTGTACTCATTTAGTTGTATGTTGATGCTTTGATTATTATAGGGAATTTTGGTAAACTAATTAATGGAATTAAGGTGAAAATATCATGAGTATTTGAGATGAAATACCTTGGAGAATTCCTTTACTACCCCTAGGTATTAAAGTTTGGAGAGATGTTGGTCATAATTTTTGTTTATTATGGTAAGTATGTTAGAGAATTTCTTTAAGAATTTGAAAATGGATTAGTGTAAATCTTCTTTTTGTTCCATGCAACAAAATTTGAAAATTTACAGATAGATGATGCTCTCAAAGGGAGATTGATGAGTACAATGCATAAACAAAGCTGGTGGGAACTCTCTCAACCTTGAATTATGTTTCTACAAATAGACATGATATAACATACTCTTTTAGTGTGTTAATTTAGTTTATGGAAAGACCTATATAAATCCATTGGAAAGAAGCAAAAGGTGTACTCGGGTGTCTTAAAGGAACATTTGATTTTTTATATTAAATATAGTATTTTCATTTAATGTTTATTTGAGATGTTATTGAGATTTAGATTGGGCTCATTATCTTGATGATAGAGACTATACTATAGGATATTCTTTTTAGCATTTGATTTGGGATTTTTTCATGTAGTAGTAAGAAGTAGCCTACCATATCTTTATCATATACTCACGAAAAAGTATAAATATTTGTGTGCAACAACTTTTTGAAGTTGTTTGGTTGAGGAGAGGTCTTCAAGATGTTGGAGAAAAAAAAAGAAAAGCATACAGAGTGATCAAAATGTCATGATCAGAGCTCAATCAAGTTGGAAAATAATACAATTTATCAAGCAAGAACAAACCATGTTGATGCTCGTTTCATCATGTTAGTGAGAATATCATGGCCTAAAGATATTACTCTAATGTATTGAATACTCTGTGAAAATGTTGCTGACATTTTCACTAAGGATACTTTAGAAGATGAAATTTGAATTCTTTAGGGAGATAATAGGTCCGGAAATAAATCCTTTCTCCACTAGGGGGGAGAGATGGAAATAATGGAGAAAGTAGTCATTTGGTTGTTTTGACTTTGTACTTATTTAGGACTTTCGATCCTATTTTTTTAGGGAGTCAGATTTCCTTAATATAATGTAATCATATAAATTTGTGTATTTTTGATGATTTGTTAATGAGAAAGTACAACCTTGTTTGAAGCTCTCTAGGTGCAACTGTCTCACATGTGTGAAGCCTCGTTGATTCATCAAATTTGGTCTTCCATTTTTAAACCAATTTGTTCCCAATATTTAGTGATATAATATCTCACTCCAAAGGGGAATATAAATGTGATAGAATAACCTAATATTGGATATCATTTTTTTCAATTCTCACTCGAACATAAAATCTATTCATTTAAACAAATAAATTTCTATTTCAATGATAACTTGAAATATAATTTTTAAAAATTTTCGTAAATAATTAAATAAAATATTATCAATTTAAGAAATTTACTATATTTGTATTAAAAATAATAAATAAGAATTTATATTTTTCAATAAAATAGAAAATAAAAAAATAAATTCATTCTTTCATATTATTTTATTATAAAATTAACATTCTAATTAGGGGTGGCACTAGTTGGAGCAAAATATCCTTTTTCCCCGGAGTACTATAAAACGTAGCAATTCACTTGGGGATTACGCACTTCAACCAATAATCAAGCAGAATATCTAGCTTTATGCTAGGTTTAGGATTATATATAATGAAGGGAATCTCAACAATATATTGATCTTTGGTTGTTTAATGATTGTGATTCGACAGGTAAGGGAAAGAAAAAAGGAAAAATACACCACTTCTCTCTCTCACATTTTGCAAAGATTGCCGTGGCAATCTTAACATTTGGAAGATATTGAGTTTTTACCATTTTTTATAAACATTTAAAAATCTAAGTCAAGTACATTGTAAAAAAAATAGACTACCATGACACATGGAATTATAGGGCAAGATCAAAGTCCCATAGTATATTTATCCACGCGATGATAAATATAAGAACTCATTCTCATAATAAAATTGAAGAAAAATGAACTACTGATGGAAAATAGGTCCAAGGATTAAATCCAAGGACAACTCAAACCTATCGAAATTAAATTTCCCACAATGATTTACACACTCTAATACAAAAAGGACTAAAAAATGGCATAATTTAATTCTACAAAACATGCATATTGATGGAGGAGTACCTACAGCTTAAGCTCAACCACACCGTAATGTTCCAAATCAGGGAAAATGTATACAACAATGAGAATATCTCGGGATATTCTAATGTTGGAGACCCAAGCAATATGCAAACACAACGAATGGAGCAATGAACACTCAACACATAGAAACAAGAGAGAAATCCATAGCCAAATTATTAAGCAATAGCAACAACAATAGAATACAAGATCTTTGAGGAAATGTTAGACAAGATAGGCAAACGCTCAATCCTCAAAAGACTAATAAATGGATCATGACAAAACCACCGCTACACAATGTACACTAAGAAATGACAACATAGTTGTATAGAGCAACATGCATGCCACATATTTCAAATACATGGATAAATCAATATGTGTCCCAATACAACAATGGGAGTGAAGATAACAACTCCCAAAGAATACTCTCATGTAAATCCCTGGAAGGATTGGCGATAAAATACAAAAAGTCGCTAAAATGCTCTGAGTTCGTTTGGGTAGCTACGTCAACTCAAGAAATAGAACTTGGATGGAGAAGACTAAATATGTTGCAACCAATGACAATATCTCCTCCAATGGATATATAGAATGAAAGGTTGATCCTCTCACCTAAGATCTTACCCTCCAAAGACATTTGTAGAGCCTCTAACGTAAAAGATCCACTAAAATAACGCATTCGGATGGGAACTTACCCTGTAGGGCTTTAGGGAATGAGTTGGCCTTGATGCCAAAGTCTACAATAAGCTCGAGAATGCCTCCCAATATAATTTCCCAAAGGGAAGAGGGAATCCCTCTTTAAAAAATAGCTGATGGAGGTGGTGTAGTGAACCCTCACTCGCAACACCCAACAACACAATATTGATTATTCTCAGTAGAAATAACGTCGTCTTGATGGAGGATGGTTGGCCTCAAGCCTAGATGTGAGGAAAATTAGTCCAATCCCTCAAGAGGCCTCTCAAGAAGGAGAAGGTATCTAAATAGGAATTCCTCCCAACAACTCCTTGCTAAACAACAAGGAATGCACAATTGTACGAATAGACAATGAGATGAATAATACACGCACATGAGAAAACAATGGTCGCCTTTCTCCTCCTTTTAAACACATGAGAGCTCCCTCTCCATGGGTCCCACTCTATTAAGGTTTCCTCCTTCAATGAATATTCCCTCCTCTATCTCTGCGTTGTCCCATAGATGCTCTCCACCTCATACCTTCACATTGCTTGACTTGGTCAAAGCTTAACCAAGCTCTCTTTGCAAATGTCCCCTTTCTCACACATGTGGGTGTGAAATCTAGTTCCAAGGCTGATCCCCTTTCTATAATAAATGGATTTTATCCATGTTTTTGTATGAATGGGCCTTCTCACCCAATTATTCACCTCCTAATGGAAAATAGCAAAAGTTAATATTCCAATTTATTAGCGAAAAATTTGGAACATTACGCTCCTCCTCCCAAATGTTGCTTGTCCTCTAGCACATCTGCAAGGATAGAACTAGGAAGTCCCCACCCAAGGCATGGAGTCTGAAATATAATGAGGAAAATCTTCCCCATGCAGATCCTTCATCCCCAAGCAATCATCCAAACAAAATGAGCCACCTCCCCAACAAGGCAACTCTGAAAATCTCCCTTCCATCTTAAGCTCCGAAATGAAGGTGGGCTGAAAATCGGAACATGGTAAGCATCATAGCCTACCCTCGCTTGCTGTCCTTCTCTCCAATTATGATAAGTGTAGAGTGTGTGGCTGATCCTGACTGCAAAAGTATTTCCCTTAAATGGAAAAGTGAAGAATAATCCTCCAAAGAGTTATCCTCTGACAATGAAGAACAAGCTTGCCCAAAACAATCCATCCATGATGAATAGGACATGGTCATCATAGAGTATCTCAATGAGAAATTTTATACAATTTTTACATGATATTTAATTATACAAACAATATCTCAATAGGACACAATGCAATCTCATCCACACAACTAACCAGAAAATAGTGTCAGTAAGTAGTGTACAAAAATCATCTCATCTACTAATGGATAGTAAATGGCCGAATATGTCATCAATACATGATCAAATACTTGCCCATGATTATACATATGGATGAACATCAATCTCATGGCTTACCCTCAAAATAGAAAGAATATGTGGCTTTTGTGGCTATATCTCCTCCCATGCTCCCATTAGAACATGTAGTGCGGAAAATGTGGGAATTTCCCCCACTCAAGGACACATCCAACTCATGTGTCTTTCTCATAATCATGATTCTCATACTAATCTGATCCATACCAGCAAATGAAGTCATGATCAGACAAAAAAATTAAGGAAATACTATTGGTTTCATGTGGTGCTTGAGGATACCAACAGCCTCCTAGATGTGTACAACACAAGTTTCTCATAAGTCATGACTGAGAAAAAATACAAGGAAAAATGTTTATTTTTACATGGTCAACTATGTATGTCTCCATATTGTGAATTTTTGGTTGCAAAAACTAAACATAGATGTGATAATAAAACTTTTCCCAAGGCCACATAAAAGATGACTAGCTTCCAACATATAGATTTGGCCCAACTAAGAACATAGAGCAATATGAAAAGCTTGCCTTCTTGTGAAGCAATGCACTTGCATGGTAATGATAAGAGTATGAAAAATAAATGAATGTATAAACAAAATTTTACCACATGTCTGAAGTGAAATGGGTACATGGATCTCCTATAGTTTTTTGACATGCTATGAAGATGAATGAACCATGTGCTACAAGAAAATAATCCTCCTCATGCTAGAAACCCAAATCAAGAAGAATATGTCATAGTGATAGATGCCTCTATCCATTATTCTCGTCATCCTCACCTCCTCATTATTCACCAACTGCAGCCAAATTGAAGTGATCCTACAGGGATCACCTCATCCATAAGATCCGTGCTCCAAAGTGACAGCAGTCGAGAGCTCACGCAAACAAGCTCCTGTTAATACAAAGCTTTGTTCTTTGACATGCTCCCTTGTCAAAGACTCTCAATGTTGCAAAGAATATGGAATACTTCCCAAGATGGAAGTGCTTCCAAATCATCATAGACCGAGGAGATAATTCCATCTCTCCTATCGCAACATCATACAAAGTGTGAGAGCAAATCTGCTCTTTCTTTCTCTCGAGAACAAGCAAAGCAACGAAATATTTTGCCAGCTTCACCATACTACCATCATACAACTTCATGTGATGAAGACACAATGGAATGATATGAGTATCACATCAACGCCATGCATCCATAATCTATGCTACCCAATGATGCAAGTATCCCTTTCCACTATCTTCTCCATCCTCCTACTCCTAGGAAGGGTGTTTGCCAAGTGATGGCCAAACTCTTTCAAGAGTAACCCAAGGCATCCCAGCCTCCTCATGCTTGATATCATAAATATGCAAAGTAGCCTCCTAGCTCCTTGCTCATCAACCACATCCACTCAATCACTAGGATTCTTTCTCTTTCCTTCATCTGGTACTCCTCCCATGAGAGGCTACCATTCTTCCAAACCAAATCTCTCTGCGCTTTGCACATCATGGGGATTTTGAAATGCAATCTTCTCAAGGATCAATGAGACCCCTATAAGGACCCAAATAGTGGTGTAAAAAAACCTCCCCATCATGATGTGTATGGCTCAAGGAATGTCCATGGTACACAAGCATGAGAGATGTCATGCATCCGAAGATGTCCTCCATATTCTATATTCTCCCTGTGAGAAAGAAAGAAAATAATTTCACTCATGGTGTGTTGAAGTGCACCTCTAATGAGATCTCTCCTTAGACCCTCGCTCTCAACAATAATCTTCCAAAATCAATGAGTATTGGATTTGAAAGTAGCAGTTCCTCTTTGAGTCGTGAAAGGAGCTCATTGAGAAAGTGTCATCTTGAAAGGAGAAAGGGTATTTCACTCCAAGATGTCTACCATCCCTTCATCAAGTCTTCAAACCCCAACCTCAATGTGATGTACAATCCAACAATGGCTCATGATAATGATGGTTTCGCTTCCTTGAATGTTTCCATGTTTCCGCAGACGTAGGCAACCAAAGGCTCACGTATGGTAGCAGTATGATTTGACTTAGCCATTTCAAAAGAAACCTCCACATTGATCAAAAAGAATTTGTTGCAACAATAGAATGTTGAAATATTTTCATACCTTGATGTGATTTTGGAACTTCTTGTAGGGGCTGCAAGAGTTCCTTCCTCCAAAAGTGTTGATTTGCCCCAATTTTTGATGCATGTGGTGCTGCTCCTCCATGAGTGTGACAACGTTAGGGACAAAAAGCTCCTCGAAATGGTGTGAGCTTTTTCCTCCTTTTTTTCTTTCTCCATCAAAGGTTTGGATCAACATTTGAGTGAACTTTTCAAAAGTCTTCACTATTGCATGGGCTCAAGTGGCTACACCACCCAAACATAGGCTTCACTCCTCCAAGTCAACAGTGCCAATATTTCAACAAATCTTTCTTCTCACACAGGATGTAGTAGGGAAAAAATGCCTCCAACTTTCTCACCCAAGTTCTTGCTATAGATAACTCCATCAAAAGTAGAAACAACATAAATATATTGCCTTTGATTTCTCTCTTCACACTGCAGTGGTATCTCCTCTTCAACTTCAGTTTGGGATGAAGATGAGGAAAAATCTAGAGTCTCCTTGAAGGCTCTAGGTTGAGATCTATACTCATAATGTAATCACTGGGATCTAATAATCCAAGTGTCTCTCCATGCTCAATGCCTTTCTTCTTGATGAGAATAGGAAGTGCATGGTCCTTTCTCTTCTATTTCTTCAATCTTTCTTGACCTCCTTGGAGAGGTTCTCTTTGAATCTGAATACCGATGAGAGCGGTCTCATCTTCTTCAAAATTTCGATCTTCTTTGTACGTGGACTCAAGTCGAGCCAAGAATATGCTGCGATACCATTTGTATTGTTCCAACTGGAATAGCTAGCAAGGCATGATCGGAAACACATGTTTCTGTAATGGCTACTGCTACAGTGACTGAAACCGGAGACTCGGATCCTAAAACAATGTGTCTAAGTCGTAAATACAAGAGAGGCTCCAAATAAATCCTTCTAGAGTGGTTAAATAGATCTCCCACTCCTAGATTCTCTCTAAACGTGCCCGATGAAGGGACTGCAACTAATACACGAACATACAATAGATCAACAATGTTATTTTTATGAGTCATGAGAGAAGAATATATAGATAGAAAACATATAATGTTACTAGCAGATAAAAGAAAGTACAAGTTCTTGAGAAACATCCACCCAAAGAAAGGCAATGCAAGCCTCAACAAGACATGTACATGCAAATGAAGAAACACTCGCATATATGAAACCCTAGCTATGACAACAATAGTCTATTATGGATAACTACCGAAAAATGATGTAAATACATGAATATGACAATATGTGGCTCAAATACAATAGGGGAGCAAATATCTAACCCTTAGAAACAATAATACATCAATCCTCCGAAGGACTGATTTGAAAATATACAAAATAACGTAAAATGCCGGAGTTGTTGGCCATTGCCGTAACTCAAATATGGAGCTAAATAGAGAAGGCTGAAGATGATGATCAATATGAAGTATTTCTACTCCAATGGATATCATAAGTAGAAGACTGATCCTTACACTTGAGATCTTACCACTCCAATCAACAATTTAAATCCCCTACACAAATGCACCAAGAAAATAACATGCCTATCAAGAAAACTACGCTATAGGAGCAAAGGAATGAGTTGGCCCAATGCCAAGGTCTGAAATAAGCTCCAATGACTCCAATATGATCCTTCGAAGGAAATAAATACTCTCCTCTCAAGAACACAGATGGAAGAGGTGTTTTGAAAGTCTCCATCGCTGACACCCCCAGCACATAATTATGCTCAGTAGTAATAACGCCATCTGCGGAGAGGATGATTTGGGCTTGAGCCAAGGGATATGGAGAATGAAGAAAAATACTTTCAAGAGGCCCTCTCAAGAATGAGAGAAATCCTAAACAAGAATTCCACGACAATTTCTTGCTAAACAACAAAAGAATGCACAATGTCTAAATAGACATGAAAGAAATAATCAAGCATGAGAAACAATGGATGCCTGCCCTCCCTTTTAATCACATGAGAGCTCCCTCTCCATTGGTCCCACTCTATTAGGGTTTAATCCTTCAAGGAATATTCCATCCTCTATCTACTGCACGTCCCACAGATGCTTTCCACCTCCTACCACGTTGTTTGACTTGGTCAAACTTAACTAAGCCCTCTTTGTAAAATGTCCCTCTTTGCACATGTGGGTGTGAAATCTAAATCCAAGGCTGATCCCCTTTCATAATAGAGGATTTTATCCATGCTTTTTATTATGAATGGGGTCTTCTCCCACCCAATTATTCACCTCCTAAGGGAAAATAACAAATTTTAACTCTTACAATTTATTAAAGGGGAAAAAATTTGGAACATTACACACACTTAGAACAACTATGGAGCACTTATAGGAAAGTTGTGTTAGCTAGAACACATAATTTTTAATTTGAGGTGGATATAGTTAAGGATAAATATGTAGGTCTTAACCCTACACATAAATTATGTCAAACCAAATCTTTAAATATAGAAAATAAACAACGACTGACAACATAAAAACACTAAAACAAATAAACAAATATTTTTTTCCTTGGATCCCAAAACAAGGACTACCAACTTGATATTTCATTATATTCCTTTAGTGTTACAATCTATATATATATATATATATATATATATATATACACATGCACTAAAGCATTCATAAAACCCAATCCATTAACCATGGATCGGAACATAACCATAGTTCCCTCGATCGGATCTACAAAATAATAGTGGCCGAAAACCATTATGCCCTAAGAACCATGTGCAATTCCATGCACAAAACCATACCCTAAAATCGACTCCACCGAAAAATAAGGAATATTTTTTTTTCCTGAGGCACTACCCTAGACCCCACGTAGGGAGCCACCGCCTCATCCGAACCCCTAGATGGGACGCTCGTTGTGTCTAGTGCGACGAAAAAAAGGGTGGCTACCGCGCGCGCTCTCGACCCCCTCCGTGCATGCAACTAATCGTGAAAATAATATAACACATACCCTAAACATTCTCCCACTTGTTTTTTTTCTTTCACGGGCGTGGGCCACAAGAGAGGTTAGTCATTAGTGTAGCCTTGTAACACCCATTTTTTGACTACACAAAAAAATCCGAGTGCTCTAGACTTCGATCAATGTATCAGCAACATTCTAAAAGTGTCCACCTCTACCAACAACACCCTTTTTATCCTCAACCATATCTCTCACAAACCGATATTGAACATCAATGTGCTTTGTCTTTGAATGATATCAGGGGTTCTTAGCCAAGAGAATTTCACTTTGGATATCAAATTCTATGTTGTATAGCTTACATTTGCACCAACCCCATACTTGAACACAATCTCTCAACTAAAAATGCTTCCTTTCTTGCATGAGTGGTTGCCATATATCTTTTTCTCTCGATAGTTGAAAGAGCCACTACAAAATTTCTACTTTACTCATCCGATTGATCCAACCCTCAAATAGGCTAAACACATACACCACTTGTCTCGTATCTCCATCCCAGTATTCTTTGGTCCAGATCTCCCGCCTAGTCTTCTTTGGTCCAGATCCTCAGCTGGTACTGGATGAAAAAAACCACAAATGTCCAAAAATCATCCAAATCTGTCTTCCTTGGTAGCTGACAAGCCATAATCACTAGTGCCACACAAATATCTAAAACACCCGCTTCACTTCGTCCAATTCTCCTTCCCTAGTTTTGACATAAACCTACTTAATACTCCCACTACATGTGCAATTTCTGGTCTAGTACAAACCATTGCATATACTCCAAAGCTATTGCACTTGCATATGGAACACATGACATATCCTCCCTTCTTCTTGTGTCTTTGGACAATCTTCAACAAATATATTTACATCTCATAGAATAAAACCTCACCAATTTACTATCTGCATATGATCCTCTGCAATATTATATCAAAATACTTCCTCTCGTTTAACGAGAGCTCTCTTTCCCCGAACTCTCTTAATTTCGATGCTCAAAATATATGTCGAATTTGGAGAGTAATTGGGTCTTAAAATCTGGATAATTTATTTTTCATTTCCAATCAAAAACATATCATCCACATACTTTAAGATCAAATAAATAAGAGGGTCACCAATTAATTTAAAAATACACATAGTGACCCTCTTTGCATGGTGAAGCAAGTTCTACATATAGCCATGAAATTTCTGATACACATCTTTGGTAATTATTTTAACCAATACGGATACTTTTTTAACTCCGCATACCAGCTTCTTTGTTACCCTTCAATGTAAAGCCTTTAGGTTTCTTCATGTAGATATCCTCTTCTAGATCTCTCGTGAATAAAATTTGTCTTTAGATCCATCTGTTCTACCTCAAAATAAAATGCAACAACAACATATAAAATTAATCTAATAGAATTAACCTTGGAAATAAGAGAAAAATATCACTAAAATCAATTCTTAAAGACCCAGAATAACCTTTTGGTAGAAATTGAGCTTTGTATTTCTATACCTTGCCTAATACATTCATGTTTTTCTTAAAACACCCATTTTTCTCTTGATGGGCTTCCTTCCATCCGGAAACTCCACTAGATCCCATGCCCTTTCATTTTTGTGCAAGGATGCCATTTCTATCAACCATGGCCTCTTCCGCAGTTTTTCCATCCTCCGAATCCACTACTCCCTAACGAGCTTTGGGATCATCATCATGATAGTTAAAGAAAACTTTAAACATAAAGTAGATGGAATATACCTTTCCCAATTTCCTTTTTTCGATGAGTCTTCTCACATGGATTTTGTGGCTCTTCCTCTCTCTCGAATCTTATTACTGTTGAAGAGTCCCGATTCAACCTCCTTGAGAAAAAACTATATATTCTCGTGTTCCTTTTGGTAGGACTTACATCGTTTAACCACATTTTTCACCGCTCTAAACACCACATCTTAGTTGTATACAACCTTTCCTTATTTCGGGTCCCAAAGCTTGTAAATTTTTAAACCACACTTATACCTAATAAAGATGCACTTTCCAAATTTATTATCCAACTTGGTCATTTTCTCCTTTAGAACATGTACATATTCATCACATCCAAATACCCCCTAGATGTGAAAGACATGGTTTCTTACTAGTCCATACCTCATGTGGATTCTTATCCTCCAACGCTTATGAAGGTGGTCGATTAAACCAGTAACATGAAATCTCCAGCTCTCTACTGAAATTCTTGTCCCTAACCTTGTACACCCGAGCATGCTTCTATCCTTTTCCATCATCATTTTTTTCATTCTTCTCGCAACTCCGTTTTGATGAGGTGTGTATGGAGTATTCTTCTACTATGCTATATGACAGCTTTACAAAAATATTCAAATTCCTTCTGCGGATATCTCCACCATTATATGTCCTCAACACCTTTATCTTCTTCTCTTTATACTTTTCCACTTGAGCCTTAAATTATTTAAATCGTGAAAGACTTCTGAGGTTTCTTCCTCAAGAAATATATCCATGTGTTACTTGAGAAATCTACTATGAATGAAACATAGTACAAAAAATTTCCTAGCTGATGGAACCGATACAGGTCCAAACACATCATTGTGAAGAAGCTCTAATATATTGTTCATCCTCTTAGTACTAGACATGAAAAACTCACTCGATTCTACTTCTCATATACACAATGTTCACGAAATTGAAACTGCGGAGAGAAATTAGACATACCTTCATCCATACCATTACCACCCATGCATTCTAGAGATCTTCTCTCCAATATTTCCAAGCCTTTGATGCTACAGCAAGTATTTTCTTCTGATACCACTTGGCTTTCCACTCCACTTTCAGAACCATCAAAAATATTGCACCTATCAATGCTTTACAATGCTACCCTAAAGATTTTACAAAGTTCCAATCCAAACTCCCCAAACATTAATACCAATGATTCCTAGACCATGCATACAGTATCTTTCTCGAACACTATTTTTACACCGCATCATCTATATTGCTTACAAAAATCAGTTTTTTAGCAATGAAGAATGTAGAACACTATGAAGTGTTTTTAATCTTTTCCACCTTGAAAATTCAGCTTGAATTTTCCACATCCGATGATTTTGGTCTTCCTATCACACCCTAAGAATACATCACCATCATCACTACTTATCATACTGCATAAAAACCACTCCCTATGGGGAGTGAAGTGAAAAGTATGCACCGAGTCAATGAACCATGCCTCATGATCTACATGTGTATTTGAAGAAGAGGTCAAATACAAATACCCACCTTCATCTCAGAGGTGGTTTTCTTCCGTAGAAATAGGAGCACCATCAAATCACTTTCCTTTTCAATAGCTTTAGAACCGTAGTATTTTTTGTAGTGCCCTTCCTTTCGCATTTGCAACCCATCTTCACATGATTTCTGGAGATTTAGATCTCCCTCTAAATTTATATCTCCCACTCGAAAAATTATTTTTTGTTTCTTTTCCGGGACCTTCCTCATATAGATAAGAAGCATCTCCATTACGACCTCCATATTTCTTCGTCTCATTTCCTTCGACAACAAGGCTAAGACTATATCATCAAAATTCAAGGTAGTTGTATTGCTTCCTATTGAAATAACTAGATTGTTCCACGAATATGATAGAGAACACAACAAACTCATGCACTTATCTTCATCTCGAGATTTTTAATATCAAAATATGACAACCGACTTACCATAGTATTGAAGCCGTTCAGTATGATCTATCATGAGTCTCCATCGTCATCCTTAGGTTATGCAACCTTTTCACGGAAATAATTTATTCACTAGAGACTTATATCGGGTACAAATTCCCTAACTCATCCCACAAAGTCTTTGCCATAGCTTACCCTAGATCATTCAACAATATTGAATCCGAGATACAAAACCGTATTGTGCTCTTTTTCCTTTCCGATCCAATCCTTCACCCGGTATTCATCCGAAATTGTCATTGGTTTAATGCACGGATCTCACCGTAATTCACTAATATTTTTTCCACCAACATATCCTCCATCTTGAGCTACCACAACTCAAAAATTTGACCATTAAATTTATCAATCTCTATCTTTCAATTTCGCTTGCCATCTTCTTTCGCCGCAAGAATCGAACTCCGTAGATATCCGACACAGGTGAGTTTACCACAAGCCCGACAAAAACCCTCGGCAGCAGAAAGGCATCCCCTTGAAGCTTCGAAAAGAACTCGATATGAAATGTAGGCTTTAACCCTTTACATAGAAATTATATGCAACCAAATTCGTAAAGACAAAAAAATAAACAACAGAGCATAAACATAAAAAAACATACCCGTATATTTTTTCCCCACGCATCCTAAAACTCGGGACTACCAAATTACTTTTTCATTATATTCCTTTAGTTTTACAACATATATATATATATACATGTTGAAGCATTCATAAAACCAAATCCATTAACCCCCGGATTAGAACATAGCCGTAGCTCCTTGACGTACTCTACAAAATACGAGGGGTTGAAAACCATCATGGCCCAAAACCATGTACAGAACCCTACGTGAGAAACAATGGGTGAGTCCGCCTAGTTGAAAAATAAGGAAAAAAAAGACTTATCGAGGAACTACCATACGACTTTGAGTAGATGGCTACCTGCCCCCTACAAACCTCTAGAAAGGGTGGGGTGTCGCCCCCCTCCGACTCCCCCCCCCCGCTATGCCTGGGCAAGATAAAAAATAGGTGGGGATACCACCCCCATGTCACCCCCCACACATGCAACTAATTGTGGAAAGAATATAACACATACCCAACAACATATAACTTCGAATTTGTATGTTGATTTCTCTATAGATGATTTAAAAACTCACCACCTCCATATAGTTCAAATATTCACACCATTAAATTAAGGAAATATACAATGTTGGTACTATGTTATGGATTGGATCATTATATTTTTTTTCATGCATATTGATTATTTTAGAGTGGAAAAAATGAGGAATTAGCTCCTAGGACCATTTTTTTATCGATGGGATCGAGTTTGGAAAATTGGGGTCTAAAACCTTCTATGAGCATTTTGAGGCAAAAAAAGAACATTTTTTGGCTAGCATTTTCCAGTTAGTGTGGCACCATTTTTCCCCTATTCTACATGCAAACACCTTTCCACGAGCATAAAGAATTGTGTCTAATGAAATTCTGTACACAAAATTTATGTCACTCGAAAAGTTTACCTTCTTGTTATCACCACCATAATTTCGCAGAATGCCACCCTCGCACATTATTAATGTAAAAGGGGGTTATGATGAAGAGGACTCACAATATCATATATTTTAACTGCGGTTAAGAGTCGAGCGTAGTCAAACATAACCACTTGTGGTCTATTAAGTTGTGTTATAACAAGACCACTAGTATAAAATAGTATAATTAGACAATAGATTTTATCGTTAAAGTTTTTTTTGGGAAATTTAATATAAAATGTTGTAGAAAATTTTGGGATCTACAAAGTTGGAAATATTTTTTGTTTCGAATTTCATAGCTGAACTAGCATATGTTAGTGTGGATTTCATTAATGAACTTGAACTACCCTATGAAAAATAGAAAAAAAACATCGAATTTAAATACAACAAAAAAATTATGTATCGCATTAAAAATTTGGAATTGTAGCAACATCGTGTGATAGATTAAAATCATAGAATCCAAGTTCAATATTTTGTGTTTTTTCCCTATAAGTGCATACATTTCATGAAAATTAGCTAAAATACTTCACTAAAATATATTTCTAGGTTCATTTCTGTGGAACATTTTAAGGATGGAAAAATATTTTGAAGTTTAAAAATTAGCGTAATCTCACTATTCCCTTAATATGCAAACTATAAAATGTTTATTGATGTATTTGTAATATTATTCAAATTTATAATGATATTATATATATTTTCTATATAATGTTGGCGATATTTTAAGGTAAAATAATTTTCTATATTAAAATTTGGGGCGAATCATTTAAAAAAACAAAAAATGAAATTGACGAATATTTTTTTTTGGAAAAACCGTGGAAAATTAGCCCAACTACGAATATTAGCCCCTAAAATTTTCCATGGTTTATTTATAGAATAATTTGAGTTTCTCAAATTGGTAATCGTGTGTTTTTTATCATTTTGCATCTTCATTTTTTTTGCACAATTTTTAATATTCAGGATTTTACCATTATATTGTAAAAAAATTCATTCTCCTTCAAATATTTTTATATTATTTAAATGTTTGAAATTATAATGAATATTGATCAAGATAATAGTACAACATTTGATTTCCTCTTTTTACATCTTGGATCCATTGAGTTAAATAATCATTTTTTTGTTCTTATTTTTGTTCCTCTTTAATGATAATATAATAATTATTATCCCTCATTTTACAATGCTAATGGGGTAAAAAGGATAATCCTTAATGCCCCTAATTGATCTTATTATCTATTTTATATTATTGAATTAACCTATCTATTAAGTGATTGGATTTTTTTTTCTTGATTCCAAAAAAGCATTATTTGTATTCAGTACGAAAGGTATACTATTAAGTCCTCATTACTAGTGTAGTCCCTTATTATGTTAGTGTATCCTTATTGTTATTGTTGTACCTATCGTAACCTCTATATTTTTATTATTGTGCCCTTACATTATTATTGTTAGGTCAACTAGGATTACATTATGGCCCCACTATGATTACATCATCGATCCATGGACTCTTATATATGAAAGGAGGTTTTGTCATTTTGTATCATGGAAGAATTTTTTCATTCATGTAATGTATTGGAGGTTGCCCCCCTAGAAGTGGCTTTTTTATAAGGTGTTTATATCTCTTTTGATCTATTTTTGGAGTGCGTTTCATAAAAATTGGTATCAAAGCTTTGGTTTCTAGGTTTCATATGCTCAAACAAAAGTCATCATGGCATTTTCATTATAACTTCTTTTTCTACGAAGGTTGAAGCTGAAATTCTCGTATACAAAAGTCGAAAACTGAGGAACATCTTCATAAAATTTAAGATCTTGGTTCGTAATAGTTTTGAAATATGGTCTATGGGAGTTAGCAAGTTTTTTGCACTCAATTCCTCATCTCAAAGAGGTGATCGTGGGAAAATATTCATAACTCTCTCTTTGAGCATCAGACTGATTTATGTGAAAAAGTGGCTGCAACAAAATGGACCGTAGTTTCCTAATTATCACTTTTAGAGCGGAAGGAAGAAAAAGTGACATGTGGCAAGTCGTACAAGTTTGTTTCCATCGAAACCAGATCCATAATTAGTCATCGTAGTGACTACACAAATTTGTCTTTAAGAATCCAAATCAAGTCAGACCTATGGAATTTGAAAGAGGATTCAAAGGGCTACCACAAGACCAAATTTCAGCTTATTGAAAGATACAAAATCGGATAAATAATTCGGCTTTCAATATCGAGTTCTTAAAAAGAAAGAAAAAGGTGTGTATTTGGTTTTTAAAATTGTACAACGTTTGTTTGAAAAAAGCAGTTGAAGTGATTAAAAGGGCATATTTAAGAATTTTTACCGTATTGGTTTCTATAATGCCTCCAAAAAATAATTCCATACCCATTAAGCCCTCAAAAAACTATACTATGATCCATGAAGAGGAAGAATTGCGGTATGAGATATCAAAATTATCGTGCAATGTGCAACAAGTTTTTGATATTATGAAGAGCAACCTGAAGATGACATAGATGGCTTAGAAGAAGAAATGGAGGCTAATTTGGATGGTTTGAAGGATCAAATAATAGCTAATATGTATGATAAATTAGTAACATCGAGCATCATCAATAAGTTCTCCAACTCTCAAATTATAACCTAACTTTGGTGCATAATCTAATGAAACAATAGGAATATCAACATCACATCGAAAGAAGTTTTTGAAGTAGTCATAGAAACAAGAACTCAACAAGTATGATCAATTTTGAAAAGTATCTCAAATAGTGGAAGAAATTTCTCGTAGAAGATTCTACATGGGAGGATGAGAATTTTATACGTAAGCATCAAGAAATAATTAGGCATTGAGGGAAAACACTTGTTTGAAGGAGAGGGGGCATGTTAAGTCCCCTATATTACTAGTGTAGTCCCTTATTATGTTAGTGTATCCCCCCTTATTGTTATTATGTCCTATAACCCCCATATTTTTATTATTGTGCCCTTACATTATTATTTTTAGGTCAACTAGGATTACATTGTGGCCCCACCATGATTACATTATGGCCCCATGGACTCCTATATATGTAGAAAGGAGGTTTTTTTTCATTTGTATCATGGAAGAATTTTTCATTTCCCCGTAATGTATTGGAGGTTGTCCCCTCGAAGTGAGCTTAGTTTTATAAGGCTTTGATATCTCTTTTTCTTCTATTTTTGGAGTCGGTTTCATAACATATACATATACTAGCTACATACTCACACCTTGCACACATACAACTAATATTCTAAATCATAATATCTTATATGAGAAATTAATGGTTAATATTAAATAATGATTAGGGACTAGTGGTTAGTCATAAGATTGATCAATGGCTAATCATGATTAATGATGATCTAGACTTATGCAGGAACACAATAAAATATGACATAAACATCAACATAGAGATGTAGCAGGGAATAACACTTAATTTCATTAATATGAAATACCGAAAAATTCTTACAAATAGAAATAAACTAGCTTTAGCGATGTTAGCTTTATCTATGAGAAGAGATATGGTGGCTACATGACTGGAAATATATTAAAATGAGGCTCCAAGACCTATTTATTATCGATAAACAATGGAAAACCATAAACATCCAAAAACCTAACCCTAGGAGACAAACTCCAAAACTATAGGGATGCGTTGATAAACTCGGTACATCAAATTCTGTGATTTAACTTTGGCATATGATGTCTGTTTGATGTGCACAATACCTAGTTAGAAAGATTTATCCAAGGACTAAAAATTGCGCAGTGTCCAACATTATTTAGATACCCATGTTGGTCCCAATTTTCCCAAAAACATCTTTTAGGGCCTCAAAAACCGCGCTCCCGGAAGTTCGGGACCAGAAAGCTGCCAAAATTAGTAAATTTTACTACAACTAAGGTATATAAAACATTGAAAGAGAAACAATGGTGGGGGTCCAAGGAGAAGTAAAGGTGGCCACCAATATCCACCCTGGATCAAGTGATTAATTAACCTTTGAAACTTGATTTATAATTAATGATTATATTTTAAACATCAATTCATTTAATTATTAAATTAATAATATTTCCTTAGGTTTGAGAGACATGTGAAGAATAATATTATTTTATTAAATTGTATTATTTTATTGAATTAATAATGGGTGGTTGGGGAAATCAAACATCCAAGTGTTAATTAAGGGATAATGGGTAGTTGACCGATAAGGATGGGATCGCTGAGAAAGTGTTAGGCCGTGAAATTCAAATGCCTTGAGATTAAAAAAAGACGTGGGGAATTCAAGAGAGGTGGTTGGGATAGATGAGGAAGGGAGGAATAATGAAAAGGAAGGAGAATGTGAGGGGGATTCGTTTTTGTTTTCTTTGGATTTGAAGTGGGAAAAGGAAGGATGAACGAGGGATGATTGTTTCGGGGTTTTTGGTATTTTTTTGCCGAGGAGGGATAAACTACATAGGGGAGAACTCATATATTATGTTGTGTTTGTGAGTGTGTTAGATTTTTCATCGACACATTATCACTATTATTGGACATGCGCTCAAGGGCTAGGGGAACCCTATGAGGTTCCACATGCTTGGAAGTTGGATAACATTATTAGTTTATTGTGGGTGGGAAATTCTATTAGGTGGCCCCAACTAGAGCATCACACTCGAGCCATCTTATTGTAATAAACTATATAATTTAATGTTTATTTTTTTCATATGAATGGTTTTAAATCAAATGTGTTATTTAATAAATAAATTATTATATATATGATATTGTCAAATAAATTGAATTGTTGAGTTGCAAATAAATCATTTTGTAAAATTTTGGTTAGATTAGTTTGTTTTTATATGAGCCCAAGATGGGTTCTCACACATGGTTAATTGGACCTTCAGTTGCCTTCTAATCAATATTATGACTAACTATAAGCTTTATCATTAATCAAGATTAACTCATTAATTAATTATCTAACGGATCAAAACATTAGAATACTAATGTATTCATGCAAGGTGTGGGTATGTAGCTAGCATAAAAAATACACTTCATACATACAATACTAATACTTATTCGAATCAAATAAAACAAAAGTCAATCATTCAATAATAATGATCGTAAAATAATGTAAAATAATAAGATTAGGTAGGAGTATTACATAATCATAAGAATCATGTATCATCACACATTAATATTTTAGGTATAGATATTTAAGGCCTTGATCTCATTTATCTTTCATCGTTAGAGATTCATCTATTATCTATTTTTTCACATCTTCTTTATATTTTTTTTCCATCCAAGCGAGTTTAGATGATAGTGGTGGAATCATGAAAGAGGATTTGTATATGTATTTATCACTCAATGATCCATGCAAACACAAAGTCTTCATTGGAGGTTGAGAGATTACATAAATCTGTCTAAATAGGAAATATTTGTAGAAGGAGGCGTGGTCTCTTTATCGACTTCATCATTTGAATTTTTCTTTTCGATGAATTATGGTTTTTGAGCAAGGTCCGACTTGTGAATAACTTATTTCTACAATCACGAAGTGAGGGCATTAGTTTTTGAATCTACGTAAGGCTCGATTGGTGTATTTCTAGCTGAAATCAACCGAAATTAATTGTGGAACTACTTGGTAAACCCGAAATGCGACATTCTTAGCATCGAGTTGGAGTGAAGATGAAACTAAAGTGAAAGAGGTTGATTTAACCCTTATTGCGGGGCTTATTTTCCTTATTAGGGTTTCCTCTTTTTTCTAGTGTTGAGGTTGTTCACCCATTTTTGGAACTCCGAGATCATGAAACTATTGTCTCGGTTGCGTTTGAGGAGGTCAAGTTGCGAACAAGTGAGGTGGAAGGAAATGTATTGTGTGACACGTAAGTTGTGTGATTTGTGAATTTTCTATGGAGTGTCACACTTTCTTGGAAGATCTAGTTGAACTCGAGGGAAAGTTGGTGTACTCATATGCGAGGGAAAGGGAGACAATTTTTATTTAACGCCATTAAAATCCCGCAGTTGTGTGAATCTATAAGGCGATTCCATGAGATTTCGGAAGGAGTTTGTGTGATTCTATATAGCGTATGGAGACTTGTGCATTGAGCTGACGGGATCATCATACCCTAGTACTAGGAGGAAAGTGTGATGGAGTTAGTCAACTTATGAAGCATTTTATTCAAATAATTCATTGCACCATCCCTATGTTTGACAGTGTGCAATGAGATCCATTTTTTTTAAATTTATGCCAACTATCTCAATTATTTTACACTGCAGCTTGAGTAGTTTCACTATTATTGATTCATGGCTTCCATGGATACCGTAAGGACGATATTGGACCCCGTCTTCCTTGAAAATTTATCGTCCTATGTATTTTTTTTTCCGTGCATATTTATTTATAGTGGAAGTTGGAGATTTTTGTGTCAAGATGGATAATTCACTCTCCGAAACCTACCTATATAAGGATAATAAGCTAGATGGTATATTATGTTTATTGAAAATTTAAGTTTAAAACTTTGATGGAAGGATATGGCGGATGGAAATTCACCAATGGAGAAGAGAGTAAAGCCATGTCCGACTCGAGGCATGAAAACAACATCAATCCAAGATTGGGAGAAGTTTGAGAATGAAGAAAAATGTACTTTTAAGGATGTATGTGAAAGACAATATAATTCTCAACATTCGTGGTTACAATAATTCGAATGAAACTTGGACTACACTAAAGGAATTGTATGATACTAAAAATACAAATTGTTTTATATTTATGAAAATTAATCTCCTTTATAATAAAATGGAAGGAAATGAATATATCAGTCATTTTTTTTCAATAATGAAATGTTGGCAATATGATGCAGAGTGTTGTCCTTGATGGGAACCCACTTGATGAAGATGATGGCAACCTTTGACCTGATGAGCTTGTTAATGATGAAGGGAAAGAATTTCCAGAATGGTCCAGAACAATGATGAAAAGTCTATGTCATAAGGCATACGCGAGTTTAGCAAAGGGAAGTCGCGTATGTATGCGGAAAAGTACGTGACAAGTCGCGTATGGTCAATTGCACTCTAAATGTGTAAAACTAGGGGTTACTACCATGGTACTGACCCATTGTATTGAGCGCTGGGTTGTCTATTTGATCCCGTCCAGGAATACCATCATAAGTGATGTGGTTTTGGCTCATGGTATTGAAAAATGATAAACCTATATAAGGAGAAGAAAATCATTGTGCAAAGGGCGTGCAAGTGTCTGGGCTTTAATGAATACTTCACTCTGAAGTATATCTGCATGGTTAAACTCTGCTCTTGATTGATAGATCTGAATATATGATGCATATATGAACATGGTGAAGGTTAAAGATCTCTAGATCTAGAAATGGAGAATCTCTTGGATGATCTGAAAAGAAGTGATGAAGACCTGGCACAAATCTGCTGAAGAACTTGAAGAAATCTGGGTAAGTTCGTAGATTTGATCTGTTGTGCAAAGTTTATCTTTTACATATCTATACACAGGTTCAGTTTTTGAAAAGCGCATGTATATGCGGATCTGTTTCAAAAAAGTCGTGTATGGACAGTTAGGGTTATTTTGATAAATGTACAGATGTATACGCGGGTTCACTTCATAAAAAGCGCGTATATACGCGGGTATGATTAAATAAAAGTGCGTATGATATCTGATCTTATGGTTGCTCAAGGTTGAATGTGTTTCTGCATATTTATTCTGAAGTCTGGGTTATCTTTGATATTCTGGTTACAGTGGTTTCACTGTTCTGTTTGATGCATTGGGCAAAGGTTGTTTATTGACAAGTAAAGTGTTGTGTTGGAGCTGTTTGATCCAGTTTGAAAATTGATGAAACGTGGTCCGTAGTGGATCTGAGGGTTGAAACCTTCAGTATGTATGTAGAAGCCTTCTGTCAGTAGAAGCTGGTGCTTATATCAGGGGGTAGTAGCTACCTTCCAGGAGAGGCTGGTAAACGAGAAGCAAGGGGTTGTAGCTCCCTTCCAGAAGAGGCTGGTAAACGAGAGAAGGTTGTAACCTTCTAGAGGTGGGTTCCTGCGTACTGGTATGATTCTGCACCAGTACATGTTGTAAGAAGTTTTCTTAATAATAAATATTGAAGAATGAGACGACGGCAGCGGTGGTTTTCTCCCGAATTGGGTTTCCACCTAAAAATCCTGGTGTTCATGTGTGTTGCTTATGTGTGATAATTATTCTGTTCTTTCTACCTCTGTTTCCAGTTTTCTAAAAGATCTGATGAATGAGTAATGCAATGATCTAATTCAAGAACTAAATGCATAATTAGATCACTGGATATACGCGAGTTCTGTAAAGAAAATCCGCGTATATATGCTAGTTGGATGAAGGAAAGTAGCGCATGCGTTTTTTAAGAAAGAAATAACAAAGTTTTATTGTCTGCACTAAATATTGATTCACCCCCCCTCTCAGTGTTTTTCCCAACAATTGGTATCAGAGCAGGTCCTTCTGAAAAAGCTTAGCCGCTAGAAGGAAGATCAAGCAAGATGAGCAATCAAGATGGAACATCATCTATCAAGCCTCCGCTCTTTAACGGAAGCAATTTAATCTTCTGGAAAATAAGGATGAGATCCTATCTTCAGTCTATGGGAGCAGATATATGGGCCATTGTTGAACAAGGATATCAATATCCAGCTGCAGTACCAACAGATCCGACGGAAAAGAAGAATTATGAAACAAATGCAAAGGCGGTCAATGCACTATTGGGAAGTTTAACTTAATCAGAATTTGTCAAGGTTATGCAGCTAAATACAGCAAAGGAAATATGGGACAAAATCATCCTAAGTTATGAAGGTGATGCAAAGGTAAAAAGTGCAAAACTCCAAACTCTCAGAATTGAATATGAAAACTTGAGAATGCATAATGATGAGAGTATTACTAGTTTCTTTTTACGTCTTGATGACATTGTCAATCGTATGAGAAACCTGGGAGAAACAATAGCAGAATCTACTTTGGTTGAGAAAATCTTAAGATCACTAACAGCAAAATTTGAATCAAAAGTCTCTGCTCTTGAATAAAAACATGATCTTCAAACTCTTACTGTGGTGCAACTTCATGGCATACTGACTGCATATGAAATGAGGAGAGGAGGACCATTTGAAGTCAAATAAGTTGTTTCTAAAGCTTCTACAAAAGGGAAAGAAGTTCAAAAAGCAGAAGGATCTGGATATATCTCAGAAGAAGATGAGGCAAATTTTGTAAAGAAACTTCAACTTGGCACAGGACGGTTCAGAGGTAAGCTTCCTTTCAAATTTTTTGATTGTGGAAGAGTTGGTCATTATGCTGCTAAGTGTCCTTATAAAGAAACATCTGCAAAAGGGAAGGAACTAGCAATAAGGAATAAGCACCGGTCTAGCAAAAGTTACTACACTCATGAAGACAGTGATGGGTTCTCTGATAGTGAGGAAGAATGTGAACAAAATCTTAGACTTCTCATCGCATTTGAATCTAAATATGAAAAGGATACTTTTGTGGATGCTCTACAGGACAATGATTTCCTTGAAGAAAACAATCAACTCAAAATACGCTTAGAGGAATGTAAAATTCTCTTAGAAGAAAAGAAAATAACCATAGAGACTCTGGAGAAGCAGGTTGAAGAAGCAAAGAAACACATTGAGAAATTAGAATGTGAAGTGGTAAGTCAAAGAAAAGAATCTGGGAAAGTAAAGGCTCTGAATATTAGATTTGCTAAAGGATCTGAAACCTTAGATGAGATTATCAAGGTACAACGTTCTCCTCTTATAAAGACAGGTCTTGGATATATCGAAGAATCCTCTCAGGCTTCTACACTAAATTATCTAAAAGCAGCTACAGTTGGTTTACTACATTCACCCACTCAGCAAGGGAATAAAGAATCTTTACAGGTAAAGCATGATCATCACAATTCAAGGAACACTAACAGGGATGTATTTCAAAGAAGCTACAACCAACAGGTAAATTCAAATAGAATATTTCATGATCGCAAAAATTTCTAC
Source organism: Pinus albicaulis (assembly GCA_034641835.2). Classification (NCBI taxonomy): domain Eukaryota; kingdom Viridiplantae; phylum Streptophyta; class Pinopsida; order Pinales; family Pinaceae; genus Pinus; species Pinus albicaulis. The sequence goes on from CM076575.1 coordinate 1,229,354,118, forward strand.
TTCAATGGACAATGTTTCTCATGTCACAATTTTGGTCATAAAGCTGTTCAATGTGTTTCCTATAAAACCATCATGACAAGAGAAGCAAGAAAGAAAAGGATGGATATTGAACCAAAGAAGAACACCTATAACAACTTTTCTCCTCTTCAAAATGAAGTCGAATGTGCTTATTGCAATAACTTTGGTCATGAAGAATCTGAATGCAGGAGCAAAGTCCAGCCAAAACAACATTTTCCTTCAAGTTCCAAAGTATGGAAAAAGAAGGAATTATAGGTTGAAAATTGTGGGATAGCGTTATTTGCAAAAGGTGAAGAAAATCAATGGTACATTGATAGTGGATGCTCAAGACACATGACAGGTGACAAAAGCAAACTTCTTGCATATAATGCTCTAGAAAAAGAAAAGAAAGTTACATTTGGAAATGATACTCCTGCTATAATTAAAGGAAAAGGGTCCGTGTTTCTAAAAGAAAAGGTGAAGGCTAATGATGTCATGTATGTGGATGGATTAAGGCATAACATGTTAAGTGTAAGTCAAATGTGTGATCAAGGAACAAAAGTTGTCTTTAGTTCAAAAGAATGTGTGGTTCGTGATCTTGATACAGGTAAAACTATCATAAAAGGAAAAAGAACTCCAAGCAACCTATATGTATTGAAGAACTGCAAAGATCAATGTTACTTGAGAAAATCTTCAGAAAATTGGCTATGGCATAGAAGGCTGGGGCATCTGAGCTTTTCTCAAATCAACAAAGCAAGCAGACTTCAAGCTGTTCATGGTCTTCCCAATATTACTCTACCAGAGAGTATCATATGCAAATCTTGCCAATTCGGTAAGCAGACCAGAGTACAATTTAATGCCAAAGAAGGATCATCAAGTAAGCCTCTTGAACTCATTCATACCGACATATGTGGACCTATGAGGAAAAATTCACCACGTGGGGAAGAATACTATATCTTATTTATTGATGATTACTCTAGAATGTGTTGGATCGGGTTAATTAAACACAAAGATGAAGCATTTGAAAAATTTCAGATCTTCAAAGCATTGGTAGAAAATGAATTAGATCTAAAAATCAAGTGTCTTAGATCTGATCAAGTAGGAGAATATACACCAAATGAATTCTTTGAATTTTGTGAAAAACATGGCATAAAAAGACAGTTCTCTGTAGCAGGCACTCCACAACAAAATGGTGTAGCAGAAATAATGAATAGAACAATTCAACAAATGGCTAGAGCAATGCTTGATGATTCTGAAACTCCTGACATTTTCTGGGGATAAGCAGCACATACAACAACAAACATTCTCAACAAGGCACATGTTTAGGTAAATAGTGACAAAACTCCATATGAACTCTAGTATGGTAACTCTCCCTCTGTGAAGCATTTTAGAGTTTTTGGAAGTAAATGCTTTATCAAAAATAATGATGAAAAGCTTGGCAAGTTTGAACCTAGATCAGATGAAGGGATACTTCTTGTTTACTCATCTACAAGCAGAGCATACAAATGTTACAATAAGAGGCTTCAAAAGATTGTTGAATGTATTGATGTTGTCATTGATGAGTCTCCTGCAGCCCCTAAAGAAGAAAAACAAATGACAAAAGAAGATGATGGTGACTATTGTCCTTCTACATCAAATAGGAATGATACAGACAGTGGATCCAATGAAGAACCTGAAGATGATTTATCTGAAAGGCTCCTTCCAAATATGTTCAAAAGAATCATCCAGAATCTCAGATTTTGGGAGATAAGGCATCAGGTGTACAAACAAGAAGGACTCTTGTAGGATCCTCTAGCTATCTGGCATTTCTATCCACTATTGAACCACACAATGTCAATCAAGCTAGCAAAGATGAATGTTGGGTTCAAGCCATGAATGAAGAGCTTCATCAAATTGAAAAAAATGACACTTGGGAATTAGTACCAAGACCTCATAACAAAAATGTCATTGGAACTAAATGGATATTCAAAAACAAGTTAAATGAAAATGGGGATGTCATAAGAAATAAAGCTAGACTTGTTTGCAAAGGGTATACTCAACAAGAAGGTATAGACTTTGAAGAAAAATTTTCTCCTGTAGCTGGACTTGAAGCCATAAGAATGTTTCTTGCTTTTTCAAGTTTTCAACAAATCAAAGTTTATCAAATCGATGTTAAATCTGCATTTCTCAATGGTGATCTAGAAGAAGAAGTTTATCTAGAACAACCAGAAGGATTCATTTTGGGAAATGATGAAAATCTTGTTTGTAGACTTAAAAAGGCTCTATATGGTCTCAAACAAGCTCCAGGGGCACGGTATTATCGCCTTGACAAATATCTTCATAAACAAGGATTTTCAAAAGGGTCTGCTGATAGCAACTTATACACAAAAATTGAAAATGATAAACTATTGATTGTGGTTGTATATGTTGATGATATCATTTTTGGAAGTAATGAAGAATCTATGAGTTAGAAATTTGCTTTTGTCATGCAGCAAGAATTTGAAATGTCTTTACTTGGGGAACTAACATTCTTTCTTGGCTTGCAAGTGCATCAAACTGCAGATGGTATATTCTTATCACAAGAAAAATACCTTAAGCAAATTTTGAAGAAATATGGCATGGAAGAGTGCAAACCTGTAAGTACACCAATGATAACCAGAAGTAATCTCAGTTCTCATGATGATTCTCCCATGGTGAACCAACCAGATTACAGATCTATGATAGGAAGTCTTCTTTATCTCACTGGGACTAGACCAGACATTATGTATGCAGTTGGGATTGTTGGACGATTCCAAGCTAATCCAAAAGAATCTCACCTTCAGGCTGTCAAAAGAATATTCAAATATCTGCAAGGAACTCAAGACTTTGGACTATGGTATCCAAAGAATGCTGATCTTACTCTTCATGCTTACACTGATGCAGATTGGGCTGGAAATGTTGATGATCGGAAAAGAACTAGTGGTGGTGCATTCTATATGGGGCCCCGGTTAGTATCTTGGTTCAGCAAGAAGCAAAGCTCTATTGCCTTATCTACAGCAGAAGCAGAGTATGTGGTTGCCGCATCATGTTGCACTCAACTTCTTTGGATGATGCAAACCTTACAAGATTTCCAAATCAAATGTTCACCTCCTATTTCCATTATGTGTGATAATACAAGTGCCATCAGTATATCAAAGAATCCTGTTATGCATTCCAAGACCAAGCACATTCCAATCAAGTATCATTTCTTACGTGAACACGTGCTTGAACAAAAGGTGAAGTTGGAGTATGTTTCATCCAAAGAACAAGTTGCTGATATATTTACCAAACCTTTGCCCAGGGAAGCGTTCGAATATCTCGGACAGAAGCTGGGAGTAGTCTCTTCCATGAAGAGGATCAGATCTAATTAAAATTATTAAGATTAATTTGGATACGCGGGTTTCCTGAAAGAAAGTCGCGTATATACGCGAGTTCATGCACAAAAAACCGCGTATGTGCGGTTGCTGACAATTTTTCTGGGTCAGCATTTCTTCAGCACAAGCTATGTTACTGTTTGGTATCTCTGATGCTTTTTGAAGTCTCTGGTGGTATTTCGGCTCTTATATTTCTGTTTCATTCTCTGACTTTGGGTGAAGATGCCTTGATGATGTGCTGTTGAAAGTGTTCAGGATGCACATATCTAGGGGGAGCATTAGCCTTGATGAGAATAATGCATTTTTGACATTATGATGATTCTGAATTGTGATTTCTCTCTTGAGATCCTTTAGTCTTGGGTATAAAGAGTCATATTTGTAATTTGATGAAAAGGTCATGTTGAAACCTATGATGTAAATTGTAATATTCAGTCATGTAACGACTTGTTCAATGTGTAAACCCACTTGGTTGGGTAATTGAGTCTCATCTGTAAATCCACTTGGTTGGATATTTTGATGTAAGTATGAGTCCTTGGTGATAGGAAGGTCATAGAGTCATGTAATTCATTGAAAAACATGTTTGAAAATCCGGCATGAACTCAGGGGGAGCATGGCAACTTCAGTGCACATCAGATTTACAACGCTCTTCTTTCGACATGAGAAGCAAAACCTTGTGTTGATTTTGATCCTCCCTTTGCCCTTGATGTGAAAGGGTGAGAGTGACATGGTGTTTGAATAGGGGGAGAATATCATTATGCTTAATGTATCTATCTGTTGTGATCAAACACCATCGTGGTTGCCATCAAGTCCAAAGGGGGAGATTGTTGGCAATATGATGCAGAGTGTTGTCCTTGATGGCAACCCACTTGATGAAGATGATGGCAACCTTTGACCTAATGAGCTTGTTAATGATGAAGGGAAAGAATTTCCATAATGGGCCAGAACAATGATGAAAAGTGTATGTCACAAGGCATACGTGAGTTTAGCAAAGGGAAGTCGCGTATGTACGCAGAAAAGTACATGACAAGTCGCGTATGGTCAATTGCACTCTAAATGTGTAAAACCAGGGGTTACTACCATGGTATTGACCCATTGTATTGAGCGCTGGGTTGTCTATTTGATCCCGTCCAGGAATACCATCGGAAGTGATGTGGTTTTGGCTCATGGTATTGAAAAAGGATAAACCTATATAAGGAGAAGAAAATCATTGTGCAAAGGGCGTGCAAGTGTCTGGGATTTAATGAATACTTCACTCTGAAGTATTTATGCATGGTTGAACTCTGCTCTTGATTGATAGATCTGAATCTATGATGCATCTATGAGCATGGTGAAGGTTAAAGATCTCTAGATCTAGAAATGGAGAATCTCTTGGATGATCTGAAAAGAAGTGATGAAGACCTGGCGCAAATCTGCTGAAGACCTTGAAGAAATCTGGGTAAGTTCGTAGATCTGATCTCTTGTGCAAAGTTTATCTTTTACAGATCTATACCCAGGTTCAGTTTGTGAAAAGCACGTGTATACGCGGATCTATTTCAACAAATTCACGTATGGACAGTTAGGGTTATTTTGATAAATGTACAGATGTATACACGGGTTCACTTCATAAAAAGCATGTATATACACGGGTCTGATTAAATAAAAGTGCGTATGATATCTGATCTTATGGTTGCTCAAGGTTGAATGCGTTTCTGCATATTTATTCTGAAGTCTGGGTTATCTCTGATATTCTGGTTACAGTGGTTTCACTGTTCTGTTTGATGCATTGGGCAAAGGTTGTTTATTGACAAGTAAAGGGTTTTGTTGGAGTTGTTTGATCCAGTTTGAAAATTCATGAAACATGGTCTGCGGTGGATCTGAGGGTTGAAACCTTTAGTATGTATGTAGAAGCTTTCTGTTAGTAGAAGCTGGTGCTTATATCAGGGGGTAGTAGCTCCCTTCCAGGAGAGGCTGGTAAATGAGAAGCAGGGGGTTGTAGCTCCCTTCCAGAAGAGGTTGGTAAACGAGAGAAGGTTGTAACCTTCTGTAGGTGGGTGCCTGCGTACTAGTATGAGTCTGCACCAGTACATGTTGTAAGAAGTTTTCTTAATAATAAAGATTGAAGACTGAGACGACGGCAGCGGTGGTTTTCTCCCAAATTGGGTTTCCACCTAAAAATCCTGGTGTTCATGTGTGTTGCTTATGTGTGATAATTATTCTGTTCTTTCTACCTCTGTTTACTGTTTTCTAAAACATCTGATGAAATGAGTAATGCAATGATCTAAGTCAAGAACTAAATGCATAATTAGATCACTGGATATACGTGACTTTTGTAAAGAAAATCCGCGTATATACGCTAGTTGGATGAAGGAATGTAGCGTATGGGTTTTTTAAGAAAGAAATAACAACGTTTTATTGTCTGCACTAAATACTGATTCACCCCCCCCCCCCCCCCTCTCAGTGTTTTTCCCAACATGAAAGACTTGAATGATAAGCTAGGAGACATAAGTGAATCATTACCTACTATTGATCTTGTTACAGTTAGTTTAAATAGAATGTCATACGAATATCAAATGTTCATTACAGGTCTTGAAACAAGGGATAAATATCCCACTTTTGATGAATTGACATGTATACTGATGCAATAATAAGAAAGGCATAGGAATTTGAAGCCTCAGAATACAGAATTAGCACATTTAGCGAAGAAGATTTTTTTAAAGGGAAATAGGGAGAAGGAAGTAAAGGTGGAAGTTCATATTGGAGAAGGCCATCTACAAAGCCAAATCAAGGTATGTGACCTGGTATAAATGATTCTATAATGAACTATTTTTACTGTGGTAAAATTGGGCATATTTTTAGAGATTGTTATAAGAAGAAAAGTGATGAAGCACGACATAAACATAGAAGACATCTAAGACATTTTTCAAGTGAAGCCGTGAATTGTGATTATAAGAATCTTAAGTTATTTTTTTCTAATGTTTTTTTTACTCCTAAAACCTTTGATGTTAACACGTGGTTTTTCGATTCTGGAGCCTCAATCAGCATGACATGAAACAAAACTGGTATGAAAACTTCAAGGAAATAAGCAATGATGGCAAAATTTATCTTGAAGATGATTTTTCACATCCAATAAAGGGATATGGAGACATTCTAGTAATACTTCCAAATGGTAATGTCAGGCACATTCATAATTCTATGTATGTTCCCGAGATCATGAAAAATATGATCTCTGTGTCCAAAATCACATATCAGGATATAAAGGTTGAATTTTTCAAAACACACTACATAGTAAAGGTTTTACAGGATAATTGCAAACCTATTTCTTTAGGACTCAGAGTTGGAGGCTTATACAAGCTCGATGTCACCAGTAAGAGTCATGAAGCACTAACTTTTATAGCTATGTGAATAGAAACTCTTTGGCACCATAGGTATGGTCATATCATTTATCATGATTTTCCGTTTTTTCAAAAAAAAAAGGATGGTTGAAGGAACACCTACATTGAATAATGAGTATGTTGCTTGTAAGGGTCATGCATTAGGAAAATTAACAGAGATAAATTTCCATATAAATTTGATAGGATAAGAAGAGATGTATTAGAACTTGTCCATAATGATGTTTTTGGACCAATGCAGATAAGATCCCTAGGAGGAGCTTATTATTATTTTTGTTTATTGATGATTTCACAAGGTACACTTGGGTTTAATTCCTTGTGAGAAAGAGTGATGCTTTTCAATACTTCAAAGAATTAGAAAACATGGTAGAGAAATAGATATGAAATTCCATAAAAAATAGTTTGTCTAGATCAAGGAGGAGAGTACAGTCTAGGGAACTTCGTCAAATACTACAAATATTATTGAGTAATGTAGCAATTTACAGTACCCCACACTCCACAACAAAATTCATTCGCAGAAAGGAAAAACATAACGTTGGTGGAGTATGCGTAGAGTATGATTAAATGTAAGAATATCTCAAATGATATTTCGGTTTAGGCCATTAACACTGATGTTTATTTAGATAAAAAATTTCCAACAAGGTATCTTGATTGCAAAATACCATTCAAAGCCTTCTATGGTTTTAAAATAGAAGGTCGTAATTTGATGGTATTTGAGTGTAAGGGCTTGGCACATATTCTAAAGAAGAATAGAAATAAAATTGACACTAAATCCATGATAGGTATTTTTGTAGGGTACTATTTAGAATTTCAAGCTTATAATTTTTTTTATCCCTCTACTTACAAAGTATTTGCAAGTAGAGATGTAATCTTCCATGAGTAGGGAGAACAAGGAAATAAAGACAATAGCTATGAAAGTTGGCATATACATGCTAAAGTTAAAGAAAAAAAAGAAGAGGATGAATATAAAGACTAGTAGAAGCTTGAGGAAGAATCCAATTATATGGACATTGCAAGGAGTCATAGCTCACCCAGAGGAGGAGAAGGATCTTCATAGAGGAGGGACGAAGAAAATGGATTACGAAGGAGTTCTACATGCCAGATTTTCCTACCCGAAAGGTATAAGGACTATGCCTTGATGAGTGGCATTTTAAATGTCATAGAACTCATGATTTTTAATGAAGCTAATTAATATGAAGAGTGGAGAAAATATATGAAGGAAGAATTTTTCTTTATAATGAAAAGAAAAACCTAGGGATTTACTAAACTACCTATAGATAAACATCACTTTGGATTTAAATGGTTGTAAAAACCCAAATTTAGAGAAGATGGCGGTATAGATAAATATAAATCCAGATTGGTGGACAAACAGTACTCATAATAAGATGGAATTGACTATGCAGAAAAATTTGCACCTATATTTAAAATAAACACTATTAGATTGTTAATTGCATTAGCTAAAAAGTACCATTTAAATCTTCACCAATTAGATGTAAAATATTCCTTTCTGAACGGTGAGTTAAATGAGTAGGTTTATCTTACTCAACCAGAAGGTTTGCGAAGAAGGGTCAAGAAAATCTAGTTTCTGAATTAAAGAGAACTTTTTATGGGTTGATGTGGGCACCCACGATGGGTTCACTCAATGACCCTCTAACCTATCATGCGTGTTCATGGCATATTAAAAAATTAACTTAATTTGACTACATATTGGAAAATACCCCTAAAAATCACATCTTTTAACCCCCTACCAATATGAACCCAAAACACCTTCCCAATTTAAAAAACTCCTACTTCCACTAGATATTTTAGATATCAATTTTTTCATTAACATTTTTTATACCCCATTATATTTTTTCAATAAATTTAAGCTCCATTTTTATACCTGAAAATATAAAAACCCTTTACCCCCTATATATCCCAAAATATATTATCCCATTTTTTCCTCATATATCCCCCAATATTAACCCACGTGGTATGGTATTTCTCCCCCAGTGAAGCCCTCATGTAGGCACCTAGGTCTTGTTATGAGAAAATGGATTCATTATTTCTTCAACAAGGTTTTATGAGGAGCCAAAGTGATCCAAATATGTATAATAAATTTGATTCAAAGGGACATGGTGTACTCATTTCCCCGTATGTTGATTCTTTAATTATTACAGGGAATTCTGGTAAACTAATTGATGGAATCAAGGTGCCAATGTCACAAGTATTGAGATGAAATACCTTCGATAGTTACTTTACTCTCTCGGTATTGAAGTTTGGAGAGACGTTGGCCAGAATTTTGTTTCTCATGTTAAGTATGTTAGAGAATTTCTTAAGAATTTAAAAATGGATTAGTGTAAATATTCTTTTCTCCAATGCAACAAAATTTGAAAATTTATAGTGATGATGGCTCAAAGGAGGTTGATAGTATAATTTATACACAGTTGGTGGGAAATCGTGGGAAGCTTGAATTATCTTACTACAAATAGACGAGATATAACATACTCTATTAGTGTGTTAAGTTATTTTATGGAAATACCTCTAGAAATCCATTGGAAAGAGGCAAAAGGTGTACTCAGGTATCTTAAAGGAAAATTTTATTTTGGTATTAATATACTATTTCGTTTGATGTTGATTTGATAGGTTATTCAGATTTAGATTGGGCTCATAATCCAGATGATAGTAGGTATACTATAGGATGTTTTTTTAGCATTGGATCTGGGTTTGTTTCATGGAGTATTAAGAAGCAACATACCATATCTTTATCATCTACGTAGGCAAAGTATAAATATTTGTGTGCAACAACTTATGAATCTGTTCGGTTGAGGATAGTTCTTCAAGATGCTGGAGAAAAAAAAAGAACCATATAATTATCAAATGTGATGATCAGAGCTCAATCATGTTGAAAAATAATCCAATTTATCATGGAGGAACAAAGCATGTTGATGCTCAGTTTCATTTTGTTAGTGATAAGATATAGTGTAAATATATTACTCCAATGTATTGAAATACTTGTGAAAATGTTGGTGACTTTTTCACTAAGCCTCTGAGGAAGATGAAATTTTAATTGTTTAGGGATATACTAGGTGTGGAAATAAATCCTTTCTCCGCTAAGTGGGGGAGTTGGAAATAATGAAGAAAGTAGTCGTTTGGTTGTTTTAACTTTGTAATTGTTTAGGACATAGATCCTATTTTTTGGAGTTTGTTTAAATCTCCCTAATATAATTTAATGATATAAATATATGTATTATTGATGATTTTTTTCTGATCAAGTAGAACATTGTTTGGAAGCCTCTAGGTGCAGCTTGTCTCACATTTGAGCATCCTCGTTCATTCATCAAAGTTTTTCTTCCATTTTTAAATCAATTTGTTACCAATATTTAGTGATATAATTTCTCAGTCCAAAGGGGATTATAAATGTGATAGAATACCCTAATATTGGATATTATTTTTACCAATGCTTATTGAACCTAAAATCTATTCATTTAAACAAATAAATTTCTATTTCAATGATCACTAGAAATATAATGTTAAAATTTCTACAAATAATTAAATAAAATATTATCAAATTAAACAATTTAATATATTTTGTATTCACAATAATAAAGAAGAATTTATATTTTCAATAAAAAATAAAAAATAAAAAAAAATTAATCTTTCATCTTATTTTATCATAAAAATAGCATATTAATTAGGGGTGGCAGGAATTGGAGCAGTTATCCTTTGCCAGGAATACTAAAAAGAGTTAAAATTCAGTTGGGGATTAGGCATTTCAACCAATAATCAATTAAAATATCTAGATTTATGTCAAGTTTTAGAATTATCTATAAATAATGGAATCAACAAGACACTAGTATTTGGTGATTTAATCATTGTTATTCGACAGTTATGTAAAGATAAATGAAAATACACCACTTCTCTATCCCACATTCTGCAAAAGCTTGTTGTGAAATATCAACATTTTGAAGACATTGAGTTTTACCATGTCTATAAAAATTTAAACTCCAAGGAAAATACATTGTCAAACACATAGAATTCCATGGCACATGGAATTATAGTGCAAGATCAAATTCCTAGAGTATATTTATCCATGCGATGATAAATCTAAGAACTCAGTCTCATAATAAAACTGAACAAAATGACATTCACAGTCGAAAAATAGGTCTAATAATTTGACCGAGCACAACTCAAACCTCTTAGAGATTAAATTTCCCAATGAATTTAGCACACTCTAATACTAAAAGGAGTGAAAAACAACATAATTTAATTCTACAAACATGTGGATTGATGGAGGAGTACCTCTGCCTTGAACTCAGCCACAGTTGGCACAACTATGGAGCACTTATAGGAGAGTGGTGTTAGGTAGAACACATCATTTTTAATGTGATTTGGATGTAGGTAAGGATACATATAAATTTGAATTGGTATGTTGATTTATCTATGGATGCTTTAAATACTCACCACCTCCATATAGTTCAGTATTCAAGCCATTATATTTAGGAAATATATAATGTTCATGCCATGTTATGGATTGGATCATTAGATTTTTATGTCATGGATATTGATTCTTTCAGAGTGGAAAAAATATAGGAATTATCTCTGAGGACCATTTTTACTAATGGGACTCAGTTTGGAAAATTAGGGTCTGAAACCTTCTAGGAGCGTTTTGAGGCATCAAATAACATTTTTTGTGTGGTAAAATATTCCACTTTAGCGTGGCACCATTTTTTCTTATTATACACATAAATACCTCTCAACTAGCACAAGTATTGTGTCAATGAAATTCTGTATGCAAAATTTATGTCACTTATAAGTTTCACTTCCTCTTATCACCACCATAATTTGAGAGGATGCCAATTCAGTCCATTATTCATGTAAAAGGGGATTATGATGAACCTAACTCTAGTAAAGAGTTGACGTAGTCAAACCTAACCACTATTGGCCTATCAAGTTGTGTTATAACAAGACCACAAGGATGAAAAGGGGTACCATCCTTTTAAGTGAATTTGTTCCATAGTTGATAAAAAATAGCCACGAGGGATACAAAATCGAGCACACAGAGAGAATTTTTGCAATGTAGCAGCCCATAGGACACATGACATATTTATTTATACTAGTAGAAATTTTCTATTCAGAGAAAGAGATCATAGCGAACTCACCTTCTAGATCTGTTTTTCCCTTAAAAGGGTTTCCTAGGTCATATATTGTGTCAAATATATGTGTTTTATTTTTTTCACTGTTCTCTAATTTCTATATAATTTTTAATTCACATGTGGGCACTATTAACAATATTATATATATGTATAAATATAAAAATAAATAAAAACGGTAATACTATACAGTTTTAGATTTTAAAGAAATTTTTATCAAATCTATTGTGACAAACTATCGAATGGAATAAACACAAACGTTTATAGATCATGCCATGGATTTTGTAGAGATGGATCTAACTTTCATTGATTGATGATGTAGAGGATGGAGCAGGATCGTTGGTGTTATTATTAAAAGGATCCATGGTTTTTAAATTTTAAAAATGCAGACCTGGGCTATGGTGGAGCTTGCATCACTTGAAACTAGTCAACGTCTTGCACAACCCCAATGAGCTTCAATGGTAGACAATGAAATAACGTCTCTGAAACAAGTGTAGAAGCGAGTGAACCAAATTACAAAAACATTTTGTATTTTTTCAATGCTAAATGCCCCTTTAGGTAGCAAAGTCATTTAGAGGAAAGGGTAAGACGTGTACCAAACTAATAATATTGGACAAAACGTATGAGTTTATGGAGTGGAAGTTTGAGAAATTGCAAGTTTCCTTTGAGATTGAACTTGTTGTCATGGACATCAAGTTGGCAAAGGTGGAGTAATACCTCAGTAATGGGACAAAGGGTATCTACAATCACTACTACACGAAGGGAACTTTGAAGAAAAAATAAATATTTTGTCTTAAAAAGTAACATTTTATTTTAGTTATTTTACATTAAAATTTCATATCAATTGAATTTTCTTAAATATAAAATTTAAGACAAAAACACTTTGCGACAAAAATATTTTAAGACAAAAAAAAATTAAGACAAAAAATTATATTTAAGAAAAAATAAGTAGAGAAAAACATATTTTAAGTCCAAACTCTATATTTAAGACCATGGCCACTTAAGAAAATGGAAATGAAGACAAAACCCATTTAATACAATTAACGATTAATATAAAACCATATTAAGTTAAGACAATATTATCTAACACCTACAAAATTGACTCTGACAGTGCACCCTAAGTTTGCCAGCTTGGAGGCTACCACTATCATGTGCCTATACTGACACTGCTATTTAACTTGTTGTTCACATTACCTTATATAAACACAACTATTTATTGGGCTCTTCATTTTCTTGGGGCAGCCGACTCTGAAGAACATGAAAATTTTTCTTGGTAAGATTTCCCAGAATCAATTCCTTTTTTTTGGCTTCGATCTTTACTGATATAACTAGAGACAACCTCTCTTTTGTTTCATTCGAGAACTTTGCACCAAAGATCCCATGAGTGGATAGGGGATAATTATATTTTTAATTTTTGAAACCACATGATATTTAATCATATCAATTTCTTTCTTTTATATTGTATTTTTCCTTTTTCATGAAACCTATTTAATGAAAAATAAAATTAGAATATGTTAATTAATTATAAAATTAAAATATGACATTTTGAAAAGTTATAATATTTTTAACTAATTTTAAGTATTTAATTTAATGTATATTTATTTGGAAATTATGTTGTAGATTACACGGATGTAATAAATTAAAGATAATTGTCAAGTCCCGCTAGCACAATTGGTTTACGATGGGCCTCGTCAGAAAGGCAACCCAGGATCAAACCTCATGGGGGAGGTGGTTATAATTTTGAGGGGGAGGAGACATGCATAAAATCCAGTTAGTATAAGGGCTGGTGCGACCCAGGCCGGATGCGATCCTCGGATGACTTTGATGACTCAGATGCCCTGGGTCGTGACTTTTTAGGCCACGGGTCAAGCCTGGAGGATCACAGACAACTTGATAGACAAAAAAATAAAAAAATTAAAGATAACTTGATTTCAAAACAATTACAATATAGATACCACATTCTAAAAATATATTAAATAAATATATTAAACTTTCTATTTTTTGGTTGTCCTAACTCACGTTGATTTGAAGTTTGAATCTCATGATTTTACCTAATACTTCATAACAAGGTGATTTTGAATTGAGTTACACTCCATAAGCTAAAATTGTTTGTCTGATCGAAATCATGAATAATGATAAATATTTCAGTGAAAATCACATCATAAGAGTTTTGTCTACATGTTTCAAACCATCCGCTATGGTTTATTATCCAGACAAAATGGAGAATCAGATCTTAGCATTGGATTGAATAAAGAGAGTGTCATTTAGAGATAATTAATCCTAATGATTAGAAGGTAAAAACTAACTTTAATAAGGAAATTTTATTTACTAAAGGACTCTTCAAAAATGATATATTTAACTAAATAACAATAATAACAATAATAATAATAATTTTTTTGGAAAGGATAGAATAAGAACCAATTAATAAAGGAAATTAAAGCAAAAAATATTCTAAGTTAAATAAGGTTAGCCGAAATTAACAATATTAAATCAAAGGGATAAATGAAGCTTATATTAAGTAATTAATTGAATATCATAAATAAAAAATACTATGGAGTAAATTAAGGATAAATTGATTTAGAATTTTTTTTTTCATTTTCCATTGACTGAGGGTTGCCGAATTGTAAAAATACGAAATATCAAAAGTGAAGTAAAAAAAGGAAAAAATATTAATGAGAGGATGATTATAATTTAAAAATAAATTCAAACATTAATATCAATAAATGAATAAAATAGGTAATTAACTAATTATTAATAGACAAGATCAATATATTAATGTATAGTTGAAAAAGGAGTTTCTTAATGGAATTCAAAACTTTTATAATGTAATCAATAATAAATAATATGGGGAGTAATAAATCTAGAATTGTAGACTATGTCACAAGGTTCATCTAACTCTAACTTTGAGGTACGAATTTTGGCGAACCTTAAAAAAAATTTGAGGTTCGGCTAACCTCATCGAACCTCATAACCATTGACCAAGTCCATAGATCAAAAATCATAAGTTCATGTCACAATTGAAGCTTGTAGTTTATCCTTGCAATTTCCATGTCCGTGATGGCATTTTTGATGTTTATTGTTGTTGATTTATCAATATTTTATCCTATAATTCATTTTAAATTAATATATGTCTATATATATATGAACTTAATGGTGAAAATCACCCAAACCTCATCAAAAAAATCAACCTCAAAACAAACCTAATCATTGTCAAATCAAAACCATGTGACATTGATTGTAGATATAAGAATAACTATAAACATATATGATCAAATTTTACCTATATACCAATCTAAAATAAATAATAAAAGATATAACCAAAAGGATAGAAGGACCAAATAAATAATAAAGGGTTATAAATAAATAAACAACAATAATAATAAATAAATAAATAAAAGGAGGTCAACTATAAAGGGTAGGGACCCAACGATTGCTAGTATTCCAACCATCGTCTCTATTTATATTGCTTGGCGTCCTCTCAATCTATCCGGCCTCACTAAACTTACGGTGATGGAAATGATCCATTTTAGCAATGATCCAGGCATATTCAATAGAAATGTGGTGTTTTGTATTTTTCGCATGTTCCACTAATGCTAAGGAGCAGGTCCTCCCATGTTTGCTGTCAGCCACATGCTCATGAATCCTTTAATTTATTAACTGACTGAGCTCACCAACGTAGGGTATCCTACAAGAACATGGGATCACATAAACAACTTTCATATCCTTATGCTCCACCAGGCCTTTTACAAATCTTAGAGAACTTCAAATTGTGTTAAGGGGTCTAAAGGTTGAGGGAACCTTGTGCTTTCTAAGGATCCTTGCAATCTTGTTAGTGGTCCCCTGGATAAAAGGAAGGTGCACCCTTGAAATCTGATCTTTGGGTTCTCAAGACCTTAACTACTCGTGTGTTTAGAATTTTTTATTACAACCACCTTGAGGGTGAGAAAACTCCTTTAATTTCTCTTATTTCTAATATTTAGATATTTTTTCCTAATCCCAAACATTAGGTGTCAAAACTTCCTATCTGAAGTCTTTCTATTTATATTCCTGTTACATGATCACACCTGTAGGCCATATGGGCTTCAATTTATTAATTATCATGTTCATTCATAAAGGGGGTTTTAAAATTGTGAGAAATAGATCCAATATTATAGATAGCGGGGAAGGGGATTTTAGGTAATGGTTATGGGTTTTGGAGGTATTAAAACGAGTATTTGGTAAAAATAGTGGATATATACTAAAACATGTATGCATTAATATTGACTATTTACTAATAAACATACAAGGGTAATATAAATCGCGAACACATTGATAGTTGTTTATCTCATTACTTGAAATGATGGTACGAGTTCAAATAGCCACATGAGGGAGAATATTATATGCTAGCATTACTTTTTTACAACATTTCAAATCACATGTGAATGGAGAGGACTTTGCGAGGATTTTTTGCGAGGGTCAAGGGTTTCTAGGCTTTGATAGTTTATAATAATGTTGACATGAAGAGGCGTTATCCAACACAATGTGGTCATAGGAGATGGATTTAGTTGTAGGTTTGGCCGTGGTGAATATTCCAAAGGTTGTGAGGTTAATTCTGGCGGCTCGCAAGGAAAATGAAATTTTTTCTTCTCTTAGAAGAGCATATAAGACTCATCTTCTTTGGAAAGAGCTACACATAATAAGTGGGAAGTGGAAAATTCATTGTGCCTTTTGAGGACATCGTCGAAGACATTTTCTCGTCAATGGGTTTTCATGTTGGTTAGTTGGTTTTGGGGCACAATATGATGGAGAAAATTAGGGATGGGATTCATTGGTGTGAAGGGTGTCACGATGCCATGGCTCCTACAATACCTTTTCTCTTCTTATTTGCTAGTGGGGTTTGATGGCTTGCATCGAGGTGGCCATGGTTGGGGCTTCACGATCATTTTGGTTCCTATAAGATCCACTCTAGGTTATTGCATGTCATCTCTATTTGTGGCCTTGTGCCATTTTATTCATGGTTATATGTTGGGGTTTTGACCTATGTTGTAATGGTTTGGTGCATATATTTGGGAATTTTAGAGATGCACCCTTTTCTAAGGGTTCTTTTATGTAGGCCTATAGATTGATAAGTTGTTTCCCGTTGTTTGGTAATTTGGAAGATGCACGCTTTTCTAAGCGTTCCTTTATGTAGGCTTTCATGTCTATTTTTCTCGATTGATAAATGGCTATCCATTGTTTAGGATATATGTAGTGTTTATGTATTGGGTTTATTTTGGGGTCTTGTATGCCTTGTAAATTGTTATCAGTCATATATATGTTGGGGGTTATTCTGACACATATGATGTATGCATGATTATGTAAACATATTTTTTATTTTAATATACTAAAATAGGAATTATTTTATTATAATGATGTATTGTGAAAGGGAATTTAGTGAAAGGATTTTAGGAGCTGGTTATCAATGTCTACTGAAATTAGGCTTATTCTTTTGTATCCCACAAACATATATGCTATAGTTTGATTAAGTGGAAACTCAGTTCCACGAGCCCATGTTCGTTTATTACAAGATGTGTGTTATAAATCCTCATCGAGATGTGTCATATGATGTGTGTACCGATGAAGTGTGTTTCAATCTATCAGACAATGCGTGTGCTTGTGTCCTTATCTTTATTAGAAAAATTATATGTGCAACACAATATATCTATATATCCATAATTGAACCCCTTAGCATGAAACATGCCCAAGGTAATGTTGTGAAACTAGCTCCAAAAATAGAAGAAAAGAAAGATGAATACCTTATAAATCAACCACTTCGAGGGGGCAACCTCCAATACATTACATAAATGAACAATTCTTAGATGGTACAAATGAAAAAACCTCCTTTATATATATAGGAGTCCATGGGGCCACAACGTAATCCTAGTGGGGCCACAATGTAATCCTAGCCGACATAACAATAATAATTTAAGGGCACAATAATAACAATATGGGGGTTACAGGGGTACAACAAGAACAACAAGGGGGTTACACTAACAATAATAAGGGACTATACTAGTAATATAGGGACCTAACATGCTCCTCCCCTTAAAAAAAGGGTTTTCCTCAATGCTTGATTAGATCCGGGTGCTTTTGTATAAAATTCTCATCCTCCAATGTAGAATCTTCAGTGGGTAAGTTCTTCCATTTAATGAGATACTCTGAAATTGATTGATTTCGTAGTTGTCGAGTTCTTGTTTCCGTGACTACTTCAGGTTCCAATATGGATTTTCCTTCCTCATCAAGTTCTAGCAATATTGTTTGAATTGGAAGTTTGTCCCCTATAGACTTTTTCAAGCATGAAACATGGAAAATTGGATGCACTTGTGAAGAAGAAAGAAGCTCCAATTTGTATGCCATAGTACCAATATTTTTCAAAACCTTGTAAGGACCATATTACTTTGGCGATAATTTATTGTCCTTCTTAGCTTGCTTGGGGGACATTTTTTTGTATGGTAGCCATAAAAATACCCACTCTCCCACATCAAAACTTCAATCACTGCGATGTTGATCTGCCTATTGTTTCATTCGATTTTGTGCCAAATTTAGGTTATCCTTTAAGAGTTGGATAACTTCTTATTGATACGATGTGATCCTCCACTGCTTGAACCCTATAATTTTCCCTTAAAGAAGATGTGATGGATGGTGGATGATATCCATAAAGTGCCATAAATGGGGTCATTTTTGCTGAAGAAAGGAAGGAAGTGTTATACCACCATTCAGCGATAGGTAACCACTTAACCCATTGTGCTTGCTTCTCAGATACAGAACAACGAAGATATCCATCCAAACATTTATTCACTATCTTTGTTTGACCATCGGATTGAGCTATTTGGGTACCCAAAAAAGAAAATAATTCCGTCCAAAAATTTCCGGTAAAAATAGGATCTCTGTCACTTACAATAATCTTCAGGTTTCCATGTAGATTTTGAATTGTTTCCATAAATGTAGTAGCAACTGTACTCGTTTTAAATGGATGAGATAATGCACAAAAGTGTACATACTTGGTAAGTCTATCAACTACCACCATGATGAGGCTACTTACTTCGAACTTAGGTAAACCTGTGATAAAATCCATTGAAATCTCCTCCCAACATTGACTTAGAGTGGATAAAGGTTGTAGAAGACCCGGGGACTTAATTGTCTCAAATTTATTTTGATGGCAAACCAAAAATTTCACCTCAAACTTTTAAATTTCAGATTTAAGGCCATCCCAAAAAAATTCTTTCTTCACCCTGTGGTAAGTTTTTAAAAATCTTGAGTGTCCTCCTAAAGGAGAAGTGTGCAATTCCAAAAGAATATTTTGTTTTAGTTGGGAATTATTTCAAATATATAAGTGATCTTTGTACCATAAGGAATAATTTTTTCTAACTAAATGTATCAGATGTACTATGATCTTGCTACAACTTTTGAATGAGAGTCCACACTTCTTTGTCCTTGTTCTATTCATCCCTTGCTTCGGTTATCCAATCTAGTTGGATACTTGAAATGGCAAAAAGCAATGCTTCCACCTCTTCATCCTTTATTGAGAGTGCATCTGCAACAACATTTATCTTCCCTTTTTTGTAGATGATTTCAAAGTCATAACCCAACATCTTTGTGACCCATTTTTGCTGCTCTTCTGAAGATAGTATTTGTTCCAAAAAGTGTTTAAGACTATCATGATATATTTTTACCTTGAAGTATCTTCCCATTAGGTAAGGTCTCCATTTCTTTAGTGCATGTAGTATTGCCAACATTTCCTTCTCATAAATAGGCTTTTGTAAATACTTTCCTTTGATTGAAAAACTTTCAAAATCAATGGGTCTTCCTTCTTGCATTAAAACAACACCAATTCCATTTCCTGAGGCATCACATTCCACAATAAAGGTTTTTGTGAAGTCTAGCGTAGCTAATACTGGTGCTAGGCACATTGCTTATTTAAGATGTTCAAAGGCCTTAGTTGCTTCAGGAGTACATGAAAATGCATCTTTATTCAATAATGTTGTTAGAGGAGCTATTATTCTCTCATAATTCTTAACAAACCTGCAATAGTACCCTGTTAACCCTATAAATTTGCGCAACTACTTTATGGTAGTGGGAAATTTCCATTGCTTAAAGGCTTTAATTTTGTTAGGGTTTACCTTAACACCCTCGTGAGATACAATATGAGACAGATATTCCACCTCTTGTACTCCAAAGAAACATTTGGATGTTTTTGCATATAATTATTTCTCCTCCAATAGTTTGAGCACATTGTCAACATGTTGAACATGATCCTTCCAAGACCTGTTGTAGATTAGTATATCATAAAAAAATACTAGCAAAAAATTTCTAAGGAAGGGTTTGAAAATGGAATTCATCAACCCTTGAAATGTAGAAGGTGCATTGGTAAGGCAAAAATGCATGACAAAAAATTCATAATGACCCTCATGAGTTCTAAATGCTGTTTCAGAATATCTTTAGTCTTCACTCTAATTTGATGATATCCTGAACAAAGATCCAACTTGGTAAAATAAATTGCTCCATGTAATTCATCCAATAATTCATCAATAACAAGACTAGGAAATTTATCTTTAATAGTGAGCTTATTGAGCTCCCTATAATTCGTACACATGTGCCATGATCCATCTTTCTTGTGCACCAATACTACTGGAGGCAGAGAAAGAACTTTGACTAGGTTGAATTATACCAACCTCTAACATTTCTGCAATCATACGTTCAATTTCTCTCTTTTGGACATAAGGATATCTATAAGGATTGATGTTTGGAGGAACACTTCCTGGAGTCAAATGAATAGCATAATCATGATCACGAATAGGTGGGAGTCCTTTGGGAGTATCAAACACCTTGGAATAATTGTCCAAGACTTTTTGGAGATCTGGAGAAATAGATGATTTTGATGTTGGAACTTCTAGTGAGCATAAATGTGCAATTATGCATCGTTGTTCTTTCCTCAGAAGCTTTGTCATGAAATTAGAGATTATTATCTTTCCTGGCTTCCCTGTGATACCCTGTAATTCGATTTCCTTCCCTTCTGAAAAAAATTTCAAGAAAAGTTCTTGAAAATTAAAAGCTATCGTCCCCAAATATTGTAACCTTTGTACTCCTAGTACAAAATCAACACCTCCCATTGGAATGGAAAGAATTGGACTATTCAATACATATTCCCCCATGGATATCTTGATATTATGGAATTTTCCAAAGCAATTTATAGTTCCTCCATTTGAAACCATCACTTCACATTCTGGTGTTGGGTATAGGAAACAATTTTATTCCTTGGCTACCTTACAATGAAGAAAATTATGGGTACTACCTTAATCAATCAACACTATTACCTTTTTCTTCCTAATATTTCCTTATATCTTGAGAGTTTGAGGAGTGGTAATTCCTACCAATGCATTACATGATATGGTCAGACTCATTTCTTCTTCTTCTAGGGTTTCTTCCTGGTGTATATCCTCTACTTTTGATGTTTCTTCTTCATTTTATTCCTCCTCTTCACAATATATGTAAACTAATTTCTTCTCACCGCACTTATGAACTTTAGTGTATTTTATATCACAACTATAGCAAAGCCCTTTTTCTCCTTTTTCTATCAATTGTTGTAGTGTCAACCTTCTAGGTTGTGGAAGTCTAGGAGTAGCAAAACTTCCATCTTTATAGATGTGGGTGATAGGCTTCCTTGTCACCATAATTTTACATTCAATTTTTCTAGCCAACCTAAATGACTTCTCCAATGAATCAATTTCCCAAATGAAAACTTCATGTTGGATGTTATCCTTTAAATTCCTTATGAAAACATCAATCCTGTGTTCCTCTGGAATATTAGTTACCCTTATATTCAATTTTTGCAAGTCCTTATGTGCTCTGCCACTGAACCCCTTTGTTTGCGATTTATCAATTGGACAAAGAAGGTGTTTCTCTATGTATCCTCATAATGTGCTATCATTTCCTCCATAAAAATTGACCGAGTGATAATTTTTTTACGGGAGCAAAGCCGTTGATACCATGCAAGTGTATTTTTTTCTAAATGTAAAGTTGCAATGTGTATGTTTTGTATGTTTTGCACATTATTGAGATCAAAATATTGCTCCATCTGTAGTATCCATGTTACGGTATCCTTGCCATCAAAATTCCTCATATCCATCTTTGGAATATGGTGGTTCTTCAATCCAACATTAGAGTTTATGAAATTGTGATTAACATTTATTTTGTTCTCATCATGAGTTTCCTCTACTATATTTTCACCACTAGGAATCATTTCTTGTATCAACTTTGTCAAACCTTCGATGTCTGCTTTTAGATCATTCTTCATTTTTTCGATGTTTTCTTTCATTTTTTCTTCCATGTCCTCCATCTTAGCTTCCACTCCATCCATCTTAGTTTCCACGCCATCCATCTTAGCTTCCATGCCTTTCTTTAAACCATCCATCTTTGCTTCCACGCCTTTATTCAAAAATTCCATTTCATTTTTTTCTGCTCTTTGCGAGAGTGAAATTTGGTGCACTTCAAACTTATTTTTTACACAAGACTTATGCAATTTGGAAACAAATAGACACTTTTTTCTTTCTTTTTAGAAGATCGATATTGAAACTGAATTATCTCTGTGATTTCAGATCTTCAATATCTGAAATTTGGCCCTGTGGTAGATCTCTGAATCCTCTTTCGAATGCCATAGGTCTGACCTAATCTGGATTATTCAAGGAAAAGTTATGTCCAATCTGTTACACCATTTTTTGGTCATCTAACCTTTCATCATTAGATGGACCCAAGTACATCATGTAAGACCAGTTTTACCCCAAGTAAAACTGCTTTCACTATGTTAATTAGGAAACCCCAAAAGGAATAATTAATTAAACCATAATTTAATTATTATTCCCAGTCATGTTTAACCCAAAAGCAAAGAAATTAATGAGATAAACCCATAGTTATCTTATTATTTTCTAGGAATAATTATTTAAATAATATTCCTTGTTAAATATGACCAAATCAACCACCATTAATCAAACAAATCATTATTTATTTGATTATATCCCAACCACTTCCTTAAAAAGATAAATAAATCATTTATTTATTTATTTTTCACTAATCAAGGGATTTGACCCAAGTCAAACACCCTTTCCCTCCAACAAATAATAATAAAACATTCCATAGAGGTGGATCTAGATTTGGTTAACATTATTTTAATCATGCACCAAGATCTAGAATGACCCAATATTTTGTTATAAATAGGAGGGTTTTCCCCTTCATTCTTCACCTTTTGTTGCATACTAGATCACTCTGGATCTATGCACTCGGTCTCATTTTCTGCCATTGTTGCTCCCATTGAGCTCTACCTTCTACATTGGGTTTTCTACATCCACAAGAGAGAGAAAGCTTAGATCTGAAGTGCTGAGGACTACAAAGAACCCATCCCATTGAGGAGATCTGGATACACCTTCTTGTTTCCTCCCAGGTGCCCTGTAATATAAAGATTCATTCAAAAATCGTGTTCTTGTCTTGTCTGTTGGATGCATGGAGCAAATTCTTTACTTTACTGCTTAATGTCTTTCCATTTATAGATCTGTTTGTTGCAGCATTTTAACTACTAATCGCAGATCTGAAGATGTTTGGCAGCCTCTATTGTTGTTAGGGCTATTAGTTATGCGTAGCTAAAGTGGTTCTTTTTCGTACACCTCGACGAAGAATTCATACTAACAAATGGCGACTCCACACGGGTTTTAAATTACGACCGCTGTCGTTTTTCATATTCCTGCATATCCAGCTACTTCAGGCCCTAGGGCTTCGTTTCAGCTGCTTAGTTTTCCTCTTTTTATGTCATTTTTCTCACATAAAACCCTTAAAACTTAAAATTTCTAACTTCCGTGTGTTTCTGGCCCTATTGCGCAGGTAAGCGACACCAGCCGCAACTGAGACGGCAACTTTTCTGAAAATCTGCCGCCGAGACAACCGGAACAGGGGGGTCGCACTTTTTGGCCCTAAACCTGCAACCTGGACCTCCAGGTCGCACTTTTCAGCCTGTTTTCTGCGACCTGCACTCAGATCAGGTCAGAAACTGCGACCTGCCTTTTTTCCAGCATTTTTTCTGCACTTTTTCTGGGTTTTGCTGCAGCTTCTGCCAGGGTCTTCCAGCCTCTGTCTCAGCCCGCCTTGACCAAGATCTGATCTGTTTTTCCTCATCTAAGTGGGAACCCAGCCCCTTAGGGCTTTAGTACCCTCCACTTTTTGTGGAAGAGTTTTAGTTGTTTCAGCCGTCGGTTTTAGAGCTTCAGCCCCCTCTTTTCCAGATCTATTACCTCACTTTCAGATCCATTGAAATCAGCCTCTTTTCCTTTCAAATCACCTCTTGTCGTTTTTTTTGGACCTCCTTTGAAGGCCTCTGCCTTGCCCCCCCAGTTTTTTGCTGATTTCCCTTTTCCGGCCACCTTGCCTCTGTCTCTTGGCTGTGATCTGCACCCCTTGTCTGCAGCTTTATCCTCCAGATCTCTGTCCCCTTTGACCCTAGATCTGTTGAGCTTCCTTTGTGTGTGTTTCCATCGTTTTTCCCTTTCTTTTCAGCATAGTTGTGAGAGACCCACCTTCTGGGGTTAGATAGATGCATACGTAGCTGTTATTTCTCTGTTATTTCAGCATTTTATTCTGTTCTCTGTAGGTTTATTTTCAGCTACGCAGCACACTTTTTCTTGCTCTCAACAACGGAAAGGGTTTAAAAATTAAAATTAACGCACGCCACACACCGACCCTAAGTGAAGAAGCGCCTGGTTAACACCGCCTGGCAAAGACTCTAAAATCAATTGTCACTGCACCTTATCTGCCCTTGACCTTCCTTGATTTTGTCCCTGTCTGCCCTTGTCGGTTTCCTTCTTCCTGTCATCATTGCGCCCCCAAGGCGCCGTTCCCGGAGACTTCTTGGCCTTCACCCTCAGTTTCCGGTTGATCGACCTGCTCCGCACCACCGTCGTCGAGCCAGTCCACCTTCGAGTCCGCACTCCGACTCCTCTTCTGATTCATCGGGTCCCCCTTCTCCTTCCGGTTCTCCCCCTTTTACCTTCACCATGTCTGGACCAGGGCCTAGCGCTAGCGGTTCTCCGGCCCCAATGCGGCCTACTTCTCTATTTGAGCCAGTCACAACCACTACCCCGGCCACCCCTGTGCTGCCGTATATTGCAGGCCTCAGCCTCCCCGATTTTCATCAGCTGATTAATGACCCCATTCACCACAATTCTACCTGGCCCGCTATGCCCACCAAGCTGCCCTCTGATATCCCTAAGTTCGAGGGCCTTAATGGAGAAGATCCAACCAATCACGTCCGGTCTTTCCACATGTCGTGTTCCTCCAATTCCATTACCGATGAATCCATCCGTCTTTGTTTGTTCCAACGCACGCTTACCGGCGAAGCTTCTCGTAAGTATATCGAACGAGGCCACTTCCTCCCATACCACGTTCGAGACTCTTGCCCAAGCCTTCTTGTCGTACTTCCAACTCCCTCTCCGATACGACACTGGTACGGAGCTCTTGACTTCATTTAAGCAATCCTCTTCCACACGCCTTTCTGCCCATGTTCAGGAATGGCGACGAAGACGGAGCTTATGTCGAGCCCCTCCCTTTGAAGATCGGGTTTACATGGACGGGTTCCTTCGCACCCTCCCGTCTCCCATCGGCAAAGATGTCGCCTCTCACTTTCCTCAATCTGAAGAAGCCGCCCTCCAAATAGCTTTAAAATATGACCAGATCTACGCTCAATCTGGTTATGTTTATACCGTTCTTCCTGACATCCCCAGGCCCGGTGGCGCTAACGCCCCGGGGGCATCTCATTCCGCCGACGGTATCGTTGGATCTCTTTCCCACCCATCTGCTCACCCTCCTATGAGCTATGGTCTCCCTCAGGGAGGGGCCAGCACCTCCAGCACTCTTCCCCCTCCCAGCAACATGTATCCAGGATACGGCATGCCTCCTCCTTTTGCCCAACCTCCTGCTTACCTCAATGTCGCCCAACCCAACCCTTACTTTTATCCACAGCCTGGTGCGCCAGCTCCTCCGGCATATGCGCTTCCGCCTCCCTTGCCTCCTCACAACCGCAGCAACACAACCCCTCCGGAGCAGAGTATTTGCACGGCGGGCGCGATTAATCCCCCTTATTCTCGAAAGAAGGCGGAGAGGCAACGAACCCATCTGCCCCCGTGCTTGGGGGACCCAGACCGGTGTGGACCCTAACAGCGACCGGCCCTCGGGACGCCCGCCCCGGGCGGACGGGCTCCGGGCCGCTTCGCACAAACAAGCCCTGTTCGTGTTGCGGTGTTTACGGTCACTACACTCACGATTGTCCTCTCTTACCCCAGATGTGACAGATGTGGGAGTCTCAAGCCACATTGCGCGGACAACACACCTCCCCTCATGCTCCTCCTAATGTGGCCACTACCCAGCCAGCTGTGTTCCCTGATCCTTTCCCTCAATAGGGATTCGTGGCTACCCAACCCCCCGATAGCCATGTAGCCACCCCCTCGTCCATTTCTAGTTCCTCTGATTACCAGATCCTTATGATGCGCTCCGATCCTTCCCCTTCCGTTGACCTTCACCTTCAAACTCGGTCTCGCCAATACCCCAAGCCTCCTGCTCAGTCTGCTCCCGAGCCTCCATCTTCAGGTTCTACAGAGCCTCTTTCGACATCCAGTGGCCCCTTACACATCCCTCAACCCAAAGTTGAGGTTCATCAAAGATTCCAAAGGGCCCATTACGCTGAAACGCTGCTTCCGGTCGAGCCGCTCAATCGTATAGTATAGTAGATGATTTGGCGCAATCCCCTGCTGCCATTTCCACACTGGAACTCCTCCAGTCGTGCCTTTCTCAAAAGAAGGCTCTACTATCTGCCGTGGGCGCTGTTGATCCTGCTGATGACCAAATGATTGTTTTTGATGCCACTCAATCGGACCACCCTCCTCTTCCTCCTTCCGTTGCTTTCCAAATCCCAGTCAAAATCCGGAACGCCACTGTATCCCGGTGTATAATTGATGAGGGGGCATCCACCTGTGTGATGTCCGCTTCGGTTTGGAAGCAACTCGGATCCCCTGAGTTGGCCCCTTCCATGATCACCCTTCGAGCGTGGGATGGTCATGCCTCCCAGCCTATTGGCCTGTTTCGTAATTGTCCCATCACCCTCGCCGGTAAGACTGTTTGCGTTGATGTCGAAGTCATTGACGCCCCTCTAGACTACAACATTCTATTGGGGCGAAGCTACACCTATGCCATGTCTGCTGTCCCATCCGCGGTCTTCCGCAAGATGTCTTTTCCTCATAATGGAAAGATAGTCACCATTGACCAGCTATCGTATCATGAGCCGCCGTCTCCATCCGCCTCCGAGACGACCATCTCTTCTGTAGCCAACAAGCAAACCGTCGATTCCTTGACCAGTGTCTCCCCCGGCGTTTATAAAGATTCCACCCTACTTGGTACTTTTCCTCACCTTCCCCCCCCTCCTGTTACTGATCCCAGCTTGTCGAATGTTTGCATGATGCAATCGTCTCAGGCTGCCCATAAACGGCCTGCCTCGGCTAGCCCGCACCCTCCTCCCCGCCCTCCGCAACCCGCTCCTAGCCATCCATCTCAGCCAGCCGGACCTCCCCTTTCTGGCCCTCCCCCTACAGCTGGCACCCCCGCACCTCTTTATCCTCCAGGATCGGTCCCTCCTAGCCTTAACCATCTTGGAGCCGTTCCTCCTGGTCATTACCCTGCTGGACAGATCCCCTTCTTGGCTCCCCCTCCCGAAGTATATTCCGTCCCCGTCATGGCCACCCTTTCTCTCCCTAACTTGACCTTGGGTATTCCGGTTTGGTACCTTGACCCCCCAGCCGCCACCCCCCTGGTCACCCCAAACCTTACATGGCTTTGACACCGGTTCAACCGGTCCCCCTCGCTTCCTCCATAGCCACTGTGCCCCTAGCACCTCCACAGGACCCTTCTCCTGTTGTGACGGCTCCCGGGAAGAAAGGAAAAGCCCGCAAGGGGGCAACCAAAGACCAAACCACCACTACCAACCCGGCTCCTGCTCCGCCCGCGAAGCCTTGTTCCTTATGTGATATCATTGGTCATGCCACCCATGCTTGTCCCGAGTTACCTCGTATCGGACCCATGGTAAAAGTCGCATTCCCCGACACTACGGTCCCTGAAACTCCCACTCCTTCTTCGACCGTCCCCAAGAACCCCAAGACTCTCCGCACCAACAAGCCCTGTGCTTTGTGCGGTGTCCATGGCCACTACTCCCATTATTTTCCTCACCTGACGCATTACCGTGCCTCCCTTGAGGTGATCCGCGAGTATGAGGTTGAACAAAATCAATCCGCCTCTCCCATCCTTGCGTAGTATGCTTCAGGCCAGCCTGAGGATCCCCCCGCTCCCATCCACATCCCCCCCCCTGATGTTCAGATGACGGAGTCTACATTCACCATTCTTTACCTATCCTCCTCTGCACGACACTCGGAGCCTAGCCCGTCCGCAGCCTCCCCTGTTGTGTCCCTTGATACTTGAGATCACTCCACTTGTGTCTCTATTGACCTCCGCAGCCCGAGTCCTCGCCATGTTTCCGATAGCTCTCATACACCACCTTGTTTGAGTCTTGATCATCCTGCCCCTTCCTCCTGCCATTACCGCTCGATGACTTCTGGACCCTCACGCTGCCGTCATTTCCTTTCATCCCCTCCTTTATTGTCTTGTCACACCATTTTGCAGGACCCCCCGTCCACACCCTTTATCGGTTACGCCGATGGTGCAAGTCGCTACTCCAGGAATCTTGCCTCGGCAGGGTGGGCCATCTTCACCCCTTTGCATGACCTCATTCTGTCTAACGGGGTATGCACTGGTTCTGCCACCAACAATCAGGCCGAATATGATGCAGTGCGTGGCCTATTAGCTGATGCCCTGTTGCATCGCATCCGCCATCTGCACGTTCGTTTGGATTCCCTGCTTCTTGTAATGAAACTAAATGGTGTTTATCGTGTGCATAACCCTGTGCTGTTTAGACGCTATTTACGAGTGAAAGTCTTAATACATGCGTTTGAAACCATAACTTTCAACCATGTACCCAGAGACCAGAATCACTACGTAGATAGTATTGCAAACCATGTTCTAGATTGGCATTTATCACACACAATTCATACAGGACAATAACATTAAATCAACCATCAAAAGACGATGCATATCCATAATATGTGTCGCAAACCATATATTGATGAGTCCATCTACTCTGATACATACGACATGCCCATAGCATGTTCCAAAAACTGGGGGCACCATATGCCCCTCCATACATATACATACGACATGCCCATAGCATGTTACAAACAAAATCCAAAAACTGGGGGCACCATATGCCCCTCCATACATTCTAGGGGGCACCACCTGCCCCTACATACATCAGAGGGGGCACCATACGCCCCTAATCACTATCTGGAGGCTCCCGGGCCAATGGCTCTGCCCCTGCAGCATGTAGATCACGCATGGCTTGACCGGCCATCGCCATGCGCCGCATGATACCTCGCCACTCCGAGGGGAGACCAACACATGGCTCTATGTACTGGTCATCTAAATCACTATGCAGCGCTCGATATGGGTCGAAAGCTGCTCATACGGCGGATGTCCTCCGATGCGTCGTGCATCCTCATTCTGTGTTTGCTCTCGATCCACTCGGACCCGTAGCTCCAGACGCTGCCGGTCGTCCCATATATCCGGCCGGTTTTACCGGTGCTATATCTGCATACCAAAAGTCCCTGAATCAGTATCATTATTTACTATTCAAAAAAATTTAACATGCCCATATAAGAATAGCAATGTGTCACTTACCATCGGGCCCCCAGACTCGACCAGACGGAAGTGGCAGATCCGGATCCCCACAGTAGCTCATCCCACTATACGGGTAGTCGTCTATGTACAACGGCATCTGATCCCAATGGGCAAAAAACTCCGGTCGAAACACTCGCCCGACCGCCCCTCCTCCTCCTCTGCCGAGTAGTCGTCCCCAACGACGCATCCTGGGCTCTCTCGGGCCCCCATCTGGAAGCTGCACACGAGGCCTCAAGGTCGGGATCTTCTCAAAGAAGAAGGCGCACAATAAAGTCCCATATGAGCAATCATGATTCACTTGCCGCCTGCATAGCGACAACTGTCGCTTTAGCGCCACCAGCATCATTTGGGCCCACCCAAAGTAGGTCCCACCCAACACACTCTCCACTATCATCATCTGCCCACCGGTGATGTGATGGAAGGCAGCACTGGCTGCGTGTCTCCCACGATCCCCAGAGGTGGGAGGCCGGTCAGAAAGTACACATCCTGGACCGTCAGTTCGATCCTGTGCCCTTGCACTACAAAGATCTCCTGATCTGGATCCCAATAACTGATAATCCGGGCCAGTAATGGTTCCCCTGCTCTCATCAACGGGTTCTCCACAAACTTGAGAACCCCAAATCTCGCCAATACACGACGAACGCCCTGATCCGCCTGGATCTCTGTCCGAAGTGTTTCCAGATCCCTCTCTCTCCAGTTGACCCGCAACTCTGCCATACCTGCACAAACACATTATTTTTGTCAGGGTACAGATCGGGAAAACCATAACCACACACCAAAACCCAACTCCCAGCCATAAAACAGCACCTAGCCCCCCTCATCTCCCAGGTCGCAGTTTTCTGCCATTTTCTGGACCAGGTCGCACTTTTTGCCCTCAAATCTGCGTCCTGGGTCGCACTTTTTGCCCCAAAAAGTGCGACCCGGCCGTAGAGATGAGGGAGGGGCTGTTTCTGGGGTGTTGGGCCCTAAACTGCAAATCTAATCCATCAAAATGCAAGAGCAAGGTTAGGCCTCTTACCTCCAACTGACAGATCTCGAATCCAACGGTCGGTTTGTCCGCCACGTTCGCCGCAAGATTTAGGGCCTTCTCTCCTCTCCACATTCACCACAGCAACAATAGCAAATGAATGATTTTGGAGGGAAAACTGCCTCATTAAAAGAGAAACCCTGTTTCTTCTTTCGACTGCTGCGACCACACCGTAGCCCCGTTCGACGAACCGTCAGCACCGCTGGTTAGATCTCACCGAGCTCTCAAATGGGTTTTAATTAGTTTTTGGTGATTTGACACTTCACCCGGACACATTTTTTCCACGAAGGGTCACTTCACCGCTCCTTAAAATCGAATTTCCTCACTTACGACACTTGTACTTGGGGCACCATATCGCTCCCTTACTTGTCCATGTTCATGTCGATTTTCGTCATGAGTGCCCACCTTGTACTCATGCTTCCATGGCCCCCCATTGGGGCCTTCACTGTGTGGCAGCACTATCAAGTCGCCCTTGTTTAGAGCATTCAAGTTGAGTCATCATTGCATTCATGGAGTCTATCCTGCGTCCTTTTACACCCCACTATAACCCTCCATTCTTCTTTGCTTGGTTCCTCTCTTGTGTCGCATATCATGACCTTCAGCCCCACTATCCCCTGTCCCTGTCGATATTGTGTCAGTCGCTGCCATGTCATTCATTCCCTTTATGCTCTAATAAGGGAAGTCGTCCATTCGCCACTCCATCCTTCCCATTTCCACCATCATCATTAGTGTCATTCTGTCCGTCGCTCTATTGTTCTTCTCTCGTGCCTTAGTTGAGGATCTCTCCTTGCCTCACCTACGGCGGACCTCCTTCTGTCGACATCAGCACATTTATTCCAGAAGCAAGGTCTAGAGGGCGGTGTACCTTGGTTCCAGCTTCCACTCTTGTTCGGTGCCTCGGATCAGGCAAGGGGATCTCTCACTTCCCTTTGACTTGATTGCTTCTCCAGCTCCTTTCAGCATGATCGAGATTCGTATACTGGACAGTCCAGTGACCCAGCAGCAGCTCTTGATGATTCCCTGGCGTGTGTGAGATGTCTCAGCCCTCATGAGGGGGTGGCCCTGCAGGTAGCCCCCCACATGCCCGGATGACCTCTTCATTGCAGCCTTTGATGCCGCTCCAGATTTTGATGATGTTGGCCTTAGCCACTTGCAACACCTCTATGATTTGCATGTATCAGTCAGATTTTGTGAGCCCTTCCCCATTTACAGGGGGCATTTGGGTTGTATTTATCTCATGTACCCAGATATTATTGTACTAGTCCTGGCTGTTATCCCAGGCACAGCATGTATGTGAGATTCCTCATTGTATTTTTACCTGGCTCCTGATTATGCCAGCGGTACTCTATGGTTCGGCCCCTTGTTTACCGGACACACTATTCTTTTGTACTTTGTCTCGGCAGGCATAGGTATGCCTCCCCCGCCGCCTTCAGCACAGGTACCCTCTCATAAAAAGAGACTTGTTGCACCTGCGAGTCTCGTCTCCTCAGGGTCTAGTCCTTCAGCACACTATCTACCTCACAGTTCTCTCTCTGACACCCCTTTTTGTTGTCTAGTGATTGTGTTCTTACAACGTACTTCGGTCATACGATTTGCTCCTGACACTCGCACGCTGGGGGGAAATCTGTTACACCATTTTTTGGTCATCTAACCTTTCATCATTAGATGGACCCAAGTACACCATGTAAGACCAGCTTTACCCCAAGTAAAACTGCTTTCACTATGTTAATTAGGAAACCCCAAAAGGAATAATTAATTAAACCATAATTTAATTATTATTCCCAGTCATGTTTAACCCAAAATCAAAGAAATTAATGAGAT
Organism: Pinus albicaulis; assembly: GCA_034641835.2. NCBI lineage: Eukaryota > Viridiplantae > Streptophyta > Pinopsida > Pinales > Pinaceae > Pinus > Pinus albicaulis. The sequence continues at coordinate 1,229,386,663 of CM076575.1, forward strand.
AAACCCATAGTTATCTTATTATTTTCTAGGAATAATTATTTAAATAATATTCCTTGTTAAATATGACCAAATCAACCACCATTAATTAAATAAATCATTATTTATTTTATTATATCCCAACCACTTCCTTAAAAAGATAAATAAATCATTTATTTATTTATTCTTCACTAATCAAGGGATTTGACCCAAGTCAAACACCCTTTCCCTCCAACAAATAATAACAAAATATTCCGTAGAGGTGGATCTAGATTTGATTAACATTATTTTAATCATGCACCAAGATCTAGAATGACCCAATATTTTGTTATAAATAGGAGGGTTTTCCCCATCATTCTTGACCTTTTGTTGCCTATTAGATCACTCTGGATCTATACACTTGGTCTCATTTCTACCATTTTGCTCCCATTGAGCTCTACTTTCTGCATTGGGTTTTCTACATCTACAAGAGAGAGAAAGCTTAGATCTGAAGTGCCGAGGACTACAAAGAACCCATCCCATTGAGGAGATCTGGATACACCTTCTTGTTTCCTCCCAGGTGCCCTGTAATATAAAAATTCATTCAAAAAAAATCGTGTTCTTGTCTTGTCTGTTGGATGCATGGAGAAAACTCTTTACTTTACTGTGAGCTCTACTTTCTGCATTGGGTTTTCTACATCTACAAGAGAGAGAAAGCTTAGATCTGAAGTGCTGAGGACTACAAAGAACCCATCCCATTGAGGAGATCCGGATACACCTTCTTGTTTCCTCCCAGGTGCCCTGTAATATAAAAATTCATTCAAAAATCGTGTTCTTGTCTTGTCTGTTGGATGCATGGAGAAAACTCTTTACTTTACTGCTTAATGTCTTTCCATTTATAGATCTGTTTGTTGCAGCATTTTAACTACTAATCGCAGATCTGAAGATGTTTGGCAGCCTCTATTATTGTTAGGACTATTAGTTATGCGTAGCTAAAGTGGTTCTTTTTCGTACACTTCGACGAAGAATTCATACTAACAGAAGGCTTAATGGGTGTTGAATTATTTTTAGGGGCCAGTTTAGAATCAAATATTGATATCTATTCTACAAGATGCCTTTGGAATCAATTCAACTTGATTCTTCAAACAATACTTATGCAATTCGGAAAAAAATACACACCTTTTACTTGCTTTGAGGAGCTCGATATTGAAATTGAATTATATCTGTAATTGAAAATCTTCGATAGCTGAAATTAAGCCCTATAGTAGCCCTCTGAAGCTTCTTTCAAATTCCACAGGTCTAACCTGATTTGGATTCTCCAAGTCAAAGTTGTGTCCAATCTCCCACAATGACCTAATTCTGGACTGGTTCAGTAGAGCGAACTTGTACGACTTTCCACGTGTCACTGTTTTGTCCTTTGTCTCTAAAATTGATAGCCACCAAACTAAAGTCTGTTTAATTGCGGCCACTTTTTACGGCACTCCAATCCGATCCCTAGAGAGAGAGTTATTGAACTTTTCCCACGATCACTTCTTTGAGATGCAATTCAGGAGCCTGAAAAAGCACTACCTTCCACAGATCATATTTCCAAAAATATTGCGAACCAAGCTCTGAATTTTTTTGATGAATTTCCTCAGGATTTTAGCTTCACACCATATCACTTTTAGACTCTGACCCTTCGCAGAAAAAAAATTATAGCGAAAATTCCACGATGACTTGTTTAGGAGCCTGAAAAAATACCTAACTTCCACAGATGATATCTCCAAAAATATTGCAAACCAAGCTCTAAATTTTTTAGACAATCTTCCTCAGGATTTTGGCTTCGTACCCTAAAAATTTCAGCTTCTGAAACTTCGTAGAAAAAACGTTATATCGAAAATTCCACGATGACCTGTTTGGAGCAGCGAAACCCTAGAATCCAAAGCTCTGATACCAAATGTTGTGTAACCAATTCCAAAAAGAGAAGAAAAGAGATATAAACGCCTTATAAATGAGCCAATTCGAGGGGGAAACCTCCAATACATTACATAAATGAACAATTCTTGGATGATACAATTCACAAAACCTCCTTTCTATATATAGGAGTCCATGGGGCCATAATGTAATCCTAGTGGGCCACAATGTAATCCTAGCCGACCTAACAATAATAATTTAAGGGCACAATAATAACAAAATGGGGGTTACAACGGTACAATAATAACAATAAGGGGTTTACACTAACAATAATAAGGGACTATACTAGTGATATAGGGACCTAACATGCTTCTACCACTTTTTTGGAGGCCTTGCTATGCTTCTAGAGTAACCTTTGGAGAATGAATTTTTGGAGACTTTACCATGGATCATTTTTAGAAATTCAATATTTTGTTAAAAATAGACACACAGGGCTAGTTTATCATTCTTTTAGAATTCGATTTGGACTCCTAAAACTGCCTCAAAATTGGTTGGAAACATTTGATACACTTCTGTAAAATTTTGCTACAATTTTGTTAGAAACGTTACACATGTGAATTGGATTCTTCAAGACACTTATCAAGCTCATAAAATGTCAAAAATTGAAGGTTTTTATGTCCTATGAGTTGGAATTATAGTAATTGAGTTTTTTTTCTTTCTCTTATCATGAGCAAATACATAATTTAATGTGAGCGACACACACTCATGGTTCATAGATGATACCTAACCTAAAGCCTGGTCTATGGTTACCATTATTCAATTCCATTTTCAGCCTTGGGAAGTTGGGGGGGTGATAAAAATGGTGATGCAAATTCATGTATCAATCCTAGGTGATGAGACAACTCCTGGAATATTTCATTTTTGAAATTATTTTCGTGATTAGAGACTGTTCGTGTTGTAGTTTTTGTCATGTTTTTATATGTGGGCATGGATTTTGCCCAATTGGTAAAATAGTGGACGACTACAATGATGCATTTACGGTTTCCAGACAATGCAGGGTATCAAGTCATAAATTCTATTACCCATTTGCAAAAGGGACTGGATGCAATGATTGGGTGTAGAGTAGCGGGAGGTGGTCTTGTCTTGTGGGCGAAGCGTTGGCATCTCTTGCACCATTTGAGTGCTTGAATGAAATCATGGAATATGATGGAAAAAAATAACCTTCCTGTATGAATTTTTGAGTGGTAGACATCCCTGAGAGGTGTTTTCTGCAAGCCCCACTATGACAGTCATTTAGGGCTTGCTCAGCTTAATCATGCATGAAGAATCAATGTAAGATAGTGTCAATGCGTCATCGATAAAGGACATCCCTCATGAGGAGGTATCAGGGGGTATGGTGGAATATTTGCCTTTGGTCGTCACACATGATCTTTGCAGGGAAATTTTTAGGGGCTATTATTCATAGGTGAGCTAATTTTCCATGCTTTTTCTAAAAACAATTCACCGATTTCCTTTTTTTTGAAAGCTGATTTGCCCAAATTTTATAGTATAAAATAATTTTACCCTAAAAATCTCCAAAAATTAATATATAATAATATAAAATAATTATAAACTTAAATATTTTTAAAAAATTATCATCGAAAATTTTACAATTTACATATTTGGGACTAGTAATCTTCGCCAAATTTTCTAAACTCAAGGATAAAATTCCGTCCTTAAAATTTTCCCTAGATCTTTGGCTTTAAATTTTGGGTTCGTAGAAATAGGAGGATGTCTTTGTACCAAGGATATTTAGTCGTCATTAGAAGTATATGTTCAACTCGTAGTGAGTTGTTGATTGGGGATCCTTTAGTCAGACTTGGGAGGTCAGTGATGAAATCAACGAAGATTAAAGCTTTTTTGATCTTGGGGGAGATAAAAGACTTTTCAATTTCTTGCTTGATCGCTTCTGCCTTAGATAAGTGTAATTGATTTTGTTTATGGAAAACTGGTGGTATGTCAGGCTAGGTGTCAATGTGATGTTCTACGATATTGGGGCTAAGCCCTGAAATTTTCAAATAATCTCATGTGAAGATGTCTTTGTACTCTTGTAACAAGTTTTTGTAAGTGACTACCTTGTTCCAGGAGCATGATACCCCTAGTGATATTTCTTCAATTTTTCTTGGTTTTCTCGAGATTTTAGCCTTAATGTTTGGTGAAATATTTGACATTTTCCCTAGTACAAACACATCAGGCACCTGCATGGTATTTTTGAACCAATATACCTTCCGAGAAGGACAGAATTCCATGGATTCAATAGCGTATATCTCTTGGGTTTCTCGGTTGTTGGGTGGGAAGAAAAAATGAGCGGTGATGAATTAAGTCCCACATAAAATATGGTTTTGTCATGGCCCCTTGTTGAGGAGGTAAATCCCCTCTATGGAAAGAGGCGATCCCACTAGCCCAGATCAGGTCTAGCAACAATCAGGTCACACAATGACATTGGTTCCTAGTTACAAAAAGACAAAGATCATAATGAGTAGCCTACCTCAAATTCCACGTAGTTGTGGTCGAAGAAAAGATGATGTTTCCCATCCCTCGCTTGACAGATCACGATCCTTCCATTTGACACATCCGAACACCTATACACATGCAAGGAAACAATGAAATACAATGTAAAATCTAAAGCATGTAACCATATATAAGCCAGAGAGGATATAATTCATTGCACTACATAAAGAAATGAACACATGAATGGAACCATAATCGGAGTCGCTTATATTATAAACTACAAAAGGGATATTACAACCAAATTCTCTGATGCTATGATCTTCCTTCAGCAGGGCTGACAGTGGAGTGTGTCTCAAAAAATCTTGTTGAGAATCTGGATGAAGCTCTTTCTCTTCTTCTTGGCTCTCAATAGTTTCTCGGCTATATTTTCCTTCCTATAAGTTCAGATATTCAGCCCTTCAGCTAATGTTCAACTTGTTCAACCAACACATTAATGGAAGATGGCTATATTTATAGAGGAGAGGAGGAGGTTGGGATCCCTACAATAGTGGAAGGGAGGCCTTATCCCTTGGGAGGTTTCCCCATAAGCTGGAAACAAGAGGCCAAAGGAGGAAGGCCATGGTTATTCAGTCAAACCACCCCCTATGACTCATCCATGAAGTTGTTGTGATCGAAAATTCGTTTATTTTTTTAAAAAAATTTCCATAAAAAAATTGGCATAGGTGCTTAACTGGGACAGATTGCCAGCTAGCACAGGCCTAGTGTTAAATTTCCTAATTGGCACGAGGGCATAATGGGCTACCAGCGCCAAGGAAAAAATAGGTGTTTTTAGTGGTCTGCTTTGGAAATGGTCAACAGAAGGATTTTTTTCCTCATGGCAAGAGATGCAATGATGGTATTTTTAAGGCATGGAAATTCTTATTAGTCACATAAATGACCCTCGAATGGGTGAGATGGGGATTGCAGGAACAATGACAAATTACTTTGTAACATATGCCCCCTAAAGCATGAGGTATGAGAGAGAGGGAGGGGTGAAATGCTTTATGAGAATGCGCCCAACTGAAAACACTGCCATCGGAAGACCTGCAAGTACAAGTATAACTGATATCTTTGATACATGATATGTGGTATGGGCATAGCCATCCATAATAGAGTGTACAAAAACTGGGAGCCAAGGTATGGACGTAGCCATCCAGTAAAAAAGGATCAACAAGTATACTCAAGTATGGTCACAGCCATCCAATCAAATGAGTCATGTAACTAATCATGATAATCCACAAATAATCCGCAGCCTGGATTACATCAGACAAAATCTAGGGTCTTGCACTCCATCCAACTTGAACAGAGTACAAGTCCGAGCATGTGAATAAGTGTGCTGAAGTTGAACATGCAAGAAAATCGTCTGATTACCAGCCAATAATGAAAGTCGTTAACAGATATGAGAGGAACCACTAATAATGAGGATGGACTCAAGGTACTATAGGTACAATCCATAGAATGTGAACAGTGAGCTGGCATCTAACACCCGTAGAATCATCTGATCGATGGTGAATAGTGAAAACCTTGCGTTGAATGTGAAGAACCTGCCATTGAGGCATGCAGGCTCCAAGGTACCTAAAGGGAGTCTCTAGACCAACTTCTTGGATAATGAGCTGAAGTCGACAAGAAGTGACCTTTAATGAAGGTGGGCCATAGTGTTTCCCACATCATCGATGCGAGACTGAGGAACATGATGTTTGTGAATCAAGATCAGTAGAGAATCAAAGGGAGGTTGAAAACTGCAGAGGCCAACTTGTCTTGAACATATCGGCGACACGACACCGGATTTGGTAGTATTTGACATCAGAGGATCTAAGGTCATGATGACATGGAAAAGAGTAGATGAGAGGTAAAAATAGATTACCCAAACCCATGGAGGCAAGCGGAAAATGAGATGAGATGTCCCCAACCCGAAATGAATGCAGAAAAGTACCATGTTGAAGAGCGACATGCTGCCGACACGACCGTGATACTGGTTCCATTTTTCCCCACAAATTCTTGCGAGTACCCCAATTATTTTTGAAAACAAGCTTGAAGGGGATAGCATATGCTTGCGATATAAGTTTTTCCTTCGGACAAATCCAACCTAGTACATTTAATGAGCCCTAGGAAGGAGGAACTTGAGTAACGTCATTAAGACGGAGTCCGATGTCATCAGTTTTTAATGAGTCTGACAAAGGAATAACTCGACGTCTTTTCATGTTTAAAGAGTTTTAAAAGACAGTGGAAAAGAAAACTCCAATAGCCCCTTTTTCGTATATAGTCTCACAGATCCGAAAAGGTAGAAAATGATATCTGAGAGAACCTCCTAGTTGTGATAGGCTAGGGTATTCCTTTTTCATAAATAATCTATCCCAACCCAAAATAGGGGCAAACTTATATTGGGTAGATGTCACTTCGCATCCACTTAACGAGTTCAAAACGAAAAGTGTCTTGGAAATATTTTCAATTTTAGAGAGTTAGAAAAGAGCTGAAAGGTGACTCTTCGTGGAGGAACGAGTGGTATAAAGGGTACCAACTAGTTTCAGTGATGGTGGAGCTACTCAGAACAAGATAAAGGTCAAGAGGCTGGCTAACAAGACCACTCATCACAGCGGTTCCTCGGAAACGGGTAAAACAACCAAGTGAAGGCATATGATGGGCCAAGAAAATAGTGATGATGGAGTGAGAAAACCAAGGCTCATCTGGAAAAAACAGGCTATTAAAATGGCAATCAAAAGAGGTAAAATGGGAATGGTTTCATTTTTACACAATCTTGAAATCAGGAAACTCTACTTGAAGTTGGTTTCATTTTTACACAAGCTTGAAACAAAGATAAACTATGCTTGAAATCGGTTTCATTTTTACACAAGATCAAAATGGAAACAAACTATGCATGAAAAAGTAAGCATGCCCCCAACATGGTGACTCAATTCAAGATACATGCCCCCCAAGCTTCAATCCATATGAAAGGAAGATGGAGCGAAGGTTCAAGTTACGAGATCAAGAGAAAGACTCGACTAGGATTTTACGAGATCTTATCAAACACTCGAATTGAACAGGAAAGTGTTTCATTGTTTTAACAAGGTTGACATATTAAATAACTATCCTCATAAGAGCTTGTTTCATTTTTTAAGGAGATTGACAAAAGAAAAAAACTTTGTTCTGAACAACTTGTTTCATTTTTTAACGAGGTTGACACAAGAAAAAGAACTCTACTCTGATGACCTTGTTTCATGGTTTAAGGAGCTTGACACAAGACAAGGAACTATGCTCTGAAGATCTTGTTTCATGTTTTTAAGGAGCTTGACACAAGAAAATGAACTATGCTCTGACAGACCTTATCATTATGAATAAGAAGTCATGGCTTCTAAGAGTTCTGCACCGGATGGGAGAACAACATCTTGGAAATCGGGACCCAACGCCCCCAGCACACGATGCACAAGGGCACCATCACTGAATACGGTCACAGGACAGGTAGCCACATAATTTACATGAGGTGGGGATGACACAACCGACAGATAAAGATCTGGAAGGGATGATGGTGGACTAGCTGCCATATTTGGACCAAAGAATGCAAGCTCATCGATGGTCATGATCCGACCTTGGTGCGGAAAACACATCACATGAAAGAGGGAGGAGACAAGCACTCCCATGGAATAAGTATAATCGTTTCCCATGAGTAAATTAAATTCCAAGGGTCTAGGAAAAACCATCACATCCATATGGACATTTTTCCCTCCCAAAGTAGCATGCAACTTCGAAAGGATCCCTAACGGTTGACTAGTTCTTCTATTAAACGCCAACAGATTCTGCGTAACAGGCACAAGCGGTAGTGAGCCAAAATATTTCCAATTAGTTGAGGATAAAATACTAACAGATGCACCTTCATCTATGATAGTGCTAGATATGACCAGATCAGAGGTGTATATTGTTATCTGAAAAGGCATATAAGATGGAAGGCAGTAACCTGAGAATAGACTCCAATCAAAGGAAGCGACCAAACTACTTGGAGGGGCTACCATCGAACTGAGATGGTATTCCTCTGGTGTTATAAAAGAAGAAGGGGCATCTTCCATGACCTCCATCATGGATTCAGGAAGAGTATCCTCCGACACCTCCATCATGGGAGGCGGAGGAGCAACTTCTTGTGGTATAGGGACAGGAGAATCTTTCTCCAAGTCTGAAGAATCTGAAGAAACAAGAATAAATTGAGGGATATGAGATCCACTCTCAACGGAGAAGACCTGGTGCACCACAGATGGGGCCAGCTCAACCGATACCATGACCAATGGTTGGTCGGGGACGGATTCTTGAATTTGAATTTTCGAGGGAGCAGGATCAACCAAGGATGACTCTTGACCAATCGTTGAATCAACTAGAGGAGGACTCAAAGATATCGGTTTGTAACTAGCCAGAAGGGAAGGTGTAGAAAAAATCGAGTTTTCCAAAACTCTCTTGGCTTCATCCATATATGGACAAAGGTGAATTGCATGGTGCCTTTCACACAACTTATAGGGATTGGCAAGCTTACCTTGCGTCTTATGAGCTTTACCAGCATTAGATGAAGACGTGCCCCCAACCTGACTCCCAGAAGCCAAAGGAAATGATGGATGACCATTGGACCATACTTTGAGGACCTTGGGAATTCCAGGGAAATATCGAAGAAGATGGTTTCCCTGGCACACCATGCATGGGAAATTAACTTTCCGTGGAGGGTCGGAAGGTTTATCAAGAGGAGATGTTTTAGAAGCAGTATTTGTAGCCTTAGCCTCTCTCTTATCAGACTTATTATTACTTGTCTTCTTCTTCTTCTTCTTAGCCACTTGGTTACTCAAATTCAGACTTTCACCAGGTGAAGTAGAAGAAGAGGGCGCAAAAACAAGAGAATAAGGGGAGAGGTCTACCTTGGAATCAACATGATGTTGTCTAGGTGGAGGAAATGATTGAACAGTAGCCAAGACATTTGGAACCACAAAGGTTGAAAAAAACCAAACATGAAACCTAACAGTTAACCCAGGAAGGGACAACGTTGCCATATAAGGAGCACCAACATTTCTAAAAGGAGGAAAAGGACTAGGATTCCCATTGGAGGGGATTCCTTGGTTGGTGAACTCCGGAAACATTGCCATCGAAGACAAACCAAAAAAACACCCTAAGGAAACTAACTTTAACCAGGAATATTTCGTGGGAACTTAATTTTTAAAAAATTGAAACAAAAATCTATTGTTTCATATTTTAAGAGTCAAGAAATGAGTAAAATATGACTCTATCTCTTTTATTTTGGAAACAAGCGTGAAAGGACAAACTCTTGACAGTGTTTTCAAATTTAGGGAGTCAGTAAAGATCAAACTGACTGCTCTGGTAATCTAGGAAAATGGGTGTACTAGATATCCGTGAACTTCCATATACACCTTGGTTAAAAAATGAAAGAGAAATCAACCAAGGACTTGACATACGTGCAGGTAATCTCCCCGAATGCTATGTCCGGTGTATCATGGGTAAAAGGCGGCAGACTCAGCTTCCTACAGATAAAGGATATCAACCTAATGGGGTCTCCTTTTATATACACGATGGTACGAGGAGCACAAGTCCTTACTAACACTGTCTAAATCCAGATGGTGAATGATAGCTACTAGGTTTAACGATGCCGGAACACGTCACTAACCTAGGCCTATAAAATGTGAGCATTAAGTTTCAATGCTTCCTTAGGTTGATTGAATAAATTTTATGGTTGATCTTCAATTATGTTTTGGTTTCAAGGCCTTACCACATGTCACCTGACAATCTCCTATATGCGGCTATATGAGGAAAGAAATCCTTCAATTCGATGAATGCTATCTAGTTAAGGGAAAAGTTTCAAACAATGATGCAACAAACAACAACACTACAAACAAAATTTTTCCAAACTAGATGAATTTCACTATCCAAATTTAATCTAAAACATTCAATGATGCGAATTATGCAATGTAATCTATGAAAAATACTCTTTTTTGAAAACTATGCAATTGTAATCTACACACAATTTCATTTTTCTTTTGAAAGAACAAGAATGCACTCAATGCATTTTTCGATGGATGAGAATATACTTAATGCACGCTTTTAATAAAAGAGAATGCACTCAAAGTGATTTTTAGTTTTCATTCATTAAACAATGTAATCTAATTTCATTGATGGATCTCAAAAAATACTTTTCAATGCAATGTGATCTAATGCATTTAACGAAAAGAAAACTCTAAGACGAAATCTAAATGAATGCAAATATTCTTAATGAAGGATGAATGCAAAAGGGATGCAAACAAACACTAAGAATGCAATCTTTGTTTTAAACAGTTTGTAATGAAATTCCTCAAAAGGCTACAAGACATATGAGGTCAAGCACAAAAAGGACTTCCAAAGCATGAGTTCAAAACAAGGCATCCATTCCCTTTTACATCAAGTAATCCTGGAAAGAAGACATTTTAGCTGAACAATGAGAAGTGTAATCTATGCTCATACAGAGAAAAGACCAGAAGGGAACGACACGCTGGTGAAGGATTTAGGGAAAAAAATTCAATTTTCACAAACCCTGAAATTGGCACGACTTTTGTGTGATAAACTAGTGCCAACTAGTGCGAACTACTCACTGATAATTAGCGCCAACACCTAAAAATGAAAAAAAATAAAAATTCTCCCAAACAAGACCACACTCGCCACTTCAAGAAAACTCTAAAAATAACCTAGGAGAAAAAGCACTAACCAAAAAACTCCCGAACAAGGGAAAACCCTAGCACCTACAGGAAATGGCACGACTGTTTGGATGTAATCCGTGCCAAATAAGGGATGGCGCGAGTGATGAATTGGAAAATTGTGCCAATGGGCGTGCTTATTAGGCTAGAAACCGCGCCAATCAAGCCAGCCATGAAAATATGAAAATTTCAGAAAAGCAGAGGTTAAATCTAATCCTCTGGGGCTGAACAGGGGTCTAAGACCAAGGAGATGAACCAGAAGAGAAAATAAATCAATCAAAAGCCAAAACAACCAAAAGAGGAAGGAATAACTCCAACTGACTCCCCAGTGGAGTCACCAGTTTGTTGAGGAGGTAAATCCCCTCTGCGGACAAAGGCGATCCCACTAGCCCAGATCAGGTCTAGCAAAAATCAAGTCACGTAATGACATTGGTTCCTAGTTACAAAAAGACAAATATCGTAATGAGTAGCCTACCTCAAATCCCATGCAGTTGTTGTTGAAGAAAAGATGATGTTTCCTGTCCCTCACTTGACAGATCATGATCCTTCCATTCGACACATTCGAAAAGCATGTAACCATATATCAGTCAGAGAGGATATAATTCATTGCACTGCATAAAGAAATGAACACATGAATGGAACCATAATCAGAGTCGCTTATATTAAAAATGAAAAAAGGGAGATTACAACAAAATTCTTTAACACTATGATATTCCTTCGGCTGGCTCACAGTGGAGCGTGTCTCAACAAAGCCTGTCGAGAATTTGGATGAATCTCTCTCTCTTCGGCTTGGCTCTCAATAGTTTCCCAGCTATAGTTTCCTTCCTACAAGTTCAACTATTTAGCCCTTCAGCTAATGTTCAACCTATTCAACCAACACATCAATGGAATATGGCTATATTTATAAAGGAGAGGAGGAGGTTGGGATCCCTGCAATAGTGGAAGGGAGGCCTTATCCCTTGGGAGGTTTCCCCATAAGGTGGAAACAAGAGGCCAAAGGAGGAAGGTCATGGTTATTCAGTCAAACCACCCCCCTATGACTCATCCAAGAAGTTGTTGTGATCAAAACTTAGTCTCTTTTTTTAAAAAGCTTTCCATAAACATATTGGCGTGGGTGCTTAATTGGGACAGAGCACCAGCTGTCACAACCTCAATGTTAATTTTCCTCATTGGCGTGAGGGCATAATGGGTTACCAGTGGTAAGGAAAAAACATGTGTTTTTAGTGGTCTGCTCTGGAAATGGCCAACAAAAGGATTGTTGTCCTCATGGCAAGGGATGCAATGATGGTATTTGCAAGGCATGACATTGCTTATTAGTCATAGAAACAACCCTCTAATGGGTGAGATGGGGATTGCAGGGACAGTGACAAATTACTGTGTAACACCCCTAAAATGTCCTCATATGAGTGGAACGAGATATCAAAGGGCGAATTGGTTTATTCGAGGCTGTGAGGAATTAGTTTGGGCCTAATAGTGTTGGTCGATAGACATGAATAGGATTACATAGTTGATGTTGTGGAGCCAAACAAGGTTGATAGGATGCACACTAGTTGAGTTTCCACTATTGACGATACAAATATTTTTGTATTTGTAGCAGTCTTGATACCAATGGAATATGAGTATACAACACGACTCATGGTTCCCATGCATGATGAGATGACACGTATGTCGTGTTATGTGTTGTTGAAATTCAAAGGTGGAATAATTTTCGTTGTGGTGGTTTTTTTGAGAGAAAACGCATGCTCCTCTACTAGCGTACTAAGGGTACTTTCACTTTCTTGGATTTGGAAGCTACATTGAGTGCAGAGATGCGGAAATTTTTCCATTAAGAGGCACATATTAGTTTCATTATCGTGACTTGTGAAAACAGTGCATATTGTCAAGGTGCCTATTGATTAGATGGTGTGATAACCAATGCTACTCTTTGTGCCTGAAGTGGATGCTCAAAGATGATTGGAATTTGGGGCATGCTTGTGCTTCTACCATCTCCGAGGATTTGGTTTTGGTGGGTTTTGCTCCTCTAGGGAGTTCAAACTCAATGCTTCCCTTTCTACTCGTAGCCTTGGGAGGTATTCAAAATTCATATTATGGTGGAATTGTGAGAAAATACTTCAATAGTATCATGTGATATTCTCTTGATTGGAGAGATTGATCTGTGGTATGGTGGTGACCATGCCAATACTGTCAGTGAATTTTTTAAGTTCCTAACATTGATTAACCACGTGGTCATTTATATGATATAGAACACATGTCTTTCTTGGTTGGTTTTCGCCCTTACTATAACGATGGGTCTTCTAAGCCTCCCTAATGGTTTGGTAGTGATGGGGGCTAGGATGCCTTATTCCAAGATTCCTTTTGATAGGATTCCTTGGTTCTAGACCAGTTACATCCGGGTATTGGGTAGCCAATGAGCATATGGTGTCTAACAAAGGTTGAAATTGGGATACCTACGTAAAATTTTGAGTGTGATGTTTGTCATGACAAATCAGACAAGATTGTTTATTTTTTGTTCTCCATTCCCTTTAGACTATTGGGGTAATTTCGTACCATTTGCAGAATGATCTCAAATCTGGACATTGGGTGACCAACTGGTTTTGAGCGTCGTATAATACATAGGTTGGGATTATCCATGGAGGGCAGTTGGGGGTAATGATGTGCCCCCTTGTTAGGTGTTTTTCTTCTTACATGAGTAAAATGGACCTGGTTGCCTCATTTTGTTTAGTTTTCGAACTTTCCATGGATTATGAATCTGATCGGTCTACTATGACTAGGCATGTTATAGCCTAGCATAAAAAATTCAAAGCCGAAAAGAATTGGGGGATGTAGGGATAACGATGAACTAGGTGGTCACCTGAACACACTCGACATGAATACTAGACTACTCATAAGTCGTCGTAGTATACTAGGTCTACTGGCTACCATCTTTATAATATTTCTAGAGCTACACAGTTGGCAATGAAGTGATATTTTTCATCACAAAATTGTAGAGTTGTACTAGATCTTGAGGGTGATAATGGGGGAGAGGTTGTAATTCAAGTGAATGTCTCTCCTCGAATAGATATAATATGGTCCTTGTTTCCTCTGTCCTTTTATTGGTAGTAGTTTTCATGGATTTCGTGTATGATCTTCCTAAGTAAGGCTTTTCAATGATAAAGTGTCACATGAAATTCAACATAGACTGGAACTGATGGATATGGGGACAACGACGCACGTGGTGGTTTCTCCAACAAATATAACACATATTTCATTGATGTCGAACTAAGTTTCCTTGGGAAACGTGAGGGACTTGGTACCAATAATTAAAATCCCTTGACTTGGGACACTGTGTGATTAGGTGGTTAGGGTCATCACATAGCATGAAAACTGGGGCCTGTCAAGTGGCCTTTATTTTCTATCTTTGGTCTGTTGGGTTAACTTTGTACGAGCAAGATTGAGAATCCTCTTGTAGGTATGGTAAAATTTTAGTTTCTCTCTCTTCCATCTGCATGGGTGGATCTGAGGGCTCTTGTTTGTAATATTTCTGTAGGGCTTGCAAGGCATCCCTATATCATGGCATCTCTAGGAAATGGTGTGTATAATTCCCATACCGATCTCATATGGCACATGCGTGTTTGGTGCACAATGCTTTCCTTTGGGTTTTAGTGTTCTATTCCTTTTTATGGTAGCTTGAGTTCATATAATTTCTTGTTGTCTTTAGAGGAGGTTTTAGTTCATATAACTCCAGGAAAATATTAGTAAGATGGCCTACAATATCATATAATGCACAAGGTTTTAAGGCCCTAGGTATTTTTGGGTTTTCGATTTTATTCCCTTTTTTGTTGGTTTTCTTAGTCATGTGAGCTGGAACTTCTATGGGTGTTTCATTAATCGTTGTGGTCTCCTTAGGGGCGATAGGGTTTATCCCTATAGAAGTGATGCCATGAATTCCTAGCATGGTTGGTCGGACCAAATACAACACGAGTATTGCAAAAGCCATATTTGGTGATGTTATAGTTATCAAAACCTTCTTTGACAAAAAACTAGGTGGGAGGTATAAAAATCGATTTTGGGAAATGGCATAGGGTAGGAATTACATGCGAGTGGATTCAGTCTCTATACTATTGGTTTCCATATCTGAGCTAGTTTTGGTGTCTGATGATAGCATCATGCACACTGGTGCCCCCGTACTTTCTCGGACTACCTCTCGTATGATAGGGGATATCCTAGGAATAATCGTAGGATTGATGATGGTTTGAATTGGTCAGGGCCAATTTTTTTGTACCGCGTAAGCGGTTTCGTAGTTGTGTCTATATGGTAACACAACATTGCGAGTCATCATGGGTTTGTTATCATACTATGTAAGCTGGTCGATGGGGATGATCTGATCGTCATGAGGGAACATCATCACCCAAAAGAAAGCAGACCGATTGGATTCATGGTGTACATATAACTCTACCTGAGGAGTATATTGTAGTCTGGCTGTGCATCCAAGACATCAATTTCTATAAGTACTATCTTTCTAGCCAATTTTAAAAGGAAATTTCGACATAGACCGACAGGGTATAAAGGACAACCATCATATGCTATCAACATGATGTCATATGGTTTCAAATCAGGTGATCATAACTTTCTCCAAATGCATTTGGACATGATGCACATGGATGCTCCATCAACAACAATGCATTGGTGTATGGTGATGCTCTGGACTGACACAAAAATTTGGAAGGAATCCAGAGAAGGAACCTTAGGGCTTGCTTTGTTAAGGTAAAAAAAATTTTAGGTCCGAATCAGAAGGGTTGATTGCACCTAATGTGGAAATTGGGGCTTTCCATTGTCTTGGGCATGATTGTAGGACTTCCAAGGCTGACATGGTAGCTGGTGATTGTGCTAAATCATCCACTACGTTGTAGCTATGAGAAAATTTTTCGTGGTGTCCTATGTGCCTAGTTAGCCCCTTGATCATTTTCGAAAGGGGCTCTATAGGTAATTTTGATATGGTTAGCAGTGCAGTAGGTGCACTCGTGCTTATACCTGATGGGTTGTTGTCTGAGGGGACGTCATAGTTCCTGTTCCTTGTTTGGAAGAACATTTCTTTGCTAGTCATGTAAATTTCATGGTTTTCACCTCTGGTATTGTTTTCAAGTGGTTGTTACTGTTGGGTGATCCAAAAAAAATTTCTTGATATGTTTTAAATAATTACATGTGAAAATTACAACTTTAAATAATAAATTTTAAAGACATAAACATAAGAAGAGAGAAGCAATTAACATCATGCAAGAAGACACATAATTGATATCAGAGTTCCTCTAGGAGGGACTATGTCTCCGGGCCCTTCTCAAATAGTGGGGAGGCCCCCTTTCATTATGTGTAAAAAACCAAAGTAAAAGTATAAAAGGAGAGATTACACGCTTATACCTCCATAGCTGAAACTGCCCAGAAATTGCAGAACTCTGATGAATAAATGGAAAACACCATTGGATTCGTGGCATTGAGTAGTGTAGAATCCATATAAAATTTTCCTCAATCTGACAAAGTGAAAATTTGACCCCTCTCGAAAATGGCTCAGATCATGGTTTTGACCCCCTCTTGCACACTGCTCCTGGTTCCATTGTCTTGATTTCCATTGCCACTCCTAACCTACCAGGGTTCATTGATGAAATTAAATATCATATCATGAAAAGTTGTCAGTATTCCAAAATTTGGTAGTTGGTTGAATGGTTAGAGATCCATTATTCCAGGGAGGGTATCGAGTGGTCAAACCCCAACCCATCCATTTTTTAAATCAGAGTCTATAACTGAGCCTTTTTTTTTAAACTAATATGGTATTCTAATGCAAGTTGTGGGTAGTTGTGGGGGGGGCGGTGGCGCAGGAGGCGGGTCTGCATTGGGCAGCCCACCCCCATATCCACCTTTTGTCATAACAATATGTTGCATGAGTAATGGTGGGTTGGTGGTGGGTTACAACCCCCACCTCCTGTATTTATCTATAAGGCGTGAGTTAAGGTGTGGTCTCCAGTGTCGTGGGGTCCGACAAGGTCATGGCTTGCTGCCCCCTTTAATATATATAAATATTTTTTCATGCGATTGGGGTAAGGCAGGGGTCACGACCTGCCTTACCCTTTTTTTAATATTTTTTTATTTTTATAAAATAAACTAATTTTTTCTTATCTTTCATATTTTTTTCTGAAGGATTCAAATTATCCTTCCCACAATTTCGCCTAGAATCTGGCCAGAGTTGGCGAGAATTCAGTGGTTGGGTTTCACTAAATTTGAGTCCTCCTTAATTTTCCAAATCATCAAGTCAACCCTCGAACTTTTACTACTCCTAACTCGTTTATATAGAATCAGAATTGAGTAGCATATGCGCCATTGTAATCTAAAAGACGAGATATACTACTCAAAATTAAGTTTCCCACATTCCAGACACTTTTATTTTTGAGCCTTTGTAATTAAGCCACTAGTACTCGGACCTGTTCAATCCACCTGGATCATTCCTCCTGATTGAGGATCATTTGGACCCCAAAATCCTTATCAGTCAACTGGAAAGTGAGGTAATTTCTCCCTCACCTTCTCCTTTTCAAGCCTTTTAGCTTTCCTTGGGTGCACCCCTTTCTAGCCAACATGGAGATGCTCCACATCTCCCCGTCATGAAGTCCTAGTTCTTCAATCAAGAATGACGTCCTATGGTAGTTCATCAAGATACTATGATGAAATTTATACACTATAGGCATTGATCCTACCTCCTCAGAGTCCATAATCAAAGGTGGTTCATAAAGCTTCAGATTTTCGACATTCTTGACTGAGTACATCTGCATGTATAGAGTCAACTCGAGTCAGAAATAGTTATTCCCAATCTTCTCCAATATGGTAAATGGACCATATCAGATTGGTCAAAATTTCTTGCCTTATTCCTTCATTCGAACCTTGCTCATATGGAACCACACATTCTCACCAACTTAAAATTGATGGTCAGCTCGATGTGTAATGTTCCAAAATTTTCATTAAGTTGATTGGAACATTAATTTTTCTTTCATTTCTAATAAAAAGAATAAATTGGGTAAGGGGGCCCATGAAGAAGCATAATAAACATTCCTAATGTGAAAAGGGGTCACTTAAGTGTCTTATTTGTCATCTCCTAGTGTGAACAGGGGAAAATACAAGAAGGCTAGGTCAAGTTTGACCAAGTCAAACAACGCTACCTAAGGAGGACTAGCTTGCATGAGAAGACAACGTAGTTTTGATAGGAGGGATATTATTGGATGAGAGAAACCCAAATGGGTGGGGTCCATGGCAATTAAGTCTCCTCTTGGCATAAAAGAGGGAAGGAGAGCCATTTCTCATTATGTTGAAGATTTCGATTTTGCTTTGCTCTCTCTAGTTGTTCAACTGGGATAGCTTGTGCTGCTTAGCACAAGGGAGATTTATGTTTAGAAGTTTCCTTTCCTCCATTGGGAAGCTTTGGAGGACCTGATCTTCATTCTCCTCACATCCAGGCTTGAGGCCAAGGTGACCATCTTCAACTACAATGTTTTCCAACTTAGCAGAAACGTTGAGTTGTTGGGGGTTGCAGTGAGGATTCATTATCACCCACTTGTGAAGCTAGTTTTACAGAGGAGAAGCTCATTATTTCTCTGGGAGATAAGTGAGGAATATCATAGAGCTTTATTGCAGATTTTTTCATTGGGCCATATGTTTCATCTCATTCCCAGCGTTGTCTCTTCCTCACATTGCGTTATTTTCAGAGGGCATTTGCTAGAGGGGTTCACACTATGGATTGGAGGGTGTAATCTTCAGTGAAGGGAGTAGCATTTCACTTTGAAGATAATTGGATGAGGTTACTTCATAATTTGCAGCATTTCCATCCTTATCCATTTTTATATTTTTATTGAGTTGCTGCTGCTACCCAACAACTCAGATATTTTTCCATTTTGTACATTCTAGACAATCCCTTGGAGGATTGTTGTAGTATTATTTCCTTGGGTTGAGATCTTGCTCCCCCACTTTATTTGAGCCTATTATTGCTATATCATTGTATCTATATCAGTTTTCAGTAATTTATCACTATAGACTCTACAGTCATAGCTTGTTGCTGGGTTGTGTAGCTGTGTACTTCCACTATTGCATGTACATCTGTCTTGGGGATGATATGGCCTATCCTGAGAGGGATTACCTCAAGTTATTGTATATCTATTTGTTGTTTCACATAATATAATTTATATTCTCTCTTCTTGCACCATATGTATTTATATTTAACTGCTGGTGCTTGTTGAAGTTCATGTATTTCTATAGTTCTCCATTCTAAGCATTGTTTGAGATACATAGGATTGGAGGATCTAAATAACCCTCCTAGGGTTATTTCTTTGAACTAATATTTTGGAAGTTTAATGTATGAAGAGTAAAAAAAGGTATCTAAGTCTCGACTTAGCTTATTTTTTGATTGGCTTCCTTATACAGCGTCCTAGAGAACCTTATTCTAGAAAATCCTGGAAAAGGAACATTACAATGGTACCAGATCTTCGAACTTGGCCCAGCCTATGGAAGTTCAAATTGTAGAGACATAAGAGATCAATATGATGCAGAGGATGATATTACTCTCATCAGTTTTTAGATCCAGCAAAGGCCTCTCCAAGGAGGTTGAGAAGACTGAATAAAGAGAAGAGGAAGGACCATGCACTTCCTACTCTCACCAAGGAGGAGAAGTGGAGCATGAGAAACACTTGGAATTCGAAATTCTAAGTGAGTATCTTGCTCAGTACTGAGAAAACCATAGAGCCTTCCAAGAGACTCTGTCTTTTCTACAATGTATTCAGTAGAAACAAGAGAGAAGACCCCACAACTATGGGATGATGAGAGGCAATAGATTTCTATTGTCCAGATTTGACGAATCAATCACATGTGCAGCAGAGGCTTGAATGAAGAAACTAGAGGCTTTCTTCCTACTACATCCTGTAGTAGAAAGAGAGGCTGTAGAAGTTGCAGTGCTACACCTTGAGGGTGAAGCAAAGACTTGGTGGTTCAACCATTGGGACCATGCAAGGGTTTCTACTCTTGCTGATTTTTCTCAAAGATTGATCAGAAGATTTGGGCAAGGGAGGGAGGAGCCCTCACCACCTATTGAAGAGGCACATACCAGTGCTATCATGATGATGGAAGAAAAACCTTCATCTCCAACAATTGAGGCATCCAGTAAAATTAAGGAAGCGACTTTTGCTGCAACACAATATTCTTCCAAAATTCTCCAAGGTATGCCTAAGTTTTTATTTCTCATGGAGGATTGTGTATCATTACATGCTGATTGTCTAGAGCAGGGAGTTTTCACTATGTTGTGCCATCATCCTTATACATCATGGATATGTTGTGTAACACCATTGAGGTTGGGGTTTAGAAACTTGGTCATGAAAGAGATTTCATTTCAGTGTCCCATGAAATGCAAAGGCCAAAATCTATTTTGGGAAGATGGTAGCCCTTGTTGGGAGGATACCAAGATGCAGGATGAAGGGGGACATCCAAAAGGATTTGAGTGGATGTTGATGGAAGGCAAGAGGATGGTGAGAATTTTTCAATTTTATGACATATGGAAGCAAGAGGCAATGCTGCGTTGGCTACTCTTGAGAGAGTTTGGACAACATAGGACCTATCCCTTTTCATGGGGTATGGAGAAGAAGGAGGACTGGTAGGATACTTATAGCATGGGAAAAAGAGGAGCATGGGTGCATTATGTTGAGATGGAATTATTATTAACACTCATTATGCCACCTTCAAATATTTTTTATGGTGGGAGAATGGAGGAGCAGAAAAATTTCTTGTTGCTTAGATTATATCCAAATGTTGCAGGAGAAGGAGGAGGCACTAGCATAGTGCAAAGGGGTTGGTACTTCGCCTTAGATTCCCAAGTAGTACCTTCTTCATGGGAGAGACTCTATATGTGAAAAAACATGATGAGTAGAGTCTTTTCCAAGTTCCATGTCAAATAATTGATCTGTGAGATGACAGTGGCCCTACTCCATAGGCCAGCAGTGTTGTCACTTAAGAGCTGGGATTGCTTGTTGAAGTGTTCCCAAGACCACTTCACAAGTGATATACCTTGGAGGCATGTAGGAGATGTGGATGAGGGAGTAATGGATGGAAGCATCCCTTACTATATTTTGATCTTCTTGGCTGGGGTTCACAAGCACAAGGGGAGATACCTACATGCAACATTTATGGATTCTCCTTTCATGCATTCTTATGCATACTATTTACTGAGGGAGGAGTCCACTTGAGAGGGAATCCTAATGGATGTATATCAGCATATGGTCAAGTGCATAGCTTGAGAGATGATGATATGGTTGGCACAACCACTTCCCTACTCTGTTGCAGTAAGGGAGAATTTTCATTTGAGCCATTTCAGCTCAAAGACTGAAGTACATGATGAGGGAGCTAACTATTTGCTTTATGTTTTGCACTCTCTTATTTTTATGAGTAGCCTCTCATACCAAGGGGGATATTTCCTTCTTGAGAATTATGTTTTTTTGTACTTATGGTCAATTGAAGCAATTATGATGGCCATCTTATTGGTGGATTGCGGGGGAAAGCCACAGGATTTTCGGTGTGAACCATTGGCACCAAATTATGTTTTCATGATCTCATCTTGCAGGATGAATGTGGCAGAAAAAAAGTGGCTGAAAGGACACTTGTTGCACTATATATCAAAGCAGGCCAATGATGCCTTACATTGGTTCCATGTGTGGAGCTATGTTTCACCTTATTTCTCTCACAGATTCATGCTTCCATATTCTGCTAGTAGAACGTTGGACATGGGAAGCACCATTGAAGGAGTGGCACAAGAGTTGAGGATGCCCATAGGGAATATGGTTCTCCATATTTCTCATGTTGCATATTTCAAAAAAAAAAGTGGGCCAGTCTTGATTTCCATGTTGCATCTCTTTCTTTCAAATGGGAGGAGCCATTTGGAGAGCTCAACTTTTATGGGAGGCACCCCATGGGTGTTGCATTTGATGGGATGGCTTCGGTCTCTCTTGGAGATCATTATATTTCAGCCATATATCAGCAGCAGCCCCATATGTATCATAAGGGAGGAGAAACACATTGGAAGGATGTGTTCTTTGGGGGAGAAGACCTCCATACTTTTGCAGAACATGCTCTAAGGGGAGTATGGAAGAGGATATGGTCACCATGACAAGATATTTATTTCTCCATGAGGTGAACCATATGATTGATCAGATATGATATGATGATGACTTCCAAATCATCACATATGAGATGATTTGGGCCAGCTTGATTTACAGCGCTAAATGAGAGATTATTGGAGATCTAAACTTCATCTTGCCACTTGAGGGCAACACTATTGCAGCCAAAATTCAGCTTTCACTCCAAAATTAACATAAGTGAAGAAGAGGATAGTGTGGGGTAGGCTATGAAGCTTACCATGATCATATTTTCAGCCTACCTATTCTACATGGACTCGAGGTGGAGGATGATTTCCAGGAGTTGCCTAGTTAGAAGGTGACTTATTTTGCATGGTTTATTTCTTGGGGATGGAGGATACACATGGGGAGAATTTCTCCCAACACATTTCAAACTCCATACCTTGGGAGGACCTCTAGACATCACATTTCCACTCTCTTGAGCACCTCACTCTTCCATGATGATATCTTGGTAGCTAATTTACATGCCGAGGAGAAGAAATGTGCGAGATTTATTGATGAGATAGCATCCTATTTATTGGAGGATATCATCATACATGTGTGCTATAGGATATAAGAAGAAGAATCAATCTAACCTTGCACTTTCTTGAGAACAAGCAATATTTGGGAGGGGAGGACTGTAATTTTCCAAAATTTTCATTAAGATGATTATAATATTAATTTTCTTTCCTTTCTAATAAAAAGAATAAAATGGGTAAGGGGGCCCATGAAGAAGCATAATAAACACTCCTAATGTGAAAAGGGTTCACTTAAGTGGCTTATTTGTCATCTCCTAGTGTGAAAAGGGGAAAATACAAGAAGGCTATGTCAAGTTTGACCAAGTAAAACAACACTGCCTAAGGAGGAGTAGCTTGCATGAGAAGACAACACAATTTTGATAGGAGGGATATTATTGAATGAGAGAAACCCGAATGGGTGGGTTCCATGGCAAGGAATCCTCCTCTTGTCATAAAAGAGGGAAGGAGAGCCATTTCTCATTATGTTGAAGATTTTGATTTTTCTCTGCTCTGTCCAGTTGTTCAAATGGGATAGCTTGTGCTGCTTAGAACAAAGGAGATTTATGTTTAAAAGTTTCCTCTCCTTCATTGGGAAGCTTTGGAGGACCTGATATTCATTCTCCTCACATCCAGGCTCGAGGCCAAGGTGACCATATTCAGCTACAGCGTTTTCAAACATAGCAGAAACATTAAGTTGTTGGGGGTTGTAGTGAGGATTCATTATCACCCACTTCCAGAGCTAGTTTTGTAGAGGAGAAGCTCATTATTTCTCTGGGAGATCAATGAGTAAGATCCCGAAAATTCATTGTAGATGTTGGAATTGAGCCCTATGTTTCATCTCATTCCCAGCGCTGTCTCTTCCTCATATTGCGTTATTTTCAGAGGGCATTTGTAGGAGGGGTTCACACTGTGGATTGGAGGGTATGATATTCAGTGAAGGGATAAGCCTTTAAATTTGAAGATCATTGGAGGAGGTTAATTCATAATTTTCAAAATTTCTATCCTTCTCCATTTTTTTATTGTTATTGAGCTGTTGTTGCTACCCAGCAACTTCGGCATTTTTCCATTTTGTACATTCTAGAAAATCCCTTGGAGGATTGTTGTAGTATTATTTCCTGGGGTTGAGATCTTTCTTCCCCACATTATTTGAGACTATTATTTCTATATCATTGTATCTATATCATTTTTTAGTAATTTATTACTATAGACTACGCAATCATAGCTTGTTGTTGGGTTGTGTAGCTATGTACTTCCATTGTTGCATGTACATCTGTCTTGGGGCTGATCTGGCCTACCTTGAGAGGGTTTACCTCAAGCTCTTGTATATCTATTTACTTCTTAACATAATATAATGGATATGCTATCTTATTTCACCATATGTATTGATATTTCACTACTGTTGCTTGTCGAAGTTCATGTATTGTTGTAACTCTCCATTCTGAGCATTGTTTGAGATACATAGGATTGGAGGATCTGAATTAGCCTCCTAGGGTTACTTCTTTGAGCTAATATTATGTAAATTTAATGTATGAAGGGTAAAGAAAGGGATCAAATTCTAGGTTCAAATTATTTTTGCATTGGATTCCTTATGCAGCGTCCTAGAGGACCCTATTCTAGCAAATCCTGGAAAAGGAACATTACACAATGCTTATCATCTCGGGCCTTATATCGATCCTATCTCTTTTCCAACTGCTCTTGCACTTCTTGGTGAATTTTCTGTATCAATTGGATGAATAATTATGCTTTTTCCCTATCATCACGTCCACTGGCATATTCATATTTCTATAGATCATGTCAAAAGGGTCATTTGGTAAGTAACCAACACATGTCTCAAACTGTGAACACTACATAGAGGAATGCACTGCTTGGTTGTAGGCATGCTACGCATATGGAAGATGCTCATCCCACAACTTGGGATGTTGGCTGCAGTAGCCCCACAACAAGTTTACCATGCTACAGTTGACGACCTATGTCATTCCATCAGTTTGTCGATGGAATGTCGTACTTCTCTTCAACTTGGTGTCCATAATATGCCACAAGATGGTCCAAAAGTCTCCAAGGAATTGAAAGTCTTGATCTAACATAATAAATGTGGGAAACCCAAAGTGGACCCAAAAAAAATGAAAGAAAAGATAAGCAGTCTACTCAGCAGCGACCTAATTTTTACAAGTCATTAATATGCACATTATACTAAAGTGGTTGACGACAACACACAAATAGTCATAACCCTTTCTAGACATAGGCAAACCTCCTACAAATTCGATCGAAACACTTTACCATGGATGACCCGGAATAGGGAGTGGTGTGTAGAGCTTGAGTTTTCTATTAGAAGGCTTTCAAACATAACACATCACACATCCCTTTACAAAACCGGTTACAATGTTTTTAATATGGAGCCAAAAGAAAAAAAATTTAAAATGACATAAGGTTTTTATGACACCAAAGTGACCAAACACAAGAGAGGTATGCACCTCTTGAATTACACGTACCCTTTCTACTATTGGTATGCAAAATTTTCCAAGGTGATACAACAACTTCCCCTGCAAATGATAGTTTTCAACCTATGAACCATGAGTTATTTTTGAATATATTGCTTTAAATTCATCATCATTAGCGTATTTTTTAGCATAAATTTCAAACTACAACAAATAATTATGCAAAATAATAGAAGAATTGATAGGAGGGTGAGAGAGCATATCTGCTACTTTATTACTAGTGCCCTTATTATACTTTATTAGTAGATGAAACTGTTGTAGAAACCCCATCCACCTGAAATGACAATATTTTTGTAGCTTCGTCTGTGACTGAAGGTATTGGAAGGGTTGATGACTCGTATGGATGATGGTCTCCTTAACAATCAGGTAGTGTTCCACTTTTTCAGACTTTGGACCAAGGCATACATTTCCTTGTCGTAAGTGGGGCATTTGATGACAACCTGGGAGAACTTCTATGAATGGTAACATATCACCTTATTATGCTACAAAATTACATCTCCCATGGTGTACCAATTGGCATCAGTTTCGATCTCAAAAGGCTGCTGGAGATCGGGTAAAGCCAGGACTAGTGCAGTGCTAATTTTCTCTTTCAGTGCTTCGAAGGAATTCTATTTTTTTCCTCCCCACTGAAAGGCTTGTTTGATACTTGTCAATGCGTGTAATGGTAATGAAATAAGGAAGAATTTGGCAATGAATCTCCTCCAGTATTGTACTACACCTAGAAATCTACGTACCTTTGTTACATTGGAAGGTTTAGGCCATTTTACAATCACCTCAACTTTGGAGGGGTCTATTTTTAGTCAACCATTACTGAAAATATGACCAAGGTAAACCAAATAGGTTTTATCGAACTCACACTTTGACAATTTTACATACAATTCTTCCCGCTTTAATACATCAAGCACTTTCTTTACATGGCATACATGTTCATCCCAGGTCCTGCTAAAGACAAGAATATAATCTAAATACAAAAGGACAAATTCATCAATGAAAGGCATAAAAAGATCATTCATGACCCTCATGAACGTGGCCCGAGCATTGCATATTCCAAATGGAATCATGATCTATTTGAAAAAGCCCTATTTGGTCTTGGAGGTGGTTTTCCACATGTCCTAATCTGCAATTATGATCTAGTGATAACCACTATGCAAATCCAATTTGGTGAAATAGATAGCATTATTTAATTGATCTAACAAATCATCAATGTGTGGGAAAGGGTTTCGATTTTTCACCATGATTTTTTTTAGCACCCGATAATCTATGCACATCCTCCATGTGCCATCTTTCTTGGGTACTAACACGATTGACGAGCCGCAAGGAGAAGTAATTTTTCCAATGACCCCTTTGTTCTACCATTCATGTACCTGCTTTGTAATCTCCTCCATCCCAATATATGACATCCTTTACATACCAATATTTGGAAATGCAGTATCATGCTAAAAATGGATATCATGTTGGATCTCTCATTTTAGAGGAAATCCTCTAGGTTCCTGAAACAAAATTCATAGTTATAAATAATATCACATAATTCCTATTTATGAGTCAGAGCACGTCCTCGGAAAGCATCATATATTTCTGTCACTTTTTCTCTCACAGCCATGAGCAAACATCCCTTTCTGGAATTTATCAATCTCTTCATCTGTCTTACACTTACAAGACTGACACCGACTTTTGTTTGATGATCTCTTACAATATACTTTACCCCACATTTTGTGATTTGGTATTTATTTTCATGTCAAAATAAAATTTCTTTCCTATCGTAAAGATAGGGACTCCCTAACACAATACCACAAATATCCAATGTTATGACATCCAGTTATAATTCATCCACCAATTTAGAAGAAATTAAAAATTTAACCTTAAATTGCTTGGTTACATTTAGTTTTACTTTGTCATGTATCCATACAAGTGGATAAGGTTTCAGATGAGGCTTAAATTCTAAGCATAAATTTTTAACCAAGGATTTTGAGATTAAATTTGCTTGATAGCCTGAATCAAATAGAGTTTCTACCTTTTTATGATTTATGAAAACTCTAATTTGAAGCAACTCAATTCTCTTTCATTCATTAGGAAGAGGATCATCTGTTGAAATAGTTCTTTCATGCGATTCAGAATTAACATGAAGAGAATCAGTACCTTTTGTGCCTACTGTTGTGGTCAATGCCTCATCACAAGAGTCAGATCTAAGGTCTTGTTGCGCGGTTGCTACCATATTTTTCTAACCCTTTCCTCCATATCTATTTGGCTTATTTTCTAGGTATAGCTTCCAAAAATGATCTTTATCATGACCTTCCTTTTTTTAGTGAGTGAAATAAGGCTTTTCTCCTTCATACTTCTTCATTGATGCCATCTTATTTTCCTTTCCCTTTCCTTTCCCTTTGAATTTTCCATTTAAAGGTTTGGAAGGTGGTTTCTTTGAATGATCATCCTTATCATTTATTCCACTATTTTCAAGATGAATTCCCTTTACACTAGCCGATTCAATGGTAGTAGGTTCAAACATTAACAATGAATGTCTAATGTAACTATGTAATGATCCAATGTACTTAGTTACAACTTCAAGGGAATCTAATTATATGCCCAAATGTAGTGGTTTTTTTCTAAATTCCTCTTTTGGTACTGCCACACCATTAAGGATTTCTTCTTATAACCCAAGGGATAGAATTGATCTGTAAGTGCAACAATAAAATTTTACCATGAGGAAAGAAGGTTACCAAAATTATTGTTGCCTTGAATTTTTCTCTCCCACCAGATGAGAGCAATTTTGTTCAGTAAAAGAGAAGCCAACTAGATATTTTCCTCATCCTCCACAATCTACTGAGCCCCGCATTAGAGTTTAGGCTGCCTAATCCAGTTGTTAACTATCTCTGCATTATTTTCACCATTATACATGTGTAGATAAAATTTGATATAGAACTTAAATAAAGGTTTATTAGATGCATTTGAATAATTCCTATGATGATGGTGAGAAGAGGAGGAAGAAATTTCACTTGTTGGAGGAGAAGGAGGTGGTTCTCCTCCATTATCTCCATGCCATGAACCTTATCATTCTGAAGCATTCTCCCCTAGTTTATCTAGTCTCTCAAGTCTGGAGAAAAATTTCTCAACCCAATTTTCCATGGTGTAGAAGGTCTTACGTAAGTTGATCTCCTCTTCATTTCGAACATCATCATCCATGTTCCTTCTTTGATGTGAACGTCCCACTTTGGGATCACAAGACTAGTGTCACTTTGCCTCTTCGTAGCTTGTTTCTAGTTAGCATACAAGCATGTAATTCACATCTACAAACAACTCCTCTTATAACACTTGATCCAAAAATATTTTTCTTGAGATTTGTTAAGGAATTAAATGTGAAAATTGCAGCTTTAAACTAGAAACTTTAAAGGCATAAACATAAGAAGAGAGAAGAAAATAACATCATGTAAGAAGAATCATAATTTATATTGGAGTTCATCTAGGAGGGAATACGTCTCTGGGCCCTAATCAAATAGTGGGGAGGACCTCTTTCATTGAGTGGCAAAAAATAAAAGTACGAGTATAAAATGAGAATTACACCCTTATACCTCTATAGCTGAAAGTGCTTGAAAATTGCAGACCTATGATGATGAAATGGATAGCACCGTTGGATTAGTGGTGTCGAGTAGTGCAGAATCCATATAAAATTTGCTTGAATATGAAAAAGTGAAAATATGACCCCTGTGGAAAATGGTTCAGATCATGGTTCCACCCCCTGCTACACAATTCTCTTGGTTCCACTGTCGCGATTTCCATGTCCACTCCTAACCTGCCTGGGTGCACTACTGAAATGAAGGGTTATATAATGAAAAGTTGGTGGACTTCTCGAAGTTGGTCATTGGTCGAATGGTTAGAGATTCATTATTTTAGGGAGGGGATCGGGTGATCAAACCCTTCCACCTCCATTTTTTAAATCATAATCTATAACTGCACCTTTTTTTTAAACCAGTCGTGGTATTTTTAATGCAAGTTTTGGGTAGTTGGGAGGGGTCTGGCCCGCATTCAGTAGCCCATCCCCATATCGACTGAGTGCCATACCAATATGTGGCATGATTAATGGTGGGTTGGCGGTGTGTTACAAACCCTACCACCTGTATTTATATATAAGGTGTGAGTTAAGGTGTGGTCGCCGGTGCCGTTCACTCCAGCGGGTGTCATGGCATGCTGGCCCCTTTAATATATATATAAATATTTTGTCATGCGGTTGGGGTAGGGTGGGGGTCATGACCCACCTTACCCTTTTCTGATATTTTTTTAGTTTTATAAAACAAACCATTTTTTTCAAATCTTCCATATTTTTGACGAAAGGAGTCAAATTATCCGTCGCACAATTTCACCCAGAATATACTCGGAATTGGCCACAATCCAGTGGTTAGGTTTCAGAAAATTTGTGTCCTCCTTGGTCTTCTAGATCACCAAGTCAACAATCGAACTTTGAATGCTCCTAACTCCTTCATACAGACTCAGAATTGAGTGTCATCTCTGCTGTTGGAATTAGAAAGATAATATCTACAACCTGAAATTAAGTTTTCCACATTCTAGACACTTTGATTTTTGTTCCTTTGTACGTAAGCCACTTGTACTTCAACCTATTCAATTCACCTAGATCACTGGATGTTAACCACTCCTTGGTGGAGGAAAGGCTCCTACATTACACTAGGTTGTTGGGTAGGCCCCCCTTGTCCATAGTTACCCTGATTTTTTTTTTCAGTTTGGGGAGTTCAGGACAGTGGTGAGTGTAATAGCCATATTCACCACATATGGTACACAAATGATTTTTCCTTATACTGGACCCCTTTTTTTTCCCTTGGAAGTTGTTATTTGGCTCATGGTTTTGATTTTGGTTGGGGTTTCCCCCAGACTCAGATCGTGGGTGGCATCGTTGATTACTTCCCCCCTGTCTAGAGTCTCCCTTTTTTTATTCTAGGGATTTGTTTTCATAGCATTAGGAGGGTTATTGCAGTTCTCTTGGTCATAAGCATGGTGTTTTTGAGCCTGATATGGTTGCACTAGGTTCACAAATGCATTGTTTTATGGTGGTGGATTTTTTGTGGGGAAAGGGGGATTTAAGTTCCCCTCTCCCTAGTTGGTGTAATATTGTTGGGGGGATCTCTTCCATCAGCATTCCTAGTTTAGTAATGGCTCCCCTGCGAGGGAGGGTATGAGCCTCCCTATTGTTTAAGATATGGTGCCACCCTATTCATCATATTCTGTAGAGTTGCAGATTGACTTTCGTAGTATTCAGGTTGCATCATGTTCTGGGTATAATTGTATGAATACCTTGGGTACTAGATACTGTTGCATAGGTGACCTTGAGTCAAGGACCCGATCAAATTTTCTACATTATTAGACGCACCGGGTAACTATCTATAAGTTTTCATCCATGGGTCTTTTGGCAGGAAATTGTAGATATATCCCGATTGTGTGTAGATGAGTTCAAGCTTATGGGCTTTGCTAATGGCATCCTCCTCAGAGGTAGGTTTTTGTGTTGCCACATATTTTGATATCTATTTTGTGAGAGTTTTCAAAAATAAGTTCAGAAAAACTCTATCATTGAGTTTATCTTTACAAAAACCACGACGTTACTGAAATTCGTGTAGATGATTTGATATTTGGATGGTTGGCATTTTCCTTAAATGAGTCAAAAGTTACATTCTGAATCATGGTGAATCGGTATCTAAAAATATGTGAGGAACCCGGTAGCAAGGGCGATAAAGGTTCCATGAAAATTAGAAGGCTTCTCAACAGAATATTTCACCGCATGCCCAGTTAGGGTGCATTGAAATAGTCTCATTTGAATAGTATCATCAATGATACTATTGGATGAACACCATAGGTGGAAAGTCATAATATGGTTTCCTCGGTATTTTTCTTGCTTCCCTTCAAATTTTGGTATATCTGAAGGGAAATGCATGGGAATGGGAGGCCAATTAGGGCTATGTGTAATGGTATCGTTAGTTAACTTTCTTAGTTCTGGAAGGTTCATATATGTTAAGAAGGGTAACTGAGTATTGAATACCATTTTTTACTATGGAAACATAGGTGTCTAAGTGTGATATTTTATGGGGGGTGCCTGGGGAATATTACCTTGTGGCATACCCTAATTAATGTTATGTTGACTCCATGAACGTGTAGCTCTCCCCCACCCTTTGGGGGTTGTGGGAGGATTTGATTTTCGTGACCCTTCTGGGGTTTCCACTAATGTGGTGTTGGGTGACCCTTAGGGGTTTCCAATCACAAATTTCCCTACAAAAGATGACCCAATAATGGTGGCATCATGTCTTCTTTAATGCTTAAATGGAGAAATACCTGCCACTCCTCCCTCTAATGGGAGGAGGTCCAAAAAATGCCTAGACCGACGAGGTCCCATTGGGACCATTATGGTATCAAATATATTAATCTTGGTGATGCTTTTTTGTTTTCTAAGGGAAGGAATATTTTTATCAAATAAAATTTGATCACATACATAAAAAAAAAGAAAAAAAATAAGAGGTGATTTTTCCTTTAAATTACCACTATGTGATCAAGCAATCAAAAAATATGGTTTGGTTGTTTTGTGTATGATACTTAAACGCCTAAATAGACCTAATAGTCCTTACACTATCAATGTAACTGAGTCTTGTGAATATTTCTTCTGATGGGTACTAGGGCTAATGTCCCAAAATAATTAGCCACGCCTTCTAGTAACCGAAGAGTTGACCAAGGTAGTGGTAAGAGGATGTAGTGCTTCCTGAACCGTCACCACTAGGGAAGGATGCCATATTTTTTTCCACTAAATTACCGTCATCCCACATGATCATTCAAGTATTGAGCTTCTTGGTATTCAAATACTAGTATTTAGCACTAGATGGGTGAGGTAGCCCCAAATGGTACTTACTACACACAGTGGGTCTAAGCTTAACCCCCTCTGAAATGGGTCTTTGGTAACACTATAGTAATTTTTTTTTGTGGGTGAACAGATAGATTTGAAGTTCCCTAAAGAGTCAACATATATCTTTCAAAATGTAGAATGACCATGATGACTTATTGGATGCCTACCCCCGATGGCCCGAAACTGAACTATAACTTCTTTTGTGGCCCCTGTGGGGAGAATTTAGTGAGTTCGATTAGTGATTATTTTTATAGAGTTTGAATTTTTTTAGGGTGTACCTTGGTGAAGTAACTGTAAGAAGATGATAAAGGTCCTGACACACTAGGTGCCTTTTGGTTCAATGCTTATCGATGCTTCGTGTGTGATTTGGTTTGTACAATCTCATGTGTTATGATATGTGGATATGCATTGATCCTTTACAATCCATTTCTAATTACGCTATGTGTGATTTTTCCTTGCAAAAATAAGCGATGTACAGATTATGTGTCGCTTACACCTTGCCGAGTTAGACTAGATTTTCACTATAGGGAGACGGAAAATTTTCTTGGGAAAGCGTTCATATGCATACACTGGCTCACCATAAGGTGAAAGGGTGGCAGATATTACCTCATTTATTTTCAATAGTTTGGTCTTGGTCCCAATTCCTAATGAAAAATTTGAGCTAATCTAATGCCAAAATTGAAAAACAAGAATTAGCTAAATATGTATCGATGTATGGGATAATTAATCTATGTATTATGTATCATTTACCATAAAATCATTTGTTTGGACAATATATGTGGATTGAATGACACTTACTTTTCCCTACTTAAACTATGTGTGATTTTCAAAAAGAGAAAACTAAAATTAAAACAGAACTGGGGAATACCATCAAGTATTTCCTAGAAGGGTTGTTTTTTCGTTGATCTGGGTTTTGTTTGTTGTTTCTTGATTTTTCCATTCTTATTGATTCATTGGAAGTCTATTCAATTTTCCTCATATTTTGGATCTCGTCTACATTTTTATTTTTTCCCTAATTTTCCATTTACACATGCTTTTTATTGTAGACAGAAGAGTATATATTCATATCCTGCTAATAAACCTATGTATATGCTATTTTCTTCAGATACAATCACATATACACACGGTTTTGTATTGATACAGCCTCGTACAAATTTGAAAGTTAAAAAAAGTCATTTATGGCTTGTGTTGGGGTTTTTGACCTTGTTTCTTGTGGTTTCATGAAGTGTTTTCTAGTTTGGAATGATATTGTTTCTTTTTTTTGTCGGTTTTTCTGTCTCTTTTTCAAAAATATTATGTCAACATAGGGTTTGTGATTTTTGAATCCTTTTGAATTTAAAGTTAGGTCTCAAACCTTCTTCAAGAATTGCCTGATTTTTCTATACTTTTCGTAAAATTCGTTGGTCTTCAACTTTTTTATAGCCTAGTATTTTGATTCTTTCTTTTTGCATCGTTGAAGTTTGCTCTTTTTTGTTTCTTCTTGTTTTTTTAAGAAAGGTGTTTGAAATTCTTATATTTGTGAAGGATTTCGGTTCTCTGAAGTTATTCTATTTTCTAGAATCCTTTCTGTCTTTTAGATCAAATCATTCAAGGTGTTTTAGTCTCTCATTCACATTAGTCCTTTCATCTTTATGAACATTATGACTAGTGGGAATTGAGTCTCTTTTCTTTTTTTTTATCTTGAATTGATGATTTTTTGTTCCTTTTTGAAAAATTATAGTCTTTAATCCTTAAAATAAAAAGAAAAACATTTGTTTTTGCTTTCTTTTCTTTGGTTTATTGACATTTTGGTCTTTTGATATCTTAAAAAATGTGTGAATTCTTCAGTTTTGGTTAATATTTTCATTTCTTAGAAGTGTATTCTTCTCTTTGATGTTTTCTCCTCTTCGCTTGTCAATTTTGGCTTTTGCATTTAAATATCACATTTGTTGGTTTTGATCATTTCTTAGAGTCTTTCATTTTATCATTCTAGTATGCATTAGGGTAATTTTCATTTTAGGCATTTTTATTTTTTTTGCTAGATGTTGAATGTGTGAGTGCTTAAAAGGAAAAATAAACAAATTTTTGTTTTTTATCTTTCTCATAGAACCCTACAAAAATCACTTTTAATTGAAGAAAAAGAAGTTACATTTTCATGTACCCTATTTTTCTATTGATTTCTTCACATCAAAATATCATAATTTGCACTTCCACTACCTTTCACCTGAATAAAAACCAATTAAAATCAACGATTAAATATAAAATGGAATATATTTTTATTTTTTTCATATGTACATCTATTATTCTAGTGAACTTAGGACCTTGGAATAGGTGTTTGGAGAGTAATCTCTCAACATCCACTCAAAATTGAAAGTATAGAAGTTGATTAAAAAGTGAAAATTCAGTATCGTTAGGTTATCTAGGAAAGATCCTCTAAAACAGGAGTTAAGCACCAGGATATTTGAATATAAGGAAAGAGAGATGCCCCCTCTCCTACTTGTTGTATCGTGTGCCTATGACTATTCTTCCCAGCCTCTAATTACGAGATGGTAAACTTAGTTTCTTATTTGAGGGACCACACAGGTGACTATAGGGGGGAATGCTCGTGGGATGTAAGACAAACATTGAATCACTTTCATAGTACTTCTCAAGGGTACCCTTGCAAATATTAGGTACTTGCGCTAGAAACAAAAATTTTATGGAGGTTAGCGTAAATATTTCTTATTCCTTCACTGGTAGGTTTGGGTCGTAATTATCCCAAACTATCTGCAAAAGGTCATTATATTCACTTTTTTGTATTTTGGTGTCTGATCGTAATCACTCAGACTGGAAATTCCTTGAATATATTTTCTTGGTTGTATCTTTAGGATATTTGTATAGAGTTATATATGCTCATAGTTTTCCCTAGGTGTTTTGAGTCTTTAAATTCTCTTAATATTTAAAAGTGGTTGATTGCCTAGTTCATCAGTCTAGAATGATTCATGTGATTTCACTTGCAAGTGTTGAGCCTTCACTTAGAAGGCGTAGGAGATATTCGACTAGTTCTTTTGAAATAGTACCCAGGGCTCTGATTTCACAGGGTGCACCTATTCTAGCACAGAATCTGGACAAAATCACTTCGGTCCTCAATATGGTACTCTTCCAATCATAATATGAAATTGGAGTTGAAGACACTCCTTAGTCTCTTGTGACTCCTTCAGAACCTCTTCCTTCTAATATTTATTACGTTCTATCATTATGTGGCTACCCCTACTCATAGGTTGGCTATCCATGTTCACTCCCCCTATTTTTTGCCAATTACCAATGTTAGCAGTACAAGCATGACTACTAATACTTCTGTTGCATAGACTCCTCCTGTAGTTGTAGGAGGGTCTACCATTCCTATCTCTATTGTTACACCTAGTACATTATTTTTTGGCTCTACCTCCATTATGGGTTTGAGTGAGGGCACAAAAACTATGCTCCTTTCATTGGTGTCTTTCATTTTGGGATGTCATCCAATGGGATTCCTCCATTTCCCTCAACCTTTCCTTTTGTTGTTTCCACATATATGACTTCAATGCCCAGTGGTTCAACATTGTTTCAAGTTTTTTCTTTTGGAAGTGGACATTTTCCTCCTTAAAATCCATCTTTAAACTTTGTATCAATACCCTTCTCGGGTCAAACTCAAAACATTAATTCTTTTGAAGGGAACCAAGGATGGGAAAATCCTTCTGTAAATGGGTTTGGGTCTGGGAATTTATCCCATCTATTTGGCTAGTAGGGAACTATGCCCTTCCCTACTACTGGCACCTCAAAGGTTTTTCCTCCTCTAGCTAGTGTATGGAATCCTTATCAGGGACTCTCCCCTTCATATAATTTTCCAATGGGAGGAAAATTTCTTATGAATGGTCATCCTGCAGCAACAGGTGGATGCCCTTTGTTTACCTCTAGACCACAAGGTCCTACAACAGGGGGTGGATATCCTTTGATTACTTCTAGACCATAAGGTCCTCCTTATGGTTTAGGTTCTTCTACAATTAACCCATAGAAGCTTCATACCTGACAAAATCCAGGATACTCTTTCTCAAATTTTAGGAATTCCACTTTTGGAAGGTAGAATTATCCCATTCCTCTATCCTTACCATTCCTGGAAAATTTGAATTTTGTAGATCTTTAAAAATTTACGAATGATATGATCCACTATACTATGCTTAGGCATTCATCCCCCTCTAAACTTCCATATGGAAATCCAAAATTTTAAGGGAATATAGGTGAGGATTTAGAAGATCATATAACCACATTTCATCTATGGTTCTCATCAAACTCCTTGATCAATGATTCAATCAGGTTGAGACTTTTCCAGCACACCTTTTCTGGAAATGCGGCTAATTCATATATTGAGTTAAGGGGGAATATGTTTTCGATTTTTGGTTAATTAGATAATTTTTTTCTAAACCATTTCTAGTTGCATGTTTGTTACGATGTTGGAACTAGGCTTCTATTCAATTCTGAACAACACAAGGAAACTCATATTTCTGACCACATTCAAGAGTGGCAAAGAAGGAAGAGAATAATAAAGGAATATATCCCTGATGAGTTCCTTTTGTAATGGGTTTTGAAATATTTGCAGTTGGAGATTTCTAAGAACATGTCACTTTACAGGGTGTTCACTGAAGAACAAGTTATCTTGAGATCCCAACAGCTACAACTTATTTATTCTTAGTTTGGAGCCCCTTATAATTTTTTT
The DNA here is from genome assembly GCA_034641835.2 of Pinus albicaulis. Lineage (NCBI taxonomy): Eukaryota > Viridiplantae > Streptophyta > Pinopsida > Pinales > Pinaceae > Pinus > Pinus albicaulis. The sequence continues at coordinate 1,229,423,519 of CM076575.1, forward strand.
CATGGTTCTCCTCGATCGAAGATCGATCTATCCAAACCAAAACTAGGCCACCCTGCAGAAAATATTGTAGGGTCTGTTGTCGCTCCTAGAGACAGCCTAGAGTTGGGATAGACCAGTGCCTAGGACATCTTATATTAGCAAGGAACATAGGATATAACAGGGGAAGTTATCAATAACAAGCTCTCATGCTATCTCTTTTAAACAAGGAATATTAATCTGAATGGGACCAAGACCTTCAGAAACTGGCATAGAGGAAGGAATACTGCAGATACACCATGCAAAACTCAAATATAAAAGCAACAGACAATTCAAAGACAACTTACTGCAAAGAGGGCCAATTCAGAAATACCTCACAGAAATAAATTATCAGAAGGTGTATGTACTGAATGAATTATTGCGAAAATATTAGTTAACATTGAGATGATATCCAGATACAAAATACCACCATGTATGGGCTTACCAATCTAAGAATCCATACATTATAATAGTGTTTTAAAAACACCCTCCCAAAGAAACTAAAATAGCAGAAATATGGTTTAGATGAATAGTGGAACAGAATATCATGCATGAGCCATATTTAAAGCGCTTGAATAATTCGAACATGGGTATCAACTAGGATAAATCCATACCAAAAATCAGTGAGCCACTCGCATTCCAAAACATGATACAGGAAAGATGGATGAAATGAAATGATATATTAAAATAACACATAAGAGATAAAGTTACACAATGTGAAATACCCAAGACCAAAATCCTCTTTAATAGATGGAACTCCTCCTCACTGAGACCCTATGGGCTCTAAGCCTTCATACTAGATTTCTACAAAATGTATACAAAAATCCTTTCACTGCATCATTTTCTGATAAAATCTAGAACCCTAAATCCTCTGTTCTTCGGGAGCTTTATAGAAGAAAAAGAAAGCTCGAAACAGGAGTAGGTGATGAATATTTAATTTGCTTCATAAAGGAAAGATGGCTAAAACATGCACGCCCATACTACTTAATAATTCTGTAACGTTGCATGTACTCTCTGGCCTACTTTCTAAAATAAATGCACTGGGTGAAAGTCTCTTCAGGAACATGGTAGAGGAATAAAAACCTCATGGGCAGTCTCTCCTTTCCTGAAAGAAAATTCAGCTGAAATGAAACCTGGAGGGTATTGTTTCTTGTGCATTGTACCCTTTTCCTTCTAAACCCTCGATTAAGGCTTAAAATATTTAATGTTGAATGTTGAATTCCTCTGATATCCCATAGATACTATTTGCCACAACATTAGTGTCTCTGATTGAAAATTTTGTGCTTTGAATGACTCTGGAGGGTTTGACAAATTTTAACTCTATTACTTTAATGGAAGTCTTGCTGGCATACCTTCCCAGGCCTTTCTTCATAATTCAGCTCTGAAAAATGGTCCTTTGACATGCTCTCTATCACAGTAATAGAGACTGTGAATCATGATAGTTTTTTGCCGATGTAAACCTGCAAAACTTGCAAACTCGTCAAGAAAACAAATGCATGGGGATGGCGATGTAGTGGGGATGACTCTGTAGCAACGCGATATGAAAAAATGGTGGAAGTATGTGAGGTGGTGATGAAAAATGCAGTGGAACAATGGTGGATGGACTGGCTAGAGTTATAACATAAAACATTAAAATATGACATATGAATGGAATATATAAATGGCAGAGGAAAAATGCGATAAACACGTGGGACGGTGATGTGGAGGAAGACTGGGTTAAGGTGAGGGCGATCAAATCTGGACCGTCCAATCTGTACAGATTGACGGTTATGAACGCGGCCGATATTCATTTGATAAGTGCCTTTCGGGCTACGGCTTGGTCTAACACCCAGGTTATGTGGAGAAAAAGACTGAGGGGTTAGGGCTGAAAGGTGCTAGACCGTATATATTTTCAAGTGTGGGTTTTTTCCCTTTTTAATGCCATTTTGAGTTTAGAAAAGGGGAACGATAGGAGAAAAAATGATTTTTTTAGGCCAACAGAGGGGGTTTAAAGGGGATTGTTTGTCAGAATTTAACAGAATTTAACAGAATGCTGACATGATCAACATTGGCTCCACCTAGGGATGGCACGTTCATCCCTGGGCGTGTCGAGAACTGCGCAGACCACAGGTAAATTTTCTATGCGGACACTGCTCTTCAGCACTTCCATTTTTCTTTTCATGATTCATCACGACACCCACATTATTCAAATAAAGATGAAACAGAAAACTAATATACAGTATAATACACCAGGCTGTCCTTGCCTACGTCAGAATTGGAAGTAGGGCTTAAGGAACTGACCATTCACAGGGGCATCAAGCAAATCTCCCTGTAAATTGTCCAACCTAAAAGTGTTATTGCCCCCCTGTTCCACAATTTTGAAAGGACCAAACCAAAGTCGGTCGAATTTACCATGTTTTCCTTTTTCAACCCTCCGTATATCCCACCTGAGTACTAAATCACCAATCTGCAGATTCTTGTCTTTAGCATGCTGATCAAAAGGGTACTTCATCTTCTCTTGATACTTTGTTAGCCTTTTATTCACCTAATTGCATGTTTCTTCCAATTCCACCAGTTGATTTATTCTCTTGATCATATCGTCGGGCTCTTCTTGATTTTCTTGCGTGAACCAGGCTACTGGTAATGCTAACTATAAAGGGAATACAGCTGCCCTCCCATCCACTAATTCATACGGGGAATTCCCAGTTGCTCTCTTGCTGGTAATCCTATCGTCCCACAGAGTTAATTTCAGCTGAGAACCCAAATTTTCCTGGTTATCGTTGATAGCCTTCTTCAGTTCCCTAACCAGGGTTTTATTTGAATACTCTTCCAAGGTCAAAATGAATCATGCTCTTCTAATCATTTGCTCTTAAATATTTGCCTCTTGTGTCCCACACTTTGCTTTGCTGGTGTCCATTAGTTGCATTATCCTTCCACTGCACACTTCCAGGTTTCCATATTTTGTTCTGCAACTTGCCTCCAGCTATGCTTTCAAATTCTGCTCTGCCAATACTGTTGCTACTATTGTCTTAAACATTGCTATCAATGTTGCCTCTTTTTCCAAAAATGTGGTTTTTTCCCAAACTTCCTAAATATCTCTTAGGATATCTCCCTCTGCAACTTTTTCTTACTCATCACCTGCAAATTTACCTTTAAAAATTAAATTACCTTTCAATTCTCTATCTGCAGTAGCATAATCATTCATTTCTCGTTGTGTACTAGTAAGCATATTCAAATTCTACAAACTAGTATCTACTCCTGCTTATTTCACAACTTCAAGAATTTTCACTTCAGTGTCTACATTTTCATTCTCTTCTCTAAATGTTTTCAGCAAACAATTCAGTCATCTATTCCCAAGCATTTCATCAGTATGTTGCAAACTTGTTTCAGCATATTCTTCTTCTTCTTCCTTGAAAATCTTTAGTAATTGTCCTTCACCCTCGTGATTGCTTCTGGCAATCAAATCAAGTTCTTCAGATTCTGCACTTTCATCTTTTATCAGAATAGAATTCTGATTTTCCATCACTGTAGCAGTTCCAAAATTCTGTCCTCCAGTCTTCTCTTTGTCCATCAGACACATCAACTCCTTCTTTTCATTACTAGTAATAACAAGTTCCTTCACATGAGACATGATTGCCTCACCTTCCTTCTTCTGCAACAGTTCATCTGTATCCAAGACAACTCCAAAAGATGGATTTTATTCTGCAATACCTGTCAACACATCCAAATTGTCAGTTTCAAAATCATAAGACCCAATGGTCTTACTTGACGTTTTAGTCACCAATTCTTTCCTCAGACATCCTAAGTCCCTTTGAAGACCCAGAAAGTCTTCACTGTCTTCATTCCCTTCTATCTTTACATTCTGCAATCCCCAATTTTGAAATTGAGGTGCTTCTTTTAGAGGAATTTTATGCTACATTATGCTGATGTCAAAAGTTTTTAGTTCTTGATATGACCATGCAAACACATCTTTGCAAGAATAAAATAATTTGAGGTAAAACTCCTTATATTCTTCTAGGACCTTCTTGGATAATCTCACAATTTTTTCACACATGAAAAATAAACCTATTCTACTTTTACCCTTATTACTCCATGAGACCAGATTAAACTGTTGATCTCACATTTTCTCTACCTAGACTACATCTGCTAGGATTAATATGTCTTAGTAGATTTCTTCTCTACATTCTGAAACAGAAATTGAAAAATAGCCAAGCCAGGATTAAACTGTCTGGCTTGCTAGACTTCGTAGGAATTAAAACAACTAACTATATGCTCACAAACTGAACTTTATTGAGATTTTCCTACCTACCCTACTCTAACTGGATTGTTTACAAGTATATCTTACAAAAATTGTCTTCCAATGCAACCAGTCCATCAAGTGATCCCATGACTGGTATGTTCTGCCCAGCTCCTTGAGCAGGCTAGATATGCAGGGTTGCTCCCACTCTTTCTGTTCTTTGTCAACAGCTTCAAAAAATTTTCTTTCTGTCTGCAACAACTTGATCAAAAAGACCTTTGATCCTTCCTTAAATGTTTGTTGGAAATGAGCATAAGGATCATGAAAAGATACCTGGTTATGAATACTTGGCAGGCAGGCTTCAACCAGGATCTCTTCTTCTTCCACTAGGTGGAGAAGAAGACTCTCTTGGAGTAGAGTGTCCTCTTCATCTTCTGAACTAGAGGACTCATCATATATGACAATGCTGTCCTCTTGGAGCTCTGATATGTTCTGCTCAGATGAGATGAGCTCTATGAACCGATCTATGAATTATTGAGCAGGGGTATGTTTCATTTCTTCTTCCTTTTCAAGAGGAGGCCCCTTAATTTCAATCTTCTCAAGAACTTCTTCTTTTCTTTCCTCCTCATCTTCTGAAAGAAAAGGCTGCTAGTTTCTAGTCTCACTGATGATCTGTAGTAGAGCAGAATAAATATTCAAAGAATCTTCATATGCTATTATACTATCATAGCTCTCCCCATCAATATCATAGATAGGCTGATAGGGTTCACTGCTTCTCTGGAGTTGCTGGCCCTGGCTTTCCTCCCATGGGTCTACTGATGATGGTTGTGTGAACTCAACTTCTCTTTGGAAACAGTCATCATCAGATAGATCATAACTAGGAAAGGCATAATCGTAAGAAAGGTCACCAATCAAACCTGTCGACTTCTCAATAGGTCTTTCTTCATCTCGATCCTTAGAGGAGTTTTCTGGATTCGAATCATCAAACTCAATAGACGAGTGATCAAGGGAATCTGTTCTATAAAAGACTTCGGAGGTGGATCACTGATTTAATATCTGATCAATCTTATCTTCTGTCAAAAGGGGGTTTCCCTGTCATCATGGACAGAAGCACAACAATCCTCTTTTTCTTGCATTATCTAACTTGGAGGCGGGATGTTATCTTGAGCCTCTTGTTCCCTCCAATCAACATTCCCTATTTTTCATTGCTATTAGGTCCTGATACTCTCTGATCAGCGTAACACAATATATAGGTAAGAAATCAGGCAGTTCCTGATCGCTTTCCTCCTCATCTTCCATAGGTTTTAAAGCATCATACATGTCTTGCTCATTATCTAGGTCTTGAGTTTGTTCTTGTGATTTCAAGAGTTTGATCTCAGCTTCATATCTTTCAATCATCAATCTTAGAAATATTTTCTTAAGCACGGGTGTGCAACTTGAGCTGAGAGGAAGAATAGCTCATGGAAGGTCCTCCACTTCCATTTTTTCCAAGCCACGCGACATTTCATCTCGATACTCAGCCATGAAACTTGGATGCATTTTTGAAAACTGCTCAGAGTCTTGCATTGGTGAAGTGGCTTGGTCTTCAGCATGGCTGATGTTGCACTGTGACATAGTCTCCCAGTGGAGTCTCGTGAAACCAAGATAATCAGCGGCCTACTAATCACCCAGTGGAGTCTTTTAATCATTTAGGAACTGTGGAGTTGCCAGGGTGAGGGATCTAAAACTCTCAACTCTCCATAATCAACTACTTGAAGAGTGAATTAGGTTTTGTCGAGGCCCAAGGATTTAAATTTTCTCAACTTCGTTCCCCGGAAATGGTGCCAAAAAGATGTCATCTCTCCTAGAGACAGCCTAGAGTTGTGATAGACCAATGCCTAGGACATCTTATATTAGCAAGGAGCATAGGATATAATATGGGAAGTTGTCAATAACAAGCTCTCATGCTATCTCTTGTAAACAAGGAATATTAATCTGAATGGGACCAAGACCTTAAGAAACTGACACAGAGGAAGGAATACTGCAGATAAACCATGCAAAACTCAAATATAAAAAAAACAGACAATTCAAAGACAACTTACTGCAAATAGGGCCAATTCAGAAATACCTCATAGAAATAAATTATCAGAAGGTGTATGTAGTGAATTAATTATTGAGAAAATATTAGTTAACATTGAGTTGATATCTAGATAAACAATACCACCATGTATGGGCTTACCAATATAAGAATCCATACATGATAACATCATTTTAAAAACACCCTCCCAAAGAAACTAATATAGAAGAAATATAGTTTAGATGAATAGTGGAATAGAATATCATGCATGAGCCATATTTAAAGCACTTGAATAATTCGAGCATGGGTATCAACTAGGATAAATCCATACCAAAAATCAGTGAGCCACTCGCATTCCAAAACATGATACAGGAAATATGGATGAAATGAAATGATATATTAAAATAACACATAAGAGAGAAAGTTACACACTATGAAATACCTAAGACCAGAATCCTCTTTAACAGACGGAACTCCTCCTCACTGAGACCCTATGGGCTCTGAGCCTTCATACTAGAGTTCTACAAAATGTATACAAAAAGCCTTTCACTGCATCATTTTCTGATAAAATCTGGAACCCTAAATCCTCTGTTCTTCGGGAGCTTTATAGAAGAAGAAGATAGCTTGAAACGGGAGTAGGTGATGAATATTTAATTTTCTTCATAAAGGTAGGATGGCTGAAATGTGCATGCCCATACTGCTTGATAATTCTATAGCATTGTATGTACTATGTGGCCTACTTTCTGAAATAAATGCATTGGGTGAAAGTATCTTTAGGAACATTGCAGAGGAATAAAAACCTCATGGACAGTCTGTCCTTTCCTGAAAGAAAATTCTGCTGAAATGAATCCTGGAGGGTATTGTTTCTTGTGCATTGTACCCTATGCCTTCTAAACCCTAGATTAAGGCTTAAAATATTTAATGCTGAATGTTGAATTCCTCTGATCTCCCACATATACTCTTTGTTGCAACATTAATGACTTTGATTGCAAAATATGTGCTCTGAATGACTCTGGAGGGTTTGACACATTTTGACTCTGTTACTTTAATGGAAGTCTTGTCTCCATACCTTCCCAGGCCTTTCTTCATAATTAAGGTCTGAAAAATGGTCCTTTGACGTGCTCTCTATCACAGTAATAGAGACTGTGAATCATGATTGTTTTCCTCCGGTGTAAACCTGCAAAACCCGCAAACTCGTCAAGAAAACAAATGCATGGGGACGACGATGTAGTGGGGATGACTGTGTAGCAACGTGACATGATGAAATGGCGGAGGTATGCAGGGTGGCGATAAAAAATGAAATGGAACAATGGTGGATGGACTGGCCAGAGTTATAATGTAAAAAATTAAAATATGACATATGAATGGAATATATAAATGGCAGAGAAAACATTAAAATATGACATATGAATGGAATATATAAATGGCAGAGGAAAAATGCGATAAACACGTGGGACGGTGACATGGAGGAAGACCGGGTTAAGGCGGGGGCGATCAAATCTGGACCGTCCAATCTCAGGAGGAGATCGATGGCTATGAATGTATCGGAGGCGATGGACAGTGGGCCAGGGGCACTATACACTTGGATTAACACCCGTGCATCTTCGTAGTGCGATGACCGTTGGATGGAGACCCCCAAATCGGATGGCTATAATGCATATCGTTCTGTATCCTCAGTCGAACGATAACACGCGATGAGGTAGCGGTTTTGGAATAGTGACAGAGCCACGTGTCGCGTGATGTATGGAATCACTCCGAATTGAGAAATATCGATCGCCTACGAAAGGAAGTGCGATAGATATTGAGCAGTTTTGAACAGTGGACATGGGGCGAGGACCACCAGGACATATAGACTCCGGGTCATTGATTTTATGGTTTGATCAGATGGTAGGAAGGTAGGCTACGGGCACGGTAGAGATGAACGAACGTCGTCCAATCTGTACAGATTGACGGTTATGAACGCGCCCGATATTCATTTGATAAGTGCCTTTCATGCTACGGCTTGGTCTAACACCCAGGTTACGTGGAGAAAAAGACTGAGGGGCTAGGGCCAAAAGGTGCCAGACCATATATATTTTCAAGTGTGGTTTTTTTCCATTTTTAATGCCATTTTGAGTTTAGAAAAGGGGAACGATAGGCGAAAAAATGATTTTTTTAGGCCAAACAGAGGGGGTTTAAAGGGGATCGTTTGTCATAATTTAACGAAATTTAACAGAATGCTGACATGATCAACATGGTAAATTGATAGGAATATTATTAGTTTGTTGAATCAATTGCAGTAGTTGTCATGAAAATCTAATTCTCCAGCATAAAATACCCCTTCAGCGTCTATTCCCTGTATACCTTTAGCAATAAATGTTGTTCAATATTTTAATCCCAAAGGAAGTCAAAAATTTAATGGGAAGAAAAAATGATGTGGTAATAAGAAATATAAGTGTAAGAAGTGAAATGAAAATAAACCGAGTAATCATACTGGTGAGGGAAATAAGGATTCAAAAAAATAGCTAAATTCCCATGCAAGTTATGCATTGGGGACCATCTTACCCATATTGACCCTAAGATTCAAGATTCTTAGTGCTTGTTAGCTCATAAGGGTTCTTCTAGATTCAAGGATGTGTTGACTAACCCTTTTCCCCAAGGGAAACAATTACTTGTTGGCACTATTGCTAGTACTATAACCCCCATAGAGGGGGACCAGGATGGGGAATTTACATCGAATGTATATATAATGACGTCACTTGTTGATATTTCCACTAGAGTACATGATTATGGATAAGTAGAACCCTCTGGGGCTAAATATACCTTTGATATTCTAGAATTTCTCCATATATAGAGGCCCATAGTTGAGCCTATACCACAGATGTAGAAAGGATCTTCAAAACATTCAACTTATAATCCCAACACTAGGGCTGCTCATAACTATTATATTGTTGAATATTTGGCTCAGAGCCCCTATGCTATGTTAGCGTTAGAGGTACTCCAATCATGTCCCGCACAAAGGAATTATTTTCCCATTGCGATCATAGATGTATACCAAGAAAAATCTTTTGGTGATAACATTTGTTTTTTCAAATATTAAAAAGAGACTCCCTCATCACATTTTTTCTAGATTAAATATACATATCATAAGAATACCATATTTTGAACTATAATTGATGAAGTGGATTCCATATGTGTCATGTCTATGACATGTTAGAAAGCTATCAATTACCCAAAATTTGTTCCCTCTCTGACTCTCCGAACTCCATTCAATGGTCATTGTCATAGGCCACATGGGATTCTTCCTTCCTTTCTCGTATGTGTTGGGGGGAAGGTTGTCAATTTCAAGGTAGAGATAGTTGATTCCAATATCAATTATAATATTTTATTAGATCATAACTCGGTTTATGCAATGGATTCCATTGTTTCATTGTTATTCTGCATCCTATGATTCCCTCATGAAAGGATAATTGTTACGATTAATTAGATGGCTTATTCTCCCAATGATCCTATTGCATCTGTATAATCTATTGTTCCTTTGGTAAAGAATAGCCAATATATTTTTGAGAGCCTAGGAGTTGGAATGTATTCCTCTCTGATGTGTAATTTTGATCTTCCATCTCCTATTGCTCATGTCAATTCTATTTCATCCTCTAGGATTGCCCCTCAAAAATGTTCTTTCAGAACTCATAATTTTTCTTATCCTTGGCCCTGGCCTCCTCCTACTCCCACATTAGAGGAAGGGAAAGTACATTGAATGACCTATCCTGTGGAAATTATGTATCAATCTATTATGAATTCCGCATATTTTGACCCCATTCCTCCCCCATCAGAGGATATGGATGATGATATGGCTCCAATATGCATAGTTGATTCTACTTCGACTATGCATTTCCTCTATATTGTTTTATCATCCAAAGAGGAAAATTTAGAAGAAATGATTAGTGTAGAAAGACTGTGGTATGATTTTCATCATCAATCATATTTTCTCCCTAATTTGAAAGAAGTTGAGTCAATTTATTCTAGTCCTTCTAAAGCTGGAAATGTTCATAATATCTTAAACCCTTTGGCTCCATCACATATTTTCACAGAAGGTAATATGTCTAACATTTCAAAAAAAAATTGTCTATCATTTATAGGAATCCCAATATTATTGAGAATGTCTTCATTGGAGCCGAATGTTCCCCTGAAGAAATCAAAATCTATACCGACCTCTTTAAAGATTTTCGAGATGTATTTTCTTGCTCTTGTGAATAAATACCTTGAATTTATCCTTTGATAGTTTAGCATGATATCAAGACATACGAATATGAAAATCCTATATGGAAAAATATTATACTGGTTAATCCTATGAAGGTTGCGGGTATTAAATCTGAGGTATAAGAACTTCTTAAGGAATGTTTCATGTACCCTATTCCTTTGACTGAGTGGGTTTAAAATATAGTATTTGTTGATAAAAAATATCTAATGATCTGGATATGCATCCAATTTAGGGATTTCAATAAATCTTGTCCTAAATATAATTCCATACTCCATTTTTCGATGAGATCATTGATGATTTTGATGGAAATGAAATATTTTCCTTCCTGGAAATATTCTCTCAATACAATCAAATAACTATTTGTCATGAAAATCAACATAACACAACATTTATTTTCCCCTCACGTACGTTTTCATATAAGAAAATTCCTTTTGGCCTGAAAAATGTTGGAGCTACCTTTCAGCGAGTCATTTCCTATGATTTCCATGACATCAAGTGCATAATTGAGGCATATATGGATGATTTCTATGCCTGTTCTCGAAAGAGAATGGAGCATCCACAACAACTTCGTTTAGTTTTTGAGAGATGTCATTGTTACACAACATTTTGTCACCATCCCTCCAATCCCTCATCCCATACATTGGAGGACTATTCCCATGACCTGTGAACAATAAAATGTCTTGAAAACACCTTGGTGGCATCCTCTTGCATAAGGAAAAGAATTCTCCTAAAGAACATTTCCTTTGGAAAACCCTAAAAATCCATGTTTTGGCATTGGCGCGGGTAGCCAGTTCATCCCTCGCACCAATGGGGAAAATTCACACTAGTGGGTGTGCCAGCTAGCGCTCTGTCCCTGTGTGTCACTCGCGCCAAGCCTTTTAAGGAATGTTTTTTAAAAATAAATGGCAGAAATATGATTCTAACAACTTTAGAATGGATCACCAAAATGAGGTTGGGTTGTTTGCCTCCGGATCTCCCTGATTAGGAATTTTTTTTCCACCTCTCAAGGAACCTTCCTAAGAGATAGGGCTCTATCCCATGATTATCAAGATCCCAACCTCCCTTCCTCACTCTATAAAAGCCTGCCCTTTCCATTTACAAGCTAGCTGAATGCTTGGAAGCTGAAAATTTGGGAAGGAAACTATAGCTGAGTAACTATTGAGAGAAGAGCCAAGGAGAACCACGTAAGAGAGAGAGCCTTGTCCAAATTCCCGACAAGATTTGTGAGACACACTCCACTGGAAGCCCTGCCAAAGGAAGAACGTGACGTCAGAACTTGGTTGTAATCTTTCTTTCACATTTTAATATATGCTCGACTATGTTATCAGTTCCACTATTGCGTTATTTATCTCTGTAATGAAATTTAGTTCAATCCTTTTCGACTGATTGATAGCTACATGTTTGAATTATTATGTTGGATGTCGTTGTTTCTTCTCTGCATGTGTATAGGTGTCCGGACGTGGTGAGCTGAAGGATTGTGATATTTCAAGCTAGGAACAAGAAGCAGCGCATCTTCTTTGATGACAGCAGCGTAGGACTTGAGGTAGGCTATCTATTGTAGCTTTGTATTTTGTAACTAGGAATCGATATCATGGCATGTTTCGATTGTTCCTAGACTAACTCTACGACTAGTGGGATCGCCTCTGTCTATAGAGGGGATTTACCACCTCAACAATTTGGTGACTCCACTGGGGAATAGTGGGAGCTAGTCCTTCCTCCATTGGGTTGATTTTTGGCTTTTGATTGATTTAGTTTGCTTTTCTAGTTCACCTTCATTCGTGTTAAACCCCGGTTAAGCCCCCAGAAGACTAGATCCAGCCTTTTTTTGTCGTTTTTTCTCTTTTTTCTAGGGTAAAATGGCTTGGCGTGGTTATAATACTGATAGTCACGCCAACTGCTGCTAGTTTTGCGTTAGACCCCTGCGCCAACCCCTGTTTGTCACATATTATAGCGAAACAAGTGCACCAACACTGCTTGGTATTAGGGTTTGACTATTCTTGGGCATTCTGAGCTTAACATTTGGTCCTGGTTCATTTTTTTTATTGCTTGAGTGCTTTGAAGTCAATTTTTACTGTGTTTAGCCCCTATTCTCTAGCTGTTCACCTTTCTCTATTAGTTTTGCATTCTAGCCCTAGGGCTTCTAGCTGCTTCAGTGTGCTGAGACTCCCATGGAAGTCTTGGGTCTTTGCTTTCCCAGTCAACTTCATTTTTTCTTCCTTGCATTCATCTTGATGGATTCCATTGAATCATTGTGTTAATTGAGTAACTATCCTCTCTTTCGTTTAGTTTCACTTTGTGTTCTCCAAGCCTAGATTACACAGTTTCTTTGAGTATCTTTCGAGATTCTTCTTCACTTTGAGGGATTTCATCATCAGTTTGAGTCTTGATTGTGTTTGTTTGAGTTGAGAGAACTTTTTTTGTTTCAGCTCTCTCTTTATTGTTCTCAAATTGATGTTTTCATTAGTTTTTAATTCATATAACGCATTTTCTCTAATATATTGAAAAATACAAAAAAAAATCTTTTTCATTTCGATTGGCATAGTGAAAATTTAAATCTCTTTCGCATTACTAGTGTTATATAACTCTAGAGAAAATATTTCTAGTTTAATTAGCTTGCATTGGAAACAATAGTGGATGTTCTTGTGTGTTCATTTTTCTTTCATTTGAAAGCTCTCAACTCTCCTATAGATAGCTCTTCATTGAACAAAATGATATTTAGTGGCATGTAGTTTGCGTCTAGAGGTTTTATGAGATCCAAAATTTTATAGGGCCTTGAAATCAAAATGTAAATTGAAGATCAACTTTAAAATTTATTTAATTAACCTAAGGCAACATTGAAACTTAACGGAACATCTAGTAGTCTAAGGCAGAGACGTGTTCTGGCATCTTTAAGTCTAGCAGTTGTTGCTCACCAAATAGCTACAGAAATCACTAGTATGGACTTGTGATCCCTGTACCGTTGAATATATAAAGGGAGACCCCATTAGGTTGCAAATCCTTTATCTGTAGGAAGCTGAGTCTGCTGCCTTTTACCCGTGATACACCAGACACAACATCCGGGGAGATTACCTACACATACGTCAAGTCCTTTGTTGATTTCTCTTTCATGTTAACCAAGGTGTATATGGTAGTTCACGAATATCTGGTACACCCATTTACCTATATTACCAGAGCAGTCATTTTGATCTTTATTAACTCACTAAATTTGAAAATATCATCAAGCACTTGTCCTTTCATGCTTGTTTCCAAACTGAAAGTGGTAGAGTCACCTTTTACTCATTTCTAGAATCTTAAAATATGAAACAGTGAAATTTCCAGTTTCAATGTGGTCAAATTAATCACCTACGATCACATGCCCATTTAGAGATTGATTTTTCGGCATGTTTTTGTTTGCCTTGGTTTTTGCCCGTGCGTCTTTGTTTTTGATCTCTTCCTCTTTTTTTCTACAGTCACAGTTGCGGAACCATCAGTATCATATATTTTTAGTCCTTATATAGATGATTCTTCAGATTTCTCTAAATCTTCTGTTGAGCATCAACAGCCCGCTATATCCGAGTTTCTCAACGGGGGACCGGTTGAGTTCAATTGGCCCTTGTCCAACACTTGGTTTGGATTTGGAGTAGGGGAACACTTCCCTCCTTTTACATCAGCATCACCATTTTTGGCTGCTATTATACCTCCTAGTCCCTATCGTCTTTTAGAATATATTACGGCAGGGTCAGATATGGAGTCTCCAATCCTTCTCCTAGTGAGGGAATTCCTACTTCTGGTGAAGATTACCAGCTTTTTCCCAAAGACATCCCTGAACCTTCTATTATGTCTTCAGCTGGTCCTCGCATCCAGCTGGATATAGGTCTTTAAGCTAGGTCATGGTTTTTATTGCATCTATAGGAGTATCGACTCTGTCCACAAGGCCGCCCATTCCCTTGTTAGGGATGTCACCATCGACACCTCTCACGACATCTCCTTTTGTTATATCGGTACCTATTAGACCTACTTTCTGCGTGGCTAAATCTATGCATATTGTCACTACTCAGTCAACTAGGACCTTGTCATTTCCTAAAGATGTCTATATAGCTTCAGCGATTCCAGAGAACATTTCTCCCAAGGAGTACCAGATGTCTTTATAGCCACCGATCTCCGAGGTTGGTCAGTCCTATCAAGATCTTAATCATCCTTAATTTTCCCATTATGGAGTGGATGGTGCCCTGATTTATGTATTTCTATATCAATATGATGAGAAGGGAAACACCCTTCATTTTCTTGGTCCTAAGGCTTATCATTGTATTAACGAATTTCTCTCTACCCAGCCTGGGAAACCTTCTAATAAAAAAGGGAAACCCTTTCAGGGACAACCTTTGTTTCAGAAAGGATATGCTTTTGGCCCATAAGGAAAACCCTTCCAGGGACAACCTTTGGCCGAGCCAGGGTATGCATATGACCCGCAAGGACAACCCTTACAGGGACAACCTTCAGTCCAGCAGGGATTGTTGTACGGCCTGCAAGGGCAGTCTTACAATCCTCAAGGTAAACCTCTACAGCCTCACCCTTTGGTCCAACTAGGGCAAACTCAAGGGCCGGCAGGGCAACTGGGGTTTAAACCTGGAGCACCATACGGTCCTAGGGGGCAAACCCATACTTCTCAACCTTTGCTGAAACCTCAACAACCTCATTTTCCAATTGGTCAAAATTTTGCACAGCCAAGGCCAAATTATGGTCCTGTAATAGGTCAACCTGGTTATCAGGAACAACCTGGCCCATTCCCACCATCAGGCCAACCTATTCAACCAGGGAAACCTGCTGTCCCTCATCAGCCAGGTCAACCTGTTCAACCAAGAATACCTACACATCCAGGTCAACCTGTTCAACCAGGACAACCTGCACAACCTGTTAACCCTTCTCATTAGCTGACCTATTCTATGCCACAATGAAATCCACGAAATGTCGTTAGCAACACATCTATAAGGTATGCATGCAAGATAATCTGACCGCCAAAGAAACAATCCTTTGTGGTAAGAATATCCCTTAACTTTCCGAAGGATATAACGAGATGCTAATAAAACAGTTCATTAACATTCATCATGAAGTAAATAATAAACTTGAGCATCATCAACACAATCACAGATAACTATGGTGCATGAATGACACTATTAATAACACAGATTCATTAATCAAAGATATTCTGAAACTGCACGCAGAATACACACAATGTTGTCACGGCTAAACACATCATCCAATCAAAGGGGTTTTAACATGTATTGTATTTCATATATCAAGAGTATGCTTCTTCAGCTACAATGCAATAATGCCTTTCAGTCCCAAAAGAGCCAGCCCTTTACAATGCTCCCCACAGGGGTATTTATAGATTCAACAGCCGCACTTATGGCCTTCCGACGGTTCAACTTCGCGACGGTTCAACTTCCTGTTTGACAAAATTGCGACCTGCGACCTGGTCGCGAATGCGACTTGCGACCTGGTCGCAGATGCGACCTGTGACCCAGTGTTTGGAACTATGAAGGTGGTCGCGCACTTGAAGCTTCTGGAGCGTCGGCTTTCTTGCCTTTGATGAAGTCTTTCCAAGCCTGGTAATCTGCCGTTATAGGAGCGACAAGAGGGCTTTCCTCTTTTATCCGATGCATACATTCTAGAGCATTCGGCACCAGAGTCTCCTTCTTCTGGGAGATCATCATTGAGAGAGAAGCAAGCTTGGTGTAGATTTGCACTGGGGTGACAAGCAAACGGTTCAGGTTCTCTTGTGATGCTTCGAATTCCGGTGCGGCGGCAGCTTGTCTTACTGGCTGCAGAAAAGACTGAATTTCCTGCTCTACCTGTTCCCAACCTTTAGTTTCATTTAGTGCCCCTAATGATGGAATGTGATGAAGAGCGTTCATGGAGTCGATACCACTGATTAGGTGATTATACGCAGACACTACTTTGTCCAGATCTTTGGACAGCTTGTCTTTGGATTGCATACTCATCCGAATTTGCACTTTGTCCTCTTGCGTATGACTCCAATCCTTTCGAGGCACGTGTTCGGGAGCTTGCTGATACTGGGTTGTCCAATTCATCATTTTGTCCAAGGCTGTCGAGGCTTCCTTGAGTTGTTCGTGTTTCTGCTTGGTTTCTTCCCGTGCCTCTGCCAATGGGGCCAATGTTTGTTTCAGGGTGAACATTTCCTGGTATACTTGCCTCATTGTCATCTCCAACACATCACATTCCTTCTTGACCGCCAGTGGGACCTCATTCACTTGAGCGGGCCTACCCTGGAGCTGGAGCATCTCATTTTCTAGCCTTGATTTCTCTTGCTCTGCCGCTTTTAGCCGGTTATGTAAAGAAATAATCTCTCTGCTCATCCTTGTGACATTTTCTTCTGTGGCTGCGGCAAAAGCGGTGCCTGCTGACGCTATCATAACCGGATTTGTCCTTGTGTCTGGGACAATGTCCTTTCCGGTGGAGACTGTGGAGATGGCAGGATAGCCTGACGTCAAGGATTTCCTCTTCTCTTGCCGTATCTTGAAAGAGAATTGGTCAAAGGTTAATCTGGTCAAGTCGAAGACTTCTTCTTCTTGCTCCCCAGAAAGTCATCAACATTGAGGTTACTTCCCGCGCCACCTGCAGGGATATTCAGGGGAGATAGATCAATGTCATCTATTAGTTCGTCTTCTACATCCTGCGTTTGACCCTTTTCTTTCTCCTTTTGCTGGCGCTCTGCTTCCGCCTTGTCATGCTCTTCCTTCTTCCGGCGTTCTGCCTCTGCCTCTGCTTCCCTTTCCTGTTTCCTCTTTGCTGCGGCGGCCTGTTCTGCCTTTTTCTGATGATCGACTTTATCGAGCTCTTCTTTCAGTGCCCGTTCTGCTGCCGCTTGTGCCTCCTTTTCCTGTCTTTCTTTCTCCTCCTCTTTCTTCCTTTTCCGTTCTGTTCTAGCGTCTTTCTTTTGTTTCTCTTCATCTTCCTTCCTCTTCTTTTCCTCTTCCAGTTTGGCCTGGGCTTCTGCTTCCCTTTGCTGATCTGCGGTGTCAGGTCCTGCACCGGTTTGTGTTCTTTTATCTTTGGAGGAGGAAGAACCTCCAATGTTCTGATACTCTGCTCCTTCTCGGTCAGGGTCGATTCCTGTTGCGAGATGCCGGTTAGCGTTATACCAATTTCTTCTCTCATCCTCATCCGGGCACTCGACGTGTTGATAACTCCATCTGAAATTGGCTCTTTTACAATGTTCGGGAACTATCCTGACTGGATCGTAATTTCGGTGGTCCAGATTTCTGAAGTGATAGCTTTTCACCTCTTCCCCTTCACGCGCTACTTCTCTGGAGTCTTTGACCGTATAGGAACCAATGGTGAGAGGTAGAGCAGGCCAAGGTTTCTTCTTTCCTTTGGCAAGGACGTTAGAGAAACCCAAGGTCATCTGAAAACACACCTCTTGTATGAGCACCTTGTCGGTAACAAACTTAGGTAGAGCGTGTGGTGCTTTAAACGAGCCAAATACTCGGATGATTGTGAATTCGGCGAATGGGAACCAGTGTGCCACCTGACCCAGTGTTTCCATTGCTCGCCAAGACATGCAGGGGGTGTCCTGACCAAATAGTTTCCCGTAGAGGGTGGGAATGAATATGTGAGAGATTTGTTCGATGTCCGACTTGTACCTGGATTCCCAGAATACCCTGGTCTGTAAGTGTATTGCCTGGGTCTGTTCGGGGTCCCAATTATGTGGCCATCCCTCAACATGCATCTGGGCACAGACAGCATCTAACAGATACGAAGCCATGTAGAATTCTGATGGCGCTCCCTCATCTAGGGCTAAAGCTGAGGCCAAATTTGTGTGCATGGAGCCCATTAATATTCCTGCCCAATTGAACCGAGCGTCGTGGACTGTTACGTGTTCCATGATGGTTGCCCATGTTCCGTTGAAGGTGGTGGCGTCCAAACGCCCATATATCCTGCACAGCATGGCGGCAACTAGCTTATAAACCTTCCTCAGACTGGCCACCGGGTACTCCTGGTCCTTTTTGATCTTAAATTTGTCTGGTTCTGCCCACCATCTTCTGATCGTGTCAACCATCGGCACTTCATTTGTAGCGAACCATCTTGGGGTGAAGTTTACCTCTGCTTTGGGTAGGGAGTAGTAGACATGTGCTCTTGAACTTTCCAATGTTACGAAAGCTTTCCCTGCACTATCTCGGATTGCGAAGCTTTTCGGATCCGTCTTCTGTATGATCCAGTCCAGCATTTCAGGGCATGGAAAGATGGCAGGATGAGGCCCAGCCAGGTGCAGTCTGGACCTTCTGACTTTCAGATATATTTCACGGTCCGGGAGCTCTTCTGGTAACTCCTCTGTTGTCATGGAAAATTCATGGTATACCTCATACCACCTGAGGCTATCCTCCTTTGCGAAGGTGCAAAGGGTGTCTCTGTATATTGGCGGCGGAGATATTTGTATGTCTGCGTCTGATTCTTCCTCCACCACCTGCCTGCTTCTCCTTCGGGATACTCGGGGTGCCATATTGCTCGAGTCGGAGGGGCCCGGTACTGTGTCTGCTCTGAATTCACCTGCTGCATTTAGAACAGAATCACAGGATAAGAAAGACATGATGATAATGGCTAAATAGAGTCTGAACATGCAAAGATAATTTACTGTTTTCTGGGAGTCGTTGGGTCGCCGCTCCACAAAAGGACTCACCCGCGACCCCTGCGACCTTGCGACTAGGTCGCAGGGTCACAGAGTCGTTGAGTGGGATTTTTGCGACCCCGCGACCTATGCGACCTTGCGACTAGGTCGCAAGGTCGCAGAGTCGCTGAGTGGGACTTTTGCGACCCTGCGACCTTGCGACTTGGTCGCTAGGTCGCAGGTCGCATTTGCGTTTTGCGCGCGCGCGACCTTGCGGCTAAGTGTTTACTAATGGGAAAAAACTGCGGTCTGAAAGGTCCAGAATTTACCATAAGGCATAGCCATGAGGATTTAGGCAAGGGGCGGGCGACCTTGGGGTTTTTTGAGGGAAACACAATGACAGCAACAATCCAAAGAAAAACCCCCATCCTTCTTAGTAAATAAATAAGACCGTGGGGAGGCTCAAAAATGGCAAGAAATGTTTATGCAGGAAACATAGGGAGGAAAAAGAGGCAACTTACCCGGAAGAAAACGCGCCAGTCAACCTGTCAGAGCAACTCCGCGGTTTTCGCTGAGAGTCACAAATGCGACCTAGCGACCCGACCTTATATAAAAAGGTCACACGTGTGGACGTTTAATGCGGTCGCAAGTTGCAAGTTTGCGACCTTGCGACCTTGCGACCTACAGGTCGCTGGGTCGCAAGGTCGCTGGGTCGCAAATTTCTTTAAAACTTCACTTCGCGACCTTGCGACCTTGCGACCCCTAGGTCGCTAGGTCGCAAGGTCGCAAATTGTTGAAATTCTGACTCTTGCGACCTGTGCGACTTGTGCGACCTTAGGGTCGCAGAGTCGCATAGGTCGCCTGGGTCACAAATAATGCATATGCGACTTAGCGACTTGCCTTTAGAACTTTACTTGGTCTCTTTTCCTTTTAGTTTTAAGGGGGGCTCCAAAAAATTTCGAAGTGTGTGTTATGATTTTATGTATTTTTTGGAGGGTGTTGTAGGAGCTACAACAAATGGCGATTCACTGGATGAATTCAGAATCTCTGCTGATGAAGGGTCAATGAGGGAGGAGGGAGGGGATCTAGTACTTGCTTGTTCTTTTTACCTCAGAGTTTACACTTTCCCTCCTTTGCCACCCTGCGTAGTCACCTGCTCCTTTTGGCTTGTTGGGTGCAGGTCAACCGAATTTTAATTCCTCATGCTCCAGGATCGAGAGGGTTGGGGAAACCTTGGAAAACTTGCAGGGTCCGGTACAATTATTTCGTCCTCATGGTGTTGCTCCGCTGCCAGCGAACCTCTCGGCTCCGGCGGAGTCACTGCCTAAGGAGTCGTGAACGTTGCTCCGCTGCCAGCGAGCCTGGTCAGTACCCCGGCGGAGTCGTTACAACACCTCTCTGCGTAGGAAGCCTTTCTCAAACCTTTACCCTTTATTCGTGTGCGATTGCACTTATTTGAGAATGTGCCTGTGGCACTTATTTAGATGGGAAATATTTTGCCTGGGCGGTTGAGGGATCCCGACTTATTTTGCTTGCAGAGAGGTTGCCCCTGGTCTCATATGAGGACTCGGGTTTTTCCCGGATGACCTGCAATTCTCTTGAGTTAGCCCTGTTCCCTCACGATCCGGTTGTGTCTACACAAGACCTTTTTCTACCTGCACCCTTTAAGCTGCTAGGTGGTTCCTTATGCTTGAAGACTCTGGCAAGACCGTGTATTATCCTTAGGTGTCCATTACAAGCGAGTTTCGACTGCCCCGTGCTTTGCGGGAAGGGCCTTTCATCAGCATAGAACCTCTTCAAGGAGTGATCTGGTTGCGGGCAGCTTAGACAAGGTTTTCTTTGAAGATTTAGGGAAAGAGTTTTTTTTTTTTTTTTTTAAACAACAAAAGAAAAACGGCTTCTATGATACAGGGGGAGAACAGCCCTTTGAGGGCTATTCAAGTAAAATAGTGTTTGAGGTCATGCCCGTTTACCGGGAGGACCTCGACTTTTCCTTCCAAAGTCTGCAATCAGAAAGTATGGGAACCTATCTTTTCTTTAACCTGAAAGGGACCTATCCATAGTGCTTGAAATTTTGCATGTTTTCCTTTCTCTTCGTGTGCCTTATCCCACTTTAGGACAAGATCTCCTACTTCAAATTTTTTGTCTCCTGCAGACTTTTTATCAAACCATCTTTTGATCCGACTCTGGTGGATGGCGAATTTCTCCCGGGTTTTCTGCCTTTTCTCTTCTAGTTTCAGCAGGGTGTCAATGCGGATTTGCAAGGCGGGACAAGGGGTACCGTGGCACTCTTGAGAAAACTGTAGAGCGGGGAGAGACAAATTGGGCGGGAGGACGGCTTCTTTCCCATACACGAGAAAATATGGTGAGGTGCCTATTGATGACTTAGGGGTGACGCGATCAGCCCAAAGTGCGTTTTGGAGAGCGTTATGCCAGTTTCGTTGGTGAGACAGAAGGGTCTTTTTGACGATGTGGATCAGATTTTTATTTGTTGATTCTGCTAGACCATTTCCTTGGGGATAGTACTTTGCGGAGTGTTTGAGAACAATGCCATTTTCTAATGCAAAATCATATAATTTAAAAGATGAAAAATACGTTGCATTATCAAACACTAAGGAAGTTGGAACGCCAAACCTGGTCATGATGGAGTGAGTGACAAATTGCATTACCTCCTGATCGTTGACTTGGCGTAATGGTACCGCTTCAACCCACCTGGTGAAGTAATTAGTGGCCGTCAGAATGTACCTGTGTTGCTTAGAAGAGTGGGGTATAATCTCACCAATGACGTCCAAACCCCATTGTTGAAAAGGTTCTTCTACTGCTACTGACACCAACGGAGCGGCCGGACGCGCTTCTCGGCTTGCAAATTTCTGGCATTGAATGCATTTCCGAACATACACGTGAGCATCTCTAAACAGGGTTGGCCAATAATAACCTGCACGCATAATTTTATGAGCAGTGGTATCCCCGGCGAAATGACCTCCCGCTGGTCCATCGTGCAGCTCGGTTAAGACCTTTTGAGCTTCATCCTGTTCTAGGCAGCGCAACATTACTCCGTTTGAATGTTTCTTGAAGAGTTTCCCTTGGATTAACTGGTAGGACGCAGCTTTGAGTCTGATTGCACGTTTCTGCCGGGCATCTAGATTTGATTCCAATACCCCGTGCGCCAAATATCCTGAGATATCCGAGTACCAAGACGGGTTCCTTTCCTGGGGCATGACATCAGTTTGGTACATGTCAATCTCTTGCTCCCAATTATCTTCTTCACTTTTTTGGGAACCTGCGGCCTCCGCGGCCATTTGGCATAAACCTTGTCCTTTAACCGTGCGTGCCGGCTTAAACTCTAAGTCGTACTCTTGCATACACGCAACCCAGTTCCCTCTCCTCTCGCCCAACTCTTGTTGCATGAATAGTGATCGAACAGCTGGATGGGGAACGTAAACTGTGACATGGTTCTTCAAGATGTATGGTCTGAAATGTTTAACTGCTTTGTACACCGCATAAGCCTGTTTCTCGATTTCAGGATAATTTAATTCGGCTCCCTGTAGGCTAGTGCTCATAAACGAAATGGGACGCTCGTCATTATTTCTGTCCTTTTGTGTGAGCACGGCTGCCAGGGATGAATCCGAAGCAAACGTGTACAGGCTGAAATCTCTGCCGAAATCTGGGCTCTGGAGAGAAGGCGCTTCGACTATAGCTTTCTTGATCTGGTCGAAAGCTTCCTTTTCGGGTTGATTCCATTTGAAAATGGCATTTTTCTTTATCATCCCTTGTAGTGGCTTCACTATCTGGGCGAAATCTGAGATAAACTTACGTACAAAATTGATTTTGCCCAAAAAGGATTGCATTGCTTTCTTACCGTTGGGGAGAGGGATTTGAGAAATGGCTTTTGCACATTCTGGATCAACGACAATGCCTTGCTTCGTTATGATATGACCTAGCAGATTCCCTTCTGCTACGGCGAAAACACTTTTCTTTGGGTTAAGCGAGATACCGTATTTTCTGCATCTTTCGAAAATCTGTCTGAGGTGACGCAAGTGATCCCCTCGATGTTTGGAAAACACAGTAACGTCATCCAAGTAAACCACCACACTTTGGCCTACCAGACCTCTGAATGCTATGTCCATCACTCTCTGGAAAGTTGCTCCTGCGTTGATTAACCCAAAAGGCATACGTCGGTATGCGAAAGTTCCCCATTTAGTCCGGAAGGTAGTCTTTAACCGGTCTGGTTCAGCCACCAGTACTTGATTGTAGCCAGAGAAACCGTCCAACAAAGAGAACATCTCTGAGCCGGACACTGCTTGTAATATCTACTCCATAGGGGGCACTGGGTAATTATCTTTACTTGAGGCCCGATTCAAGTTCCGGAAATCTACACATAATCGAATCTCACCCGACTTTTTCCGTACCGGCACTAAATTGGACACCCATGTGGAATGGCGGACTTTGAAGATAATGCGGGCGTCTAAAAGTTTTTTGAGTTCTTTTAGAATTAGCGGCTCCATTGTAGGGTGTACTTTCCTAAGTTTCTGCTGGAATGGTTTTACATTTTCTTTAATTGGTATCACATGTTGTATAATTCGCGTATCGTATCTGCGTAAGTCCTCATAGGTCCAAGCGAATACGTCGCGATACTTGCGAAATAATTGAGTGAAATCTTGGGCCTCTTGGGGGGTGCAGTCTTTTCCCAGGTTGATGAATTTAGGATTATCTTCCGATCCCAAGTTCACTTGTCGATGAGCCAAGATCGAGCTCTGCACTTTTGCATTTGGGGGCCCACGGAAACGGTTTTGCAGATCAAACAGCTTTTCCAGTGATACCACCCCTTTAGGCATGGGGTTTCCCTTAACCTGCTCGTACTCCTTTTGCATAGCCTGGTCGTGCTCATTTTCATCTATAGCAGTGTCTTTGAATATTTCTGAGTTGCACATAAATTCTAGCACCTGTTGATAATCATCAAAAACACGCAGATTAGTGATGTTGTCTGGCACGGACGGTCTATACATAACTTCAATAGAAAACCCGTCCCTCAACGGGGTAAACCTGGCGGCAGCATTAGCTAGAGTGTCTGCTGCTGCATTATGCATTCTTAGAACAGACTTAATTCCAAAAGCATCAAAGAAAGAAATTAATCGCCATACCTCTTACTGGTACGCCTTCAAATGTGGAGACAAACAGTGAATAGTGTTGCGTACCTGCCGAGTGATAATCTCGGAGTCACCAAAAACCCGTAAGCATTTCACTTTCAAATCCAACGCCTTCTTAAGCCCGAGGATCAGAGCTTCATACTCGGCAGTGTTGTTGGTGCATTGGAACTCGAGTCGACAAGAGACTAGGAATTTTTTCTTATGTGGATCAAGCAAAACGCATCCGGCACCAGAACCATCAAGATTCTTGGAACCGTCGTAATACAATGTCCATATATCATTTTCCGGCTCCTTGGGGGCAGTGTCTTGCGGAGGAATTTTGGGTTGGTGTGATATAGTTTGAGCTTGTTCCTCTGCGACGAGTGTCATTTCAGAAAGGACCTCGGGGCCTACTGCAGACTGGGGAGGTTGGTAACATCCAAAAACGGAATCAAGAAAACACATACCAAGTTCTTCCTGGGCGAAGCTAATGGGTTCATTTGTAGCATCCAAATTAGTTACAGTGTGCTTCATGTATGGTTCGCTTTCAACTCTGATTTGGTTGTTCCTCCCTTTGTAGGGTCGCCATAAGTGAGACCAATCTGTGGCGAAGTATCCTTGCAATTTTCTAGACCAGTCTCTACTAAGCAGTACACCATAGGCTTCTGGGATGTCGACAACCACAATATCAATACATTGGTGAACCCTCGAGTCGGATGAGAGGCGGATGATGACATTGTTTAACTCTCCGACTGCCGGTACTTGTGATCTGTCCAGTTGAATGATTTTTGCGTCAGTTTTCTCTGGGAGGATGTTGAGTTTCTTGCACACAGATAAAGGCATGACATTTGTGGAAGCACCAGAGTCAAAGAGGCAATTGTGAACGTTGAAATTGAACATCTCGAAAGATAAGAGAAATGGAGGGGTGGACCCTCTCGAGTTCGTGTTTACCGCATTTACTATAGATTGGAAATCTGGACTGGTTTGTGCAGATGTGTTGCTAACGGTCTTCGTATTTTGGTTGTTGGTGAAAGCTTTTAGGATAAGCTCCTTTTGGTTCGTGATGCGGGCCAACTCGTAGAGCGAGATATTAGCCCTGGTCTTTTTCATGTCCTCCACTATGTTGTAGCTAGTGTCAGTTTGGGGACTAGGTTCGGTAGTGGTTTTCGATGGTTCCACTGGGAGTTTGGTCTTTTGACTTGCTTTGCCGTTACTATTGGTAGGCTTGTCCGGCGTAGTTGGTCCTTCGTTGCTAGGGGGGAGAATTTTTCTTAGGAAAGCCCTTTTCTTGTCTTCATATGATTGTTCGGGAATAGCTCCTTTGCTTCTAAGACTATAGTTTCGAGTGGGCTGAGCCTTGGGACTTCCTGCCATGTTAATATCAATGGGAGCGAGACTCTCTCCCCCACGGATTACATCGAAAGTTAAAACAGAGGCTCCCGATTCCCCATCTAGGAGCGAAACTTCGTCTGGATCAGAAACTTCATCCTCTGTCAGGCTTCCTGGAGTTTGATCATCCAGAAGCTGGTTGACCACTGCGGTCATGCTGCCGATCCATTGTGGGCACGTCTTCTCAGAATGGGCAGCTTGGTGGAAAGAACAAAAATTGTCCTTCCCTATTTCCTCCACGTTGAGAGCGGCACTGGTGTTTGACGGAGGCCTGCTGGTGTTGGGATTGTTTTTCTTGAAAAAAGGTTTGGGAGGTTTATTTGTATTTGAGGTTTCAACGCCTTTTCTCTTTAAGTCAGAGACCTCATTCGTTAGCAGTTTGAGGGTCTTGGCCATACTTTCGAAATCTAAAGTTTCTCTCTCCCTATTTGGGGTGGAAGACTGACCTTTTTTAGTGGTTGACTTGTGATCATCCTTTCCGTCATGATCCATGACACCTATTGACAACATGTCTTTTTCTACTGCGAGAGCAGCCGCGTAATTTTCTGTAAGAGTAGCGCGGGCCTCGCGTTTGACGAAGACTGCAATATCCCTAGGGAGGGCTTTGGTATAGTAGTCGATGGTGATGGAATCATCTAACGCTAAGTTTGGAGGGAATTTTTGCAATATGGTTGCGAAACGTTGGTTAAAGTCTTTAACTTTCTCTTTTCTATGACACTTGATGGTGCTTAGTTCGGTGAGGAGCATAGAGGGTGTTTTATCTTCCGCAAACTTTTGCAGGAACACACGACGGAACTGGTCCCATGAAGCAATAGACGCACTGGGTACGGAGCGGTACCAGGAGGCAGCCTGGCTTACAAGAGTGTGTGGGAAAAGTCGACACGCAACGTCATCGGACTGAACTCTCATAATTTGTAGAGACAGATAAAAACTACTAATATGGTCTTCTGCCGATGTGCCTTTCTCTGGATCGAACTTAGGAAGATGCTTCTCTGGGTGTCTAGGCATATCATGGAGAGGACCTAAAAGGGCCAAAGGGGATTGAGCCATCCAGGCCAGAGGTTGCACCCTCCTGGGGCGTTGATGGTTTCGGGTCTCTGCTTCAGACTCACTTCCCGTCCCTAACACCGAGGTTCCTTCATGACGACGAGAGTGTTCATCTCGGTGTCTTTCACGGTTATTCACGTTTCTAAGTAGCTCCCAGTTGTGAGGGGGGGGTCTGTTTTGGTTTTGGTGGTGATTATGGTTGGCGTGGTGTCTAAGGTCGTGAATGATATTCCCTCTACCACCACGACCTTGACCCCTGTTGACTCCACCTTCATTTCTTCGAGGCCTATTGACTTCTTCTGCATTCCTTCGGGCTGTATTACCTTCTCTTTCGTTTCTTCTCTCCCCTTCTCCTTCTCGTGGGGACTATACTTGGTTGTTGGTCCACTGATGTGAGTCAGGCTGTGGTTCGGGGAAAGGTTCAGTATCAGGGAAACCTTCACTATCGTGGGTAACGGGGTCATTTTCCTGGACAACCCGTGTGAGGTCCTCAATGATGGTATTAACAAGTTCAGGTACGGTACGGACTAGCACGCCATTGCGAGTGATGTTATCGGCAGGGGTCCTAGTGTGGGCCAGGAATTCCATGATAGGGGTATACCGTAAATCCCTGATGAGATTACGGGCAACTGGGCGCAAGGCTCTCAGCTATTCGTTAGTGATTTCGAAGTATCGGGCTTCCACCGTTGGAATATCTTCTAAAGGGGGAAGGGCAACTTCGTTATTTATGACCTCCCGGCGGGGAGTTTGGGATGGAATGTCTGTTGTATGCTGGGAGGATGCCATGGCCCTCCTTCTAGCGCCAAATCTGTTGATGGGAAAATATGTCCGGCCAACAGTAGGGGATCTCCCCGGTAGAAAGTCCCAATTAGAATTTGAACCGTTTGGAGTAGGGATCCCGTCCGGGGTGTGGGTCCGGCTACCACTTAAATGACTATCTCTTCGGTTTCGAGCAACCTGATTGAAACTGCAAACATACACTTATTAACACGATATAGAATACATGACTGATGAACAAAACCGATATGTGACACTGTGCGTAGCAAGGTAATAGACAGCATGCATAAACTCAGGAAATGTCGTTAGCAACACATCTATAAGGTATGCATGCAAGATAATCTGACCGCCAAAGAAACAGTCCTTTGTGGTAAGAATATCCCTTAACTTTCCGAAGGATATAACGAGATGCTAATAAAATAGTTCATTAACATTCATCATGAAGTAAATAATAACTTGAGCATCATCAACACAATCACAGATAACTATGGTGCATGAATGACACTATTAATAACACAGATTCATTAATCAAAAGATATTCTGAAGCTACATGCAGAATACACACAATGTTGTCACAGCTAAACACATCATCCAATCAAAGGGGTTTTAACATGTATTGTATTTCATATATCAAGAGTATGCTTCTTCAGCTACAATGCAATAATGCTTTTCAGTCCACAAAAGAGCAGCCCTTAACAATGCTTCCCACTGGGGTATTTATAGATTCAACAGCCGCACTTATGGCCTTCCGACGGTTCAACTTCCCGACGGTTCAACTTCCTGTTTGTACAAATTGCGACCTGCGACCTGGTCGCAAAATGCGACCTCCGACCTGGTCGCAAATGCGACCTGCGACCCAGCGTTTGCAACTTATGAAGGTGGTCGCGCAATCGAGGTTCCTGGAGCGTCGACTTTCTTGCCTTTGATGAAGTCTTTCCAAGTTTGGTAATCCGCCGTTATAGGAGCGACAAGAGGGCTTTCCTCTTTTATCTGATGCATACATTCTAGAGCATTCGGCACCAGAGTCTCCTTCTTCTGGGAGATCATCATTGAGAGAGAAGCGAGCTTGGTGTAGATTTGCACTGGGGTGACAAGCAACCGGTTCAGATTCTCTTGTGATGCTTCGAATTCCGGTGCGGCGGCAGCTTGTCGTACTGGTTGCAGAAAAGACTAAATTTCCTGCTCTACCTGTTCCCAGCCTTTAGTTTCATTTAGTGCCCCTAATGATGGAATATGATGAAGGGCGTTCATGGAGTCGATACCACTGATTAGGTGGTTATACGCAGACACTACTTTGTCCAGATCTTTGGACAGCTTGTCTTTGGATTGCATACTCATCCGAATCTGTACTTTGGTTTCTTGCGTATGACTCCAATCCTTCCGAGGCACGTGTTCGGGAGCTTGCTGATACTGGGTTGTCCAATTCATCATTTTGTCCAAGGCTGCCGAGGCTTCCTTGAGTTGTTCTTGTTTCTTCTTGGTTTCTTCCCGTGCCTCTGCCAACGGGGCCACTGTTTCTTTCAGGGTGAACATTTCCTGGTATACTTGCCTCATTGTCATCTCCAACACATCACATTCCTTCCTGACCGCCAGTGGGACTTCATTCACCTGAGCGGGCCTACCCTGGAGCTGGAGCATCTCATTCTCCAGCCTTGATTTTTCCTGCTCTGCCGCTTTTAGCCAGTTTTGTAAGGAAATAATTTCTCTGCTCATCCTTGTGACATTTTCTTCTGTGGCTGCGGAAAAAGCGGTGCCTGCTGACGCTATCATAACCGGATTTGTCCTTGTGTCTGGGACAATGTCCTTTCCGGTGGAGACTGTGGAGATGGCAGGATAGCCTGACGTCAAGAATTTCCTCTTCTCTTGCCGTATCTTGAAAGAGAATTGGTCAAAGGTTAATCTGGTCAAGTCGAAGACTTCTTCTTCTTGCTCCCCCAGAAAGTCATCAACATTGAGGTTACTTCCCGCGCCACCTGCAGGGATATTCAGGGGAGATAGATCAATGTCATCTATTATTTCGTCTTCTACATCCTGCGTTTGACCCTTTTCTTTCTCCTTTCGCTGGCGCTCTGCTTCCGCCTTGTCATGCTCTTCCTTCTTCCGGCGTTCTGCCTCTGCCTCTGCTTCCTTTTCCTGTTTCCTCTTTGCCGCGGCGGCCTGTTCTGCCTTTTTCTGATGATCGACTTTATCGAGCTCTTCTTTCAGTGCCCGTTCTGCTGCCGCTTGTGCCTCCTTTTCCTGTCTTTCTTTCTCCTCCTCTTTCTTCCTTTTCCATTCTGTTCTGGCGTCTTTCTTTCGTTTCTCTTCATCTTCCTTCCTCTTCTTTTCCTCTTCCAGTTTGGCCTGGGCTTCTGCTTCCCTTTGCTGATCTGCGGTGTCAGGTCCTGCACCGGTTTGTGTTCTTTTATCTTTGGAGGAGGAAGAACCTCCAATGTTCTGATACTCTGCTCCTTCTCGGTCAGGGTCGATTCCTGGTGCGAGATGCCGGTTAGCGTTATACCAATTTCTTCTCTCATCCTCATCCGGGCACTCGACGTGTTGATAACTCCATTTGAAATTGGCCCTTTTACAATGTTCTGGAACTATCCTGACTGGATTTTTCCTTCGTCCGCGTTCGCTCTCAGTCCGTTTCCTTTTCCCTCGTTTTCTCATTGCGGGCATGCCTGTTTCGCTCGAACGTCGTACTTTATCGAGCTCTTCTTTCAGTGCTCGTTCTGCCGCCGCTTGCGCCTCCTTTTCCTGTCTTTCTTTCTCCTCCTCTTTTTTCCTTTTCCGTTCTGTTCTGGCGTCCTTCTTTCGTCTTTCTTCATCTTCCTTCCTCTTCTTTTCCTCTTCCAGTTTGGCCTGGGCTTCTGCTTCCCTTTGCTGATCCGCGGTGTCAGGTTCCGCACCGGTCTGTGTTCTTTTATCTTTGGAGGAAGAAGAAACTCCAATGTTCTGGTGCTCGGTTCCCTCTCGGTCATGGTCGATTCCTGGTGCGAGATGCCGGTTTGCGTTATACCAATTTCTTCTCTCATCCTCATCCGGGCACTCGATGTGTTTGATAACTCTATCTGAAATTGGCCCTTTTGCAATGTTCGGGAACTATCCTGACTGGATCGTAATTTCGGCGGTCCAGATTTCTGAAGTGATAGCTCTTCACTTCTTCCCCTTCACGCGCCACTTCTCTGGAGTCTTTGACCGTATAGGAACCAATGGTGAGAGGTAGAGCAGGCCAAGGTTTCTTCTTCCCTTTGGCAAGGACGTTAGAGAAACCCAAGGTCATCTGAAAACATACCTCTTGTATGAGCACCTTGTCGGTAACAAACTTAGGTAGAGCATGTGGTGCTTTAAACGAGCCAAATACTCGGATGATTGTGAATTCAGCGAATGGGAACCAGTGTGCCACCTGACCTAGTGTTTCCATCGCTCGCCAAGACATGCAGGGGGCATCTTGACCAAATAGTTTCCCGTAGAGGGCGGGCATGAATATGTGAGAGATTTGCTCGATGTCCGACTTGTACCTAGATTCCCAGAATACCCTGGTCTGCAAGTGTATTTCCTGGGTCTGTTCGGGGTCCCAATTATGTGGCCATCCCTCAACATGCATCTGGGCACAGACAACATCTAATAGATACGAAGCCATGTAGAATTCTGATGGCGCTCCCTCATCTGGGGCTAAAGCTGAAGCCAAATTTGTGTGCATGGAGCCCATTAATATACCAGCCCAATTGAACCAAGTGCCGTGGACTATTACGTGTTCTATAATGGTTGCCCATGTTCCGTTGAAGGTGGTGGCGTCCGAACGCTCGTATATCCTGCACAGCATGGCGGCTACTAGCTTATAGACGTTCCTCAGACTGGCTACCGGGTACTCCTGGTCCTTCTTGATCTTAAATTTGTCTGGTTCTGCCCACCATCTTCTGATTGTGTCAACCATCGGCACTTCATTTGCAGCAAACCATCTTGGGGTGAAGTTCACCTCTGGTTTGGGTAGCGAGTAGTAGACCTGTGCCCTTGAACTTTCCAATGTTGCGAAAGCCTTCCCTGCACTATCTCGGATTGCGAAGCTTTTCGAATCCGTCTTCTGTATGATCTAGTCTAACATCTTTGGGCACGGAAAGATGGCAGGATGTGACCCAGCTAGGTGCAATTTGGACTTTTTGACTTTCAGATATATTTCACGGTCCGGGAGATCTTCTGGGAACTCCTCTTCTGTCATGGAAAACTCACGGTATACTTCATACCACCTAAGGCTATCCTCCTTTGCGAAGGTGCAAAGGGTGTCTCTGTATATTGGCGGCGGAGATGTTTGTCGCCGATTCTTCCACCACCGCTCCGTTTCTTCCCTGATACCCGAAGCACATTGCTCAGAAATGAGGGGGGGGGGCACGTGTCCGTCCGACCACTCGCCGCATTTGAAATTTAATCACAGGATAAGAAAGACATGATGACAATGGCTAAATAGAGTCTGAACATGCAAAGATAATTTACTGTTTTCTGGGAGTCGCTGGGTCGCCGCTCCACAAAAGGACTCACCCGCGACCTCTGCGACCTTGCGACTAGGTCGCAGGGTCGCAGAGTCGTTGAGTGGGATTTTTGCGACCCCGCGACCTATGCGACCTTGCGACTAGGTCGCAAGGTCGCAGAGTCGCTGAGTGGGACTTTTGCGACCCTGCGACCTTGCGACTTGGTCGCTAGGTCACAGGTCGCATTTGCGTTTTGCGCGCGCGCGACCTTGCGGCTAAGTGTTTACTAATGGGAAAAAACTGCGGTCTGAAAGGTCCAGAATTTACCATAAGGCATAGCCATGAGGATTTAGGCAAGGGGCGGGCGACCTTGGGGTTTTGAGGGAAACACAATGACGGCAACAATCCAAAGAAAAACCCCCATCCTTCTTAGTAAATAAATAAGACCGTGGGGAGTCTCAAAAATGGCAAGAAAAGTTTATGCAGGAAACATAGGGAGGAAAAAGAGGCAACTTACCCGGAAGAAAACGCGCCAGTCAACCTGTCAGAGCAACTCCGCGGTTTTCGCTGAGAGTCACAAATGCGACCTAGCGACCCGACCTGATATAAAAAGGTCGCACGTGCGGACGTTTAATGCGGTCGCAAGTTGCAAGTTTGCGACCTTGCGACCTTGCGACCTACAGGTCGCTGGGTCGCAAGGTCGCTGGGTCGCAAGGTCGCTGGGCCGCAAATTTCTTTAAAACTTCACTTCGCGACCTTGCGACCTTGCGACCCCTAGGTCGCTAGGTCGCAAGGTCGCAAATTGTTGAAATTCTGACTCTTGCGACCTGTGCGACCCGTGCGACCTTAGGGTCGCAGAGTCGCATAGGTCGCCTGGGTCACAAATAATGCATATGCGACTTAGCGACTTTCCTTTAGAACTTTACTTGGTCTCTTTTCCTTTTAGTTTTAAGGGGGGCTCCAAAAAAATTTCGAAGTATGTGTTATGATTTTATGTATTTTTTGGAGGGTGTTGTAGGAGCTACAACAGGTCCCACTTACCAGCAGCCCGTTCAACCCCAAGGCGGTATTACCTTCAAGATCAGTCTCGACTGGTTTACAACCCGCCTCAAGGTTCTGGTTATTACCTTCAACATCCAGGCTATACTTATACTTCACAGTCAAATTCGTACACTGCTCAATCGGGGCCTATGTATAATCAGAATCAATATCCTGGTTATCAATCCCCGTATCCTGGTTCTCAGCCACCATATTAACCCAATTAACTGACTTATACCCCCTATGGTCAGAATCCTCTAGGACAACACCAGTGGGGGCATAGTTATGCTCAACCAGGATGGAGTACAGGTACAAGTCATTATCGGGGACCTGGCATGACTTTTAACCCTCAGTTTCCTTTTCTCGCCACGTTGGAGTTACCGGATGTGTCCAAATTGACCAATGATCTAATTCTTCATAATCCATATTGGCCTCTGGTTCCAACAAAGGTGCCTGGTGATTTTCCTAAGTTTGAGGGTAAATCTCGAGAAGACCCCCAAGCACATGTCATGACATACCACTTATGGTGTTCTTCAAATTCTTGGATTGATGAATCGATTCGTCTGTGTCTTTTCTAGCACACTCTCACTGGTGCTACTGCTAAATGGTATATAGAACCGCCGCATGGTATTTTTCAAGATTTTAATACTCTAGCCATGGCATTCCTGACACATTTACAGTTACCAGTTCGTTATGAAGCGAGGATGCATCTCCTGACATCTATGAAACAGGATAAAGCCACTCATATTTAAGATCATATTCACGAATGGAGAAGTAATCGTCATCTGATCAAGTTTGAAATTCCTAATCAGCTTCTAACTCACTGGTTCACTACCTCCTTTGTCAATAATATTGGAAAAGACATTGATGTGGGGGCATGTGTAACTAAGGAACAAGCCATTGCCCGTGCCCAATACCTCGATCTAGTGTACTCCTAGTCTAGCACGTTATATGAAATCTTGATTGATGCCCCATGCCCAGGGACCTCTAAAGCATTAGCTACCCCATTAGTAGACGGTATTATTGGTTTTGCTTCTCAGACTTCTCGTAAGTCTTCTAATGGGAAGCAAAAATCGAATTCTTCCAAAAATTCTGCTCCTCCGACTACTACAGATTCTGGTAAGACTGCGGAGGTCAACATTGTTCAGGCCAATCCTACGGAAAAGACTTCCAAAGGGAAGAAGAAGGGAAAAAGAAAATCCAAATCCAATGCCCCAAAAACAAAATCGTCCAAACCACGTGCTGATGATGGTTTGCAGTGCAAACCGAAGTACCCTTTCCTGATTTTTGATGAAGACCAGTACACCAAAGATTTTCCTAGACGATCTAAGGTTAGTAAAATTCTTAAGGGCTCTAAGGGAACTCCTGCAGTTCTTAAGGAACCTTTTCCATCTCAGCAGACCCAGATGGTCGAGCAACCTTCGCCATCTGCACCGTTTGGGTCTCAGGTTTTAATGATGAATGGTACTACACCTATTTCTATTACTACTTGGTCGAAGGACTATGCTGGATCAGGCCAAGTAGCTGGGAAGGAAGTCATTGATGGCCCTCCTCCCCCACCTGCCTCTACTCCTGTTGAGATTGAGAGGCCCAGTGCTGAACTTGTTCTACGACCACCTTCCAAATGTGTTCTCTGAAAGTCTTCCTATAATCCGAATTCCCATGATGCTCAGCATTACAGCATTGTTGAGGAATTGGCACAAGTTCCTTTTGCGATGTCCGCATTGGAAGTACTTCAAAATTGTCCATCTCAACAGAAAGCTTTGTTATCTATGATTGGCAGAATTGATCTTGTTGATTCTAGCCTTCTCACCTTCAATCTAGATAATTTTGTCCCCCGAATTTTGCACCAGATCATGCTCGTTATACAAGTCGGTATTAGCGGCCTCAATATTCATAGAGCCATTGTGGACGAAGGTGCCTCTACCTGCGTTATGTCATCTACTTACTGGAAGGCCATTAGCTCTCCGACACTCACTTCATCTCCTAATGCCCTTGAGGCATTCGATGGAAGGGAATCAAAACCCTTGGGTGTTCTCGCGAGTCTACCGATTACATTTCAAGGTAAGACAATCAACATCGAAGTGGAAGTTGTTGATGCCAAACTCAACTACAATATTCTACTCAGTCGCAGCTAGACCCACGCCATGTTATGTGTTCTTTCCACCCTCTTTCGACTTTTGAAGTTTGAACATGAGGGAAAGACTGTTACTGTCTATTAGTTATCTTTATTTACCTCATCCTCTGAGAAAAACGTACCGTACGTGGATCAAATTCCTAATCCCCCCGAAAGTATAGGACCCGTTCTTTTCAAGGACCCCGTTTTCATGGGTATTTTTCCCATTCCACCACTG
The DNA here is from genome assembly GCA_034641835.2 of Pinus albicaulis. Classification (NCBI taxonomy): domain Eukaryota; kingdom Viridiplantae; phylum Streptophyta; class Pinopsida; order Pinales; family Pinaceae; genus Pinus; species Pinus albicaulis. Next base: position 1,229,458,827 of record CM076575.1, read on the forward strand.
AACACCGTTCAAGACAACATGATATGTAGGTTGGATGATCTGAACAGGTAACCTCTTTTGGAGAATCGATGCCTTTGACCCCGGTTGAAATCAATTATTGTGAGATTGTTGCCGCATCAGATCCTCCTCCTACTAATAATGCTCCTTTGAGCATGGCTCTTGATGTTTATTCTCAATCCCCTTGGCTCGGCGATGCAGATTCGCCCAATTATTTGAGAGAAGTTTTTCCGTCTGACGAACCTATCATGGAGACTATGTCTCTCGAAGATCTACCGTGGAGAGATGGGCATCATCCTTCCTCATTTATGCCTGGCCTGGGGGAAATGTATAATCGTCTCGAGCATTTTTCATCTTAGGCTTCTCCTTTGAGCTTGTCGGAGCATAGTTCCTTTTCTTGTGTCGAGCTCCCTAAACAATGAAACAAGTTGGTTTGAGGAAATTTCTTTTAAGTGTGTCAACCTCATTAAAATAATGAAACACGATCCTGTTCAATTTGAGTCCTTGATATGATCTCAATCTCGTAATTCAAACCTTCACTGCATCTGCTTTGCATATGAACTGAAGCTTGGGGGGCATGTACCTCGAATTGAGACACCATGGTGGGGCATGCCCGTTTTTCCTTGTCATTTTTTAGCATAGTTTATTTTTTGTTTTCAAGCTTGTGTAAAAATGAATACTCATTTCAAGCATATTTTGCATTTGTGCTTTTAAACTTGTGTGAAAATAAAATGTGTTGGTGTAATGCATTTTGTGAACTTTTAACTTTTCCATTGGGTCGTTATATATGCAAATTATCTAGTTGTACATTAGATAACATTGTATTAGACATTTGCATAATATATAAAAACATCATCATATGTAAGCGAGATCCATGTAGAAATAGATGTATATATATATATGTCGAATTTTTGCAACATTTGCATCATATAGAACCAAAAATATACATGTTTGTGTTAGTTACATCTGGAGACAACATGTATCTCAAAAAATATGCATATGAAAATCGTAGGCGACTAATCGGCATGGTGCTCATGGTAGCACGTCACTGCCCGCACCAACCGCCTTAGTAAGTGGTGGAGGCAACTCGGCACCCCTACTATGTGCCTTTGATAAGATAAAGGGACATTATCTAGGAAAGCATAATCCAGAACCCCACGAGAAATCCCCTATAGGTTCTGTACAAGCACATCCCCCTTGCCCCCCTCACCTTGAGGGTCATAAGCAAGAGGGGTCCTCCTCGCCACTGGCGACATCCCAGTGGGCCTCTCTGGGCCGACATCTTCATACATATAGGATTAGTTGTAAGAACATGCATGTATACCCAAAAATCATAAAAATCATAAAATTAAAAAGAGTCTTACCCAGCTCCTCATCCTAGTCCTCTCCTTCCGGGAGCGGAACGTCTGGGTCTCCAATGAAATTAGTGCCTGCATAGGGCCAGTCCTCTACAATGATTAGTTGTCGTCGGAGCCATCCAAAGAGCTCAGGCCACCATGACATCTACTATCCACCCCCTGCCATGGGCATTAATGCTACCCATCAAGCCATCCATGGCTCTCTCAATGGTGGATCCGGGACTATAGCCCCCTAGCCCTAGAATATAGGTAATTGTTCCAGGAAGAACGATACTAAGATTGACCCATATCCAGACTGTTTCAGTTTGGTATTTTTTCATTTGGTAAATTTCCATTTGATGTTCATAGTCATGATTGTGGCCCAGTCAAACATTGTTGGGTTCATGCATTCTGACGCAAGAAGGAGCTTTGTCTTGGTAGCCTCGTGTAGTGTCTGCGACCCCACAGCCTGCATAATAGTATGTAGCACTAATCTGAGTGCTATATCAAGAATGGTCTGAATGTCTACCTTTCTGCTACCTGACCCTTTGTGTGCCCCTACACACACTTTGTCCATGACCATTGTCATGTTTTCGCCTAAGGGCCTGGTGCCATTCAAAATAGTAACTAGACCTCTACATGATAGTCCAATGATGATGTACACGTCTGACACTTCAATCTCAAGTACTTGATCTCGAAGTTTAAACTTCTCCTCATCCTTATCCCAAATACTAATCAAATATTGCAATAGTTTAGGCTGAGCCCAGATACATGACATTAGGAAGAATTTCTTCAAACCAAAATTTCAGAGAGCATTCATACACTCCTCATTACCCATTACCAACTCATCTTCCTTGCTCTTCTCTCTTTCCTTCCATTAAATTACCATTTTCACTGGGTACCTGCATCAAATCAAACATAGGAGTGTTAGAAGCCTCGTCAAGTGTTCAAAATTGCTTTTCATTGGTTCATTTTTGAGATTTTTTTGCCTAAATTTGTGTTTCACCATTTCCGCAGCTGTCTGGCTAACAATCATGCCAATTAGGGTGACCTCTGTGTAAAATAGAGAATATTTGCGCGGCTCCGTGCTTGGTACCTGAGCCAACCACGGAGCCCTAAAATTTGAAATTATCCCGCTAAAATACCTCAAACCATGATTAAATATAATGAAATGCAGCTTAAAAGATGGCCAATGGGAGTGGCTCTTACTTGAAGAAGACGGGATTTGGATTCGTCCACTGGATCAATCGCAATCGGCGCCTCAAGATTGCAAAGGAAATGGCTCACTATCACTCTACAAAGAGGTAAAAAGGTGAAAAGTAAATATGTTTTTACTATTGGTAATATTTATAACTTTTAAAAATCAAAATTAGGTTTTGGGACTTGTTTTTCCGATATTTTACTATATTTTTGTTGAAAAATGGGCTTTACACTTGATTTTTGTGCAGCGATAGGTTTTCACACGATTAGGACGACGACACGAGTAGTATTTTATACTTTTTCGGACTTGGTAAAAACACAGAAAATTCACTACTGGAGTCACCGTTCATCTCTTTTCTGACTCTCTAAAATTGAAAATATTGCTGAGACGCTTGTTGTTTTAAACTCATTAAATGGTTGCAAAACGACATCTTCCTAGTATACATTTACCCCTTTTTTGGTTTGGGATAGATTATTTACGAGAAATGAATACCCTAGCCTATCGCGACTAGGAGGTTGTCTCAGACGTAGTTTTCTACCTTTTTGGATCTATGGGACTATCTACGAAAAGGGACTCCTGGAGTTTCCTTTTTCGTTGTCTTTTCAAACTTTCTAACACATGAAAAGATGTTGAGTTATTCCTTTGTCAGACTCGTTAAAAAATGATGACATCAGACTCCATTGTAATGACGTTACTCGAGTTCCTCCTTCCTAGGGCTTGTTAAATGTACTATGTTGGATTTTTTCGAATGACAAACTTATATCGCAATCATATGGTATCCCCTTCAAGCTTTTTTTCAAAAATAATTAGGGTACTCACTAGAAATTGTGGGGGAAAATGGAACTAGTATAATAGTCGTGTTGGCAGTATGTCACTCTTGAGCATGGCCCTTGTATGCATTCATGTCGAGTTGGGACCATCTCATATTGTTATCTGCTTGCCTTCATGGGTTTGGGTAATCTCTTTTGACCACTCATCTGCGCTTTGCCACGTCACCATGACCTCAGATCCCTTGATGTAAAATATTTCCAAATCCAATGTAGTGCCGCCGATATGTTCAAGAGAATTTGGCCTCTGTAGTTTTCAACCTCCCCCTTATTCTCGGTTAGTCTTGATTCAAAAAAATTATGTTCCTCTGTCTCGTGTCCATGATGTGGGAAACATTATGGCCCACCTTTGATCAAGTTCATTTCCTTTCAATTTCAGCTCATTATCTGGAAAGATGATATAGAGAGTCCCTTTAGGTATATTGGAGCCTGCATGCCTCAATGGTAGGTTCTTCACATTCGACGCAAGGTTTTCATCATTGGCCTTTGATTAGATGATTCTATAGATTTTTTATGCCAACTCACTATTCACATTCCATGGATTGTACCTCTTGTACCTTGAAATCCATCATCATTATTGGTGGTTCCTCTCGCGTTTGTTAACTGCTTTCATTATTGGCTAGTAATCAGACAATGTTCTTGCATGTTTGACTTCAGCTCACATATTTTCATGCTCGAAATTGTACTATGTTCGGGTCGAGATGGAGTGCAAGACCCTATATTTTTTCTGATAAAAATCTAGGCTACGGGTTCTTTGTGGATTATTATGATTTATTACATGAATCATTCGATTGGATGGATGAGACCATAACTAAGTCTACTTGTCAATCCTTATTTACTGGATGGTTGCGTCCATACCTTGCATCCCAGTTTTTTTAAACTCTATTATGGATGGCTGCACCCATAGCACATATCATGTATCAAAGATATTAGTTGTATTCATATTCGTAGGTTTTCCGACGACAGTGGTTTCAGTTGGGTGCGTTCTCATAAAGAATTTTTCCCCTCCCTCTCCCTCAGACCTAATGCTTTAGGGGGCATGTGTTACACAACATTTTTTCACCATCCCTACAATCCATCATCTTGTACATTGGAGGATTATTCCCATGACCTGTGAATAGTAAAATTTCCTCAAAACACCTTGGTGGCATCCTCCTGCATAAGGACAAGAATTCTCCTGAAGAACATTTCCTTTGGAAAACCCTAAAAATCCATGTTTTGGCATTTGCGTGGGTAGCTAGATCATCCCTCACACCAATGGGGAAAATTCACACTATTGGGTGCACCAGCTGGCACTCTATCCCTATGTCTCACCCGTGTGAAGCCTTTTAAGGAATTTAAAATATATATATATGGCAGAAATATGATTCTAACAACTTTAGAACGGATCACCATAATGAGGTTGGGTTGTTTGCCTCCGTATCTCCCTGATTAGGAAGTGGTTTTCCACCTCTCAAGGAACCTTACTAAGAGATAGGGCTCTATCCCATGACTGTAGGGATCCCAACCTCCCTTCCTCCCTCTATAAAAACCTGCTGTCTCCATTTACAAGGTAGCTAAATGCTTAGAAGTTGAACCTTTGGGAAGGAAACTATAGCTGAGTGACTATTGAGAGAAGAGCCAAAGAGAACCCTGTAAGAGAGAGAGCCTTGTCCAAATTCCAAACAAGCTTTGTGAGACATGCTCCGCTGGAAGCCCTACCAAAGGAAGAACACAACGTCGAAACTTGGTTGAAATCTTTCTTTCACATTTTAATATATGCTCAACTATGTTATCAATTCCGCTATTGCATTATTTATCTGTGTAATGCAATTTAATTAAACCCTTTTCGATTGATTGATAGTTAAATGTTTGAATTATTACATTGTATGCCGTTGTTTCTTCTCTACATGTGTACAGGTGTCCGAACATGGTGAGCGGAAGGATCGTGATCTGTCAAGCTAGGAACGGGAAGCAGCGCTTCTTCTTCAGCGACAACAACATAGGAATTGAGGTAGGCCATCTATCGTAGCTTTGTCTTTTGTAACTAGGAATCAGTATCGTAGCTTGTTTCGATTGTTGCTAGACCCACTCTAGGGCTAGTGGGATCGCCTCTGTCCATAGAGGGGATTTACCGCCTCAACCGTCATCACTATAAAATTCGGTTCAACCTTAATAAATGTGTTTCCACAGTTACATCTATCCAGTTATTGGGATTCAACGTTTCTAATGAATGGATTCCTGTAGACCCCTTCAAGGTTGAGGCCATAATTCAGTTTTCTCTCCTATTAAGTATCTGTCAACTTCAAAGTCTCCATGGAAAAACCAAAATTTTAAGGATATTTATCATAGCTATGCTAAGATTGTGTAAGGATTTATGTGATTACTAAAGAAAGGAGTTCCATTTGTCTGGGATGATTACACTCAGTTCGATGCCTTGAAAAATGAATTGACCTCTACTCCAGTTTAGAGTCCACTAGATTATAGAAAATATTTCCTCTTGTATCTCCTAACAGAAAAATCAACCAGTGGTATCGTTTTGTTTTAGGAAGACCATGCTCTTATGGATAATTTTATTTAGTACCTAAGTTGTGGCTTGGTAGGTCCTGAACTTAGGTATAATTACAACGAGAAATTGGATTTGGAAGTAGTACATGTTGTGCAGTGACTCTGTCAATACATTCTTCATAGAAAAACTTTGGTATTGGCTAACGTCAATCAATTTCATTTTGTTCTCAGTAGGTGAGTGATTGGGGGGAAATATAATAAATGGATTTCCATTTCTAAAGAGTTTGATATTGATTATATCTCGACTAAGTAGAAAAATATTTAGTATTCATAGAATTTATTTCGCAATTTCCTTATGAAGGATATTTATGAAGAATCCTTTCTCGATGAACGTATCTTTCTCATATCTTCACAATATCCTTGGTATGGAGACATCATTGCATATCTCCAAACTTTGAAGTTCCCTGAGACTTTTTAGAAGGATGAACATAGGAAATTACGTCACCTAACTAAACATTATGTTATTAATGGTGATACTTAATATTGTCATGGAATCAACTCAATCCTTAGACACTGTTTAACCTTAGAAGAAGTCAAGTTTGTTTTGAATGACTCCCAAAGTGGACCTTCCAGAGGTCGTCTATCCAGGCTTGCTACAATAAAGAAAAAAAAATCATCCACGCTACTTCTAGCCTTCAATTTTCAAATATTGTATTAAAATGGTCAAGAACTATTATCCTTGTTAAGTGCATACTCGAAAAATGTGCACTCATACTGCTCAAACTTTTCATGTCATCACTTTTAGTTCATTCAATAAGTGGGGTATTGATTTTACTACTTTAAACCCGACTTCATATAAGGGACATAATTATATTATTAGAGTCGTAGACTATTTCACTAAGTGGGTCGAAGCTAAGCCAACTTTCACTAATGACAGTGATACACCAACTCTTTTTCTATTCAATCAAGTCATTTCATGCTTCACTATTCCTAAAGATATTGTCACTGATGATGGTAGTAATTTCCATAAGAATATTATTTCTGAGTTGGCTTGAAATTGAGAATTCAGCAGGGGCATTCATCTCCTTATTACCACCAAGCTAATGGTCAGGTATAAGTCGTCAACAAATCCCTTAAGACTATCTGCAAAGGAAGATCAATAAATCTAAGTCCAACTAGCACATCATGCTATATCCTATGCTTCAGGAATACCAGATGTGTTTCGAGGCTGCTATTAGTTTTAATTATCTTTAGTTATATGGTTTGGAATAAATATTCCTTATGGAATGTGAGATTCCATCTCTCAAAAAAGTAGTCCAAATTATTCCAAACAAGTCAATTCTTGAAGAATGCCATATTCATTTGGAACACCTCAATGAGCAATGTCAGGATGCAGCCACAATGAATGAATATCATAAAAAGAGATTAAAATCCTAGTATGACAAGACTGTATGACCTAGGGTTTTCTCTGAATGTGACCTTGTCCTTGTTTATGACCTATTATGCCTAGGATTTTTCCTATAATTTTTTTTTTTTTTTTTAAATATCTACATAGTTTTTGTTTTTATCTATGGGTCAATCTATAGGTCTCGTTGTGATGATGATATTTTTTATCTACTTTGGAAAGTTTCAATGGGTGATTTGGTCTATTTAGGATTCACTGATGGTGCTACTAGACATACTCAGAACTTAGCTTCCGTTTCTCAGGTAATATATTATCCATCTGGTCAGTTGTTACTCTTAAGAGGCATATGTATCAGTCCTGCTTCTAATAATATATTTTAATAAAATGTTATTATTAATATACTATATCAAGCAATATATTATGGTATTGAATCAATAGTGGTTTATTTGGATTCACAATTGGTTGTGTCTCAATTGAACAACATTTATCATGTGAGGGATCCTTTAATACATATCTAATTTTTTAGAGTGATATTATTGCAAAGATCATTCAATTTTATTACTTTCATTCATATTCCATAATTAGAACACACTTTTTTTGATTCTATAGCTAACAAACCATTGGATTTCCATATTAATAATTCATCACATTAAAATAAAATATCACACACACACACACACACACATATATACATATATATGATAAAAACATCATGAAATCTATGTATATTGATAGGAATAATATGTCATAATATTAAAAAATGTGGAAAAATGCCCTAAAAAATTAGGGCTTAATATTGATCATTCCAAATGTCAAAAATATTAGTCATCTAAAATTTAAGTTTGTGTGACTTGCCCTAGATGAGAATCTCGTAAGAAGACACTGGCATTCACCACTCTCTAGAAGATTCACACCCACTCTCGCGATACACCTACCACTCATATCTATATAGCATAAAGGAGATCCTATATTTCTACCATGGGTACTTGGCGATTAAAACTCTCCAAGTTCCTTTGAACGACATGAAGCACTCTCTTAGACTGAGTTCCTTTTCTCTCTGTGTCTATGTCACGATGTCTATGCCTCAGTAGAACCTTAGGTCTCATTGGTCTAATATCTACACCATGATCATTTAAACCTGTAATATTTTTTTTTCATGAAAAAATACTTTGAATCTATTAAAGTCATATTTAAAAATCCAAAAAAATAAAATAAGTAAAATTAAAATTTTACCAATGTTCCCCCATGCAACTCCTACTATAATTATCAGCTCTGGTTCTGCTCGGAAGTATAATCCTACATAAGTGTAATCATCTATGGCCATGACTTTTTGGTCCCACTATAGGAAGAAATTTTCATCAAAGGTCGCTTGATTTACTTTTCCTCGACCAATTGGCTTGATAAAATCTTCCTATCTGTCCATCCTAGGATCTTTGGGACTGCTAAGGGTAGTAGATACTCTCAGTCAAAGTGTTAGAATCTGCTCGAAGAACAACAAGCACAGAATGCTTCCATATGAATTTTTTTTTACCCTATCTGACTAACGTTAATTTATTTTTCCTGCTGATCAAGAGCATTGTACACCAATCATAGACTATTGGTCATAGGAACTCTACTTCCAAAAACATAGTAGGGTGTGAATCCTAATGCAATGAGGTTGAAATTGATAATATAGCAATAATGAAGAGGATTATTTTGATTGGGAGGAGTATGATTTTTTTATTGGAACCTTTGATCTGACCTTGTCAGTCTCTGGTGTATAGTAAATATCTATATAATATGAAATGTTAAGGCATCCTTGGGCCCTCCCTCTCAAGTAAATTTCTTCCCATATTCAGGAAAGTCGTATTATGAAGTAGATATCATCTACTTCGATCTGTAAGGGCATATGATCAATCATAAAAAGATCCTAATCTAGGTCCCAAAAATGAATTTGCATTTCCAAAAACTGATTTTGTGTTTTCATGTTGGGCATCATGAAATATTTGAGCAATCTGCAATTTCTTAGCACATCCAATGATTCTCAATCATTCAAAACCTCATTATCAACATCATTTTTCTCTCTCTCTCTCTCTCCAAATGATTGACATTCTGTAAAACTGGGAGGTTTCATCCGTTACAATTTTAGTTTTTCAAACTCACTCTGGCATATGTGAATTTTCTAAAATACAATCATATATACGTATGGATTTCTCTTTTTAAACTTATTTGTACAGATTTATACATGCATTTTTCAAAGCATCGACAGACGTACAAACCAAGAAGTTCTTAAAACAAAAAATATGCCCTTTCAATTAGTAATATGCCTTTTCAAAAAATATGTTACCTTGTGCTTATCATCGATCAATATCATGGGTATTTTATTGAGTAGTTTCCCTTGTGTTCAACGTCATCTTACATTAGCACACATTGGGATTCATGTAGTACCTTGGTTTCCATTTGACCCTCTTGGTGGATTCCTCGCCTCTGTGCCAGCCTTCATTATTCGTTGGTTCAGAGGATTTCTGTCATGCTCTAGACACATATTGTATATATTGGAAATTTACTCTAGAATGGTTACTTCATCTCTTATTCATCCAAGTTCCTCCAAATTATTGGCCTATAGGTTACACTCACATTGCTTGATGTGGGATGCCTTAATGCCTTCATTCCAATAAATCATTTCTTATTGCATTAGGGGAATTTTTAGGTCTAAAATGGACCTCCTAAGAAAAATGTACAACCAAAATAAACTTTAGAAGAACCAATAGGATTCAATATGATGATGTAACCATGGGGGATGATTCACCATTTTTTAAGTAAAAGGGTAAAAATATTAAAAAATAATAAAATAATAAAACTACTTTTTCAACTCGTATTTTCAACTTATCTTCCAAAGTATTTACTCAAATTTTGAGCGGGAGTAATCGTTGGATACAAAATTTTATTCCTCATCCAAAGAGTACCCATATTTCATACTTTTGTTGGACCATACTATGCGAAAAATAAGAAATACATGAAAGAAAGTGATTGCAATCACGTTTTTCATGTATTTCTCATTTTTTGTATAGCAAGGTCCATAAAAAGTATGTAACATGGGTAATCCTTAGATGAGGAATTAAAATTTTCATCCAACGAGTACTCTCGCTCAAAATTTGAGTAAAAACTTTGGTAGATAAGTTGAAAATACGAGTTGAAAAAGTAGTTTTTTCTTTTTTCCAGCTAAATTTTTTTGATGTCTTGAAATCCTACTTTATTATTTCGACTATTATTTTATAATTTCATTAGGAGGACCATTTTAGTCCTCAAAATTCCCCTAATTACTCCAACTCATTTCTCCAGGAAAAAGGTATAAGGTCCTTTTTCAATTCCTTAGGGTTTGCAGTCATTAGTGGCAAACTCCTTCGCTATCGACAGTGAGAATACATCAATGTTTCATGATTTGTATATTATTTCAAGTGTTCGAATTAAACACATTTATTTACACTTGTTACATTGTACTTGGGTACATTGATTCTCATCATCATTATCAATGAGTTGTCTCCTTTTTGTTAATAGTATACATCAATGATTGGAAATAAAACTATTTCTCATATGGTCGACTTCAGCTTGTTTATTCCCATAGTGTATAGATGCACCATCGACATTCGATGAACACCTAGGGTTGTGTAAGGATATTGGTTCACTTTAAAACTCCTTCAGTTTTCTATTAATGACACCTTCCACCTTTAGATATTGTAGTTCATCATAACATCATCTTATATGTTGGCTCCTAAGTTATGTAGTACAACTATTCGACCTATATGACTTGGTACTTTTATGAGGATTAGTTATGCATCATCATTGATAAGAAATTATTATAGCATCATTGATCATACTTTCTTATATATTTGATATTGAGACATAGCTCCATTGCATTCCATTACAGATCTGATCTGATGATCCAATATGTATTCTTCAACTATATCTATACACTTATGTATACATTTTGGATCCTCTTTATAATTGATCAACATACATGATTTACTATATTTGAGCCTGGGTATTTCCACCTTAGACATGAATCCTTTTTTCTGACTCCTTTGACATGTATTTGATGGGCTGAAATATAGTGATCTCCTCTCGGGTTCTCAAAAGACTCATCTCTCTATAGTTAATACATTTCGGCCATCAAGTACCCCTTCTGACCTCATATATTAGGGTGCATATGCTATAGCATCACTCAGCACTCCCATATATCTAAAGCTTTTATATGGCCTTGGGTAGCCCTTTCCCATGTAGACTTGATCTTATATTAAAAATATATCTTTCAACTTCCATACACAACTCTTCCCACAAGAAAGCTCATACACACGTGGGTACCACAATATAGAACCCATGTATACTCATAAAAATATGAAAAAATAAAATAATATCCTATTTTTCGAGTGGGGTTTATGGGTTTTACTAAAATCACACCTACATGAGCTTGTGGCCTAACCAAATTAACCAATTTCAGGTGGTATTTATACACCTCATGGATTGACCTAATTACAAGCAAGACATAGGATATCAACACTAGTATTTTTTATCCCCAGAACAAGTCTAATTTTTTCTTTTGCCTTGTGCACTTCCCAATTTATAGGAAACTCGTATTTCCTTGCATATATGCTCATTTATCCTTATATGGAATACTTTTTCACTTTATAGAGAGGTGGTATTTGATACTTGTGCTGGGCGGATCTGGAGGAAGGTTTTGTTGGTGTCGTGGATCAGATCAGGTTCTACCTTTCCACTACTATTTGCTGATATCAGTAAAAAATATTTGTCTCGTTTTGAATATCTTATGATCTCATGTTTCATGGTTTATACGTAATGATTCATGGTTTATATGCTTATGTATAGTGATATAACATATCTATTATGTATGCACATTGAAATACTTTTTATGTATATAATTCTATAAATTGAATTGAACTTCTACTTGTTCTAGAGGATGTAGAGGGTGTTGTGATCCTGTGATTTAGAAGATTGGCATACTAAATGATAAGGCAGCATATAAACCAATATTTAGAGCTCTAGGATCTATCCCTCCTAGTCTCAGAGAGGGATCTCTCAATTATTTGCAAAGATATGACTTGTTTGCTTGTAAAAGGTGGATTTTAGGCTAGTTATTAAGCATGAGTTTGTTTGAGTGTTTGATGGGACATGATGATATAGGCAGCATAGATAGGAAAGGGAAATCTCTAAGTCATTGGGAAATGGAGTGAAGTATAAGTTTGTAACAATTTTTTAGATGAATTAGGGGTATCAAAGGGAAAATCTAACTTGGGTATTGGATCTACAAAGTCTTTCAAGTGAAATGAAATGAACATTAAGGGTTTAGAATGAAAAGTAGAAATAAGGGAAATTAAGAATCCTTAATTATATGTACTTCTCAACAAATAGACTTAGAACATTATTTGAACATGAAGAAGCATTTCATAGCTAGGGCTAACCATGAATTCTACAAATCACACTTCAGCAAATAAAAATTTCAAGACAAACTTTCCAAATGAAATATAGGAATTGAGGAATGCTCTATTTAATCCAAAGATTTCACTTCAAGGATAAGAAAACATTCAAGATTCCCAAATAAATACATTCATAGAAGAGGGAACCCCTATACATATTTGATTACAGCTATAAAGACCTTTGAAACAATTATTTAATCAATAACAAAGGGTATGATCAAAACAGACCTCTTTGGTAGACTGTAAACAATGGTACTTTAAAGGAAGACTTCAGATTTTTTTTTTAAGTAGCAGCAAGTAAGAAGGGAAAACCATAAATCATTCTTGAGACCAACTATTTGAACTATTTTTGAAATAAACAAGCATAAGAGTTAAAGAGAGCAATTAAGAATTCTCTAGAATGCCTCAACAGAGGAAAACATAAAACATTGAAGAGTAAACAGGTCTAAGGTGCTTCTAGGAGACATTTCTTAGCCTAAAATTTTTACTCTACTGTAGTAAGAAATGATGAAATGAATGGAAAATAGGAAAACATTTAATAGATTAGAATACTTAACCAACAACCAAGCTCAAGGATCCAATGACAGAGGTTTCTTCATCAACAAACAGGTCCAAACATCCACAAGTTCCAGAAACATCAAATTTCTTTCAACTTCAGCAGAACTATGTATTAGTTCAAAGAGTTATCCAATTCCCACCATACAATGAGTTCAAATGCATTATTTATGCTGCAAATGATGAGGTGGAACTCATCTAGGGTTCAAGTGCTATTAATTACAGAGTAAATGCATCCCTAATCTTGAAAACGATGCAAGGCATAAGGTAGGAACAAGTGTGCAACTACTTCTTTGTTTAATAACTTTGTTTTAAATTTCCGAGGATAAAATAGGTGAAAATATTGACTTTGAGGCCTATATTTACCTTTACATTAACTGTCCTGACAGTTTAAAATATCTTCTTTAGTGTAATAACTGCCAATATGCCCTTTGAGATAGAAGGTAGGCTATAGGTGGCATTTAGATATTTTTGGAGAAATAACTGCCTCCTGTTGATGTATTCGAGGCTATTTTATCCTAACTTTCCTTGATTTATTCATTTAAACTGTGTTTAGGCTTGATTTTTCCTTTTTCCTTTATAATCCTTCATGTTTTTTTAATCTTTTTTTGTGATTACTTTAAACTTCTGCTCATCTGTCTTTTAACTATGTTTATCCTTTACTCTCTATTTTTTTTGCTTTAATCTTCTGTTCTTCAGTTTTCTTCACTAATCTTATGCTTCTATTTTCTGTGTACAGGGGTTTCTGTGACTTCAACGATGGCCATAAAGCATCGATGGGAGCTTTGAATCAGACCCTTTATCCAATTATTCATGAATTTGATCCTTGGATCATCATCCAATAGACAAAAACCCACTTAGATTGGTTTTGGGAAGGCCTGCAATCGTCGGGCCACCATTACAACTGCATAAAACAAGAAAAAACATTATAAAACCCTACACATTGGAATTGAATACTTAAAAAGGCTGGGCAGAGGGTGAAAGGAGCAGTGAGGAGGTTAAAATGCATGCTGGAGGAGGTTTTGTTGAAAAACTTGCGAAAACAAGGTTTAAAATTGAATTTTGGAGCGAAAATAGTTAATAGGTGGTTTTGCGAAACCACGAGTGGCTTTTGCGCATGCAAAGGGTGGTAAGAAATTTATCTTGAAAAAAATGAAATATCACCTGTCGAGTGACACGTGTCCAGGAAAAAACCACCGTTTTCGCGTGGAAAATGCGCGATTAGTTTCATTGGAGTTTTGAATGCGAAACTTATTTGGGGCCATTAGACCTTCAGGCCGAAGATCAATGGTCATGGATGTGTGCGAAACATTGGAAATTGTATGGTGAAAACATATGGTGGGGCTGGCAGGTGATGTCAGCTAATCTGTTGGGTAGCGAAAAGTTCAATGCAATGAGTAAAATTTGCTTGGGTGAAGTGAAAATGGTAAGATCAATGGGAGCCATTGGATTGGGAGAAATGGACGGCTAAGATTCAATTGGGAGATCGGAGCTTTAAAATATGGTGGATGAGGTCAGGAGGATGGCGAAGTCAAGATGAAGCGAGGGCCCTTAGATCTTGAGGATCAACGGTGGATATTAAATGATGAAGGAGAATGAACAGGGCAGGGTTAAAAAAGAGGGGACGAACGGGAGCCATTGGATCAGAAAAGATCAATGGCTAGGGTCCTAGGAGCGAGAACTTTGGATTTTTTGATATGCCGATTGAGCATGGGTTGTATAATCAGGATCAAGATCGACGACAGAGATTGACTTCGATGGATCACATCGGGGGAGAAAAGGAATGGAGAGCGAGGAAACACCAGAGTGCGATGATGCGATGGTTGTCAGATCTAAAGGATTAATGGTCAGGATTTTGTCATGGGATTGGATCGGTGGAGTATATCGGCATAAGGAGGCTATGATATGCGATTCCGAAGGGCTAATGCGATGAATCGTGGATCGTCGATCTCAGAGAGAATGAATGGTGGAGATGGAATCGGGACTTTGCATCGACGGAGAAAAAAGGAATTTGGATTTCCGACATGCCAATGCACCGATGGAGTGATAGGCCTGGTGACAGCGACGGGTCGCATGGAGGAAAAGAGGCTCGGGCCTAATCCAAAAAGTGCTTAAGGCCTAATGTTAAAAGGAGTGTTTTTAATGTAAAAATGAAGGTTTTTTGAGTTTTTCAAGGATTTCGATAAGTGTAAAAAGGAGGTTTAAACCATTAGGAAGGGGTTTTAATGGTTTAAAGGGGTAAATGAAATGATTTAAAGGGATTTTTTAGAGAAAAATGTTTGATTTGGATAAGTGAGAATGAGTGGGAAAAAAGAATAAAAAAGGCTTAGGAAACAGTCTCTTTTGGTATCAGTGCCTTAAAGGATTTTTTAAGTGAAGATAATAGCGATATGGGTTCTTTTGGACATGAGGCATAGTGAAGTTCCAAGATCTCACAGATTTGAAAAAACTTGTTTCTTGGAAACTTAGGAACTTGATTTAGCCATAATTTTATATGAAAATTTTTTATGGATGGCTAACAGTGGCTCCACTTAGGGAGGGCAGCTCCTTGGAGGTGTCAAGAACCTCAGAAAATAAATGTTTGAGTTTCAGCAGACCAGTGCCTTATCCATTGGGAAGAATTTCTTTGTTTTCTTGCTAATTTTCTTTGCATTTCTACAATTCTTTAGTGACCTGCAACATGAAAGCTCTTTAAACAACATCTCTACCTACCCAATCTTACTTGTCCTAAAATTTTTTTCTTCTTCCTTTGAGTGCATTTGAACTAGCAAAATCTTTGACATTTTATTTTTGAAAACAAAAATAAACTATCTAATCCTATCCTTATTTGTTCCAAGAGTCCAAATTAAACTGTTGAACTCTTTATTTTTATACATAAGCTACTATTTGTCAAGATTAAGTTGTTTGACATATTTTTTTCTCTATTTCTAAAACATGAAATTTAAACACAGTCAAATCAGGATTAGACTAATTAATTTGCTATGGTGTCTATGGTTGTATGTACAAGCTACACATAGAGTTTATTTGCATAAAAATAAAACAAAATTGTCAAGGCTTAAGATCTGAAAATTATAAACATCCTTCTATTCTTTTTCCAGCTCTGGTTTTGATCTATTTAGAGCTATTTTTTTCCTTTTCTTGGTTCAGATTTTGAGCTTGTTAGAACCCTTTCCTTTCTACCCTAATCTATCCCACTGATAAGCCAAGTCTAAAAAAATCTTATCAATCTATGCTTCTACTAACTTATCAACATAAATTTAAATTATGTTCAACCATGATTAGGCTAGATGAGTGAACAATATATCATTTTTTAATCAGCAGTGGCACTCATATTTGCTCACTTTCAAAAATTTCTCTTTTTTGGGTATGGGGTTTTACCTTTTCGGAATCTTCCCTCTTTTATTTTTTTATTGTTTTTGTGTTTTTCTTTTTCCAAATTAAAAAGAAATGTTATATATAGTGAAAAAATAAAAGCTTTGAAACTTATGACTCTTGGCAGAAATAGTGCTTGAGCATCCTGCCATTGACAAGACCTACAAATAGATCTTTTCCATTCAGCTCTTGCAGAAGGAATGCATTGTGACCCCTTATAGAATGAATGATGTAGGTTCCTTTCCAAAAAATTTCAAATTTTCCATGTTTTCCCTTTTGTTCCCTTCTAGAATCCCACTTTAGAACTACATTTCCAACTTGGAAATCATTTTCTTTAGTCCTTTTGTCAAATAACGTCTTGATACTATCTTGGAATATTTGTGTTCTCTTGTACACTTCCTCTCTTGACTGTTGTAATTGGATGGTATGATTTATCCTTGTCTGCATATCATTTTCCTCATATTGTACTTCTTGGAAGAGTTTCATGACTCAAACTCCTAAAGATGTTGGGAAGACTGCATCCATGCCATAAACCAGCTGATAGAGGTATATATTTATTGACTTTTTGGTGGTTAATATATCATCCCATAAAGCATGAATAAGCTTATTGTGCCATGATTTCTAACTCTGTTCCAATTTTTTTTTGATAATATTGAATAGGCTTTTGTTGGAGGATTCAGCTAATCCATTTTTTTGAGGATAGTAGGTAGTGGAATGACCCAAGGTAATATGCTACTTATGGTAGAAGTCAATCATTATTTTATATTTGAAGGCAACAACTTTGTCTATGATAATGTTTCTAGGAAAACCAAATCTGGATAGTATGTTGGTTTCAAGGAACTTGATAATGACAAAGTCAGTAGCATTCCTAGAAGGAATGACTTCTATCCACTTAGTAAAATAATCAGTGGCAGTGAAGATCCACTTATGTTGGGCTCATGAAGATGGGTGAATTTCTTGAATGAAGTCCAAGCCCCATTTTTGGAAGGGAGCCTCAGCACCAATGGGATGTAAAGGTAAGGGAAGGAGTTTTCTTTTTCCATCAAAAAATTGACACTTATGGCAAGACATGACAAGTTTCTGAGTATCTAGGAAAAGGTTGGGCCAATAGTAACCAGATCTGAGAATTTATTTGCTGTAGTATTCCAGTGCAGATGTCCTCCACATTCTCCCTCATGTAGCTCAAGCATGATTGTTCCTGCATCAACCTCAAGCAAACATTTAATCAATATACCAATAGTATTTTTCCAATATAAAACCCCATATAATATGCAATAATTTAAATCTTTTTGATTAAAAAATATAGCTTTTGTTTTAGACAGAGAAGGAGGGGTATTCAAATAAAGCAACGCATATATGATATCAGAATACCAAGGTGAATTCACAAAATTTTCTTCAATAAATGGAGCTGTGAATTCTTCTCTTTCTTCCAAAACATCAACCATATTCATATCTAGTGCTTGGAAGTTTGACTCAGCCATGAGTTTTGCTAATTCCTGCCCTTCGATTAGTTTGGTAGGCCTGATTTCTAATTCATATTCTAAAATAACAACAATCCATTTTCCCCTTTTACCATCATGGTCTTGACTTAGAATATCTTTGACAACAGTATGTGGGACAAAATAAATGATGTGAGAATGTAAGATGTATACTATAAAGTCTTTCAATGCTTTTAATAAGGCTAAGGCTTGTTTCTCCATGATGTTATACTTGAGTGGAGCATCTCTTAAGGCCCTACCAAAAAGGATATATGCTATTCATGCCCCATGTTATTGTTTTGCAGTAACACTGCAACTATTGTATGTTCAAATGCAAAGGAAAACATATAAAAATCTTTGGTGAAATCAGGACTTACGAGAACCAGTGTTTGAGTAAGAGCTTGTTCCACTAGTTCAAATAATTTTTTAGCTTGTATTGTCCATTTAACACATATCTCTTTCTTCAGCATGTTTGTGATATATCTCAATATCTCAGAAAGGTTGGGGATGAATCTCCTTTAAAAAATTATCTTCCCAATGAAAGATTGTAATTCTTTTAGGTTTCTAGGATGGCTGATTTTCAATATGCCATCAATCCTTTTAGGGTCTACTTTGATTCCCTCTTTAGAAATTATGTGGCCGAGAAGCTTTCCTTCTTGTAGACCAAAGAGTGTCTTTCTGGGATTCAAAGGTAAGCCATATTTCCTACATTCTCAAAAACTTTTCTTAAATGAATCAAGTGTTCTTCATCATTTTTAGAGAAAACAACAATTTCATTAAGGTAAATGATTATAAAATAGCCTATCTCATCTGAAAAGGCTATAAACATGCCCCTTTGGAAGGTGGCACCTGCATTCATTAGACCAAATGGAATTTTGACATACATGAATGTACCCCAAGGTGTAGTAAAATAAGTTTTATGTTGGTCACTTGGGAGTACTAAAACCTGATTGTAACCTGAGAACCCATCCAACAATGATATTACTTTATACCCAACCACCCTTTGAAGTATGTTATCCATTTTTAGCAAGGGATAATTTTCCTTTATGGAGGCTCTATTTAGATTTCTGAAATCAATGCAAAGCCTAATTTCCCCAGTATTTTTCGTGACAGATACTAAGTTGGAAACCCATTGTGAATATCTAAGGGGAACTATGATCCCAGAATCATACATTTTATTAATTTCTTTCTCAACTAAAGGCAATAAAATAGGGTTTATCCTTCTGAGTCTTTGTTTGAAAGGTTTCTGATTTTCCTTGAGAGGAATTTTTTGTTGAATGATGTTGGTATCATATGATTTTAGATCCTTGTATCCCCACACAAACACATCTCTAAACTCTTTGAAAAGTTTTATGTATTGTTGTTTGATATCAACTGGGAGAGTGCTGGATATTTTTACGATTTTGGGTTCTGTTAGGCTTCCTATGTTATGTTCTTCTATGTTGGTTTATATAGGCTCCATTATTGGTTCTTTGGCTACATCATTAAAATCAAAAAGTTTCTCTAATGGTGTAATACCTCTTGGAATTGTATCATTTTTACATTGTAAAACTTTCAGGTCTTTCTGGTCTGTATTGTCAACTATTTCTTCTCTAAAAGGATGTTTAAAATGATTTATATCAGAAGAAAATGACAACTCTATTTCAGGGATTTGTTCTTCATTTAAATAGTTTTCCTCATGGCTTGAAATAGGTGTTGGTTGGAAAAGTCATCCTTTGATTGCAGAAAATCATCTATGTGTTTGTCTCCTTCAAACACTTGCTAGTAATATTCATTGTCAGGTATTGCAGGTTTGTTTTTTATCTTTACATCAAATTGCTCATTTTTCTGTGGTATTTGGAAATTACTAGCAGCAAAGGCAAGTTCATTTTCTAGATGATTTTGAGCTCTTGGGACGAAAATGAGTTCATATTTTTCAAAGGTTTTTAGAATATCAAGGGCATAATTTCTATATTCTCTGAGTTTTGGGTTTTTGGTTGAATATTCCCCTTTAATCTTTCCGATAATGAGCTCAGAATCCCGTTGGACTGATATTATTTTGGCTCCTAAATCTTTGAGTAAGTGTAGGCCAATAAGGAGGGATTCATATTCAACAATGTTATTTGTGCATGGAAAATATAGTTTATAGGAGAATCCTTTGTTTGTGTTCTGTATCCATACACCAACCCCTGCACTTAATTTGCTACAATAACCATCAAAGTTTATTTTCCAAGGTATTTCAATCTCATTTTCATTTCATTTATGCTGTTCAAGGCTGCTAAAATCTGGACTATTCTTTTCTTGAGTTGAAGGAAGATTTGACTGTTCTGGTGGACTAAATTATTCTTTGTTTTCCTTTTCTTGTTGGCTAATTTCATCTTCATTATATAAGATAAAGGAATCCAAATTTGAATGGATGGACTAGATAGGAGAATGTTTTGGTCTATCTATGTTGCTCACCATGTATTTCATGTGGGATTACCTGTATAGTCTTCTAGTTTGGTTAAATACTAGGATGGTGGCATAATACATGTCCATTTGAAGGCTCCCCTGTAGTTTGGCTCCCCATGATCTAGATAGAAGCATGGCATACTTGGGGGGAATGTCAGCTACTACTATGTCCATTACTAGACTCTTAGTAGGAATTAATGACAAGTTGACACACAAATATTTGATTAGGCCTAAGCATTTGACCCTACTTGAATCAAAGGAGTATAGTTCTTTGTATGGTTTAGTAATTTCTAAGCCTAGGCTTTCCATTACTACTTTGGGCATAAGATTGTGTGAAGCACCGAAGTTTGGCATGGAATTTGCAAGATTTTGTCATGTATATTCAGGCTGACATAGAAGGGATGGACAACCCCTTCTTGGTATTTTCCTTAAACTTTAGGACCAAGCAATAAATCTGGTTTATCATCTGTCAAGTTTAAAGTATCAGTGTTGCTGCCTATATTCAAAGCTTTCAAAACATGGTTTTTATATACATCCGGAGTTACTAGTTCAGCTACGAGTATGGTGATTTTGATTTTGGCAATTGCCCTTTCAAGGATGAAAGGAACTATTGTTCTTGACATATTTACATCTATTTTTTCATTTACAACTTTTTCAGAAATTTTGATTTGCTGAACTTTATTTGGACTGCTATTTGGGACAGATTTGTTAGGGCCACTAGCAGAAGTACTAGGGAAGCTTTGTTCAACACGTTGCTGATTGTTTTTGTCTTTATTTAGATTATTTTTCTTGGCCATAGTGTTGGTGTTACTGGTTGTCTTCTTAGGCTGATTTTCTAAAATTTTCTTAATAGCAGTACTAGTGTTTTTGTCATTAGAAATATATGGGCCCCCTTTGCTTCCAAGATTATATTGTTTGTGCACCTCCATGATTTCATTTTCAAATCCCAATCTATAATTTTCAGAATCTTTATGTTTGTTTTCAATTTGTTCTGAGGAGAAGAATCATTTTTCTTCTTCAGTGAGAAAAACATCTATCTCACTATTAGATCCTATCAGATTCACATGATTTTCCTCCAACCTTTCAAATTCCCTTTCTTCTTCTTGATAAATATAGTTTTTTTGAAAGGTAGGCCTAATCTATTGGTCATTATCTCTTTGCATATCTTGATTAGGTTCTCTTCTGAAATTTTTGTTTCTATTTTTGTTTTGGGGGTTGTTTTGGTTTTCTCTAGGAGGCACTCTATCATTTAGATTTATCTTTTCAGGAATTATCTCCATTACCTTTAATAAGTTATCAATTTGAGTATCTGATGATGAGGTTGATTCCATTGTATCATCCCTGTATGTAACTCTTTTCTATACTCTTAACCTAGCTCTTTTCTCAATTAGATTTTCTTCTACACTTAGGGCTCCCCTTTGCATGTCTTCTAAAGTTGAGGAGTCTCTTTCTCTTATCTGGTAGGCCATTTCAGGATCAAAGCCTTCTGGGAATTTAGCTAAGGCTAGGCCTAGTGGAGGTTTCATGTCTGGCGGAAGTGCATTATAAACACTATTGAATCTAGTGTAATAATCTTATACACCTTCCCCACTGTTTCTTTTGAGATTGGTATATTCTGAAAGGATTTGGAGAGGGTTCTTTCTAATTTCCCATTTTTTTATAAATGTTTGATATAAATAAGGGAGATCATTTATGATGTGAGGAGTTAAGCCCTTAAACCATTTCTTGGCTTCTCCTCCTAAAATTTGAGCAAAAATTTTCATCTTAATGGTCTCTTCTTCTATTTCCATGTAATCAAAGGCATCATTCATTTTATCTACATGCTATTGGGCAGTAGTAGGTTCATTTCCAGTGAAATGGGGAATTTTGGATTGGTAATAATAGGGTAAGGGAACCAGAGGTTGTGGTAACACAAGTGGAGAATACCATGCTGCCATGATAGGAAATAATGGGGGATTTACAAGAGGTGGATTAACAAGAGGGAAAGTGGGCTGAAATGGAGTGTTTTGAACAGTGGATGTGTGGATAGGATTAGAAGAAACACTTGGGCCAAAAAAATGATGATGAGCAGATTTGTTATGGAAGGAGTTGAAATGATGAAGAAGATTAGAATTAGGTGGAGTAGAAGGTGAAGCTTCTCTGCTAAATATCTGTTGAAAATATGTGGTTTCAAGGTCAGCTTGGTTTAAGTCACTTTCAGATTTATTTCTAAATAGGTTCTTTGTGTAAGGTAAGTCAAAGTGAAGATCTTTCAAGACTTTAAGTTTTTCAGGGACAGATCTTGTTCTTGGGATGGTCCTATCAGTAGTTGGTTTTCTAGATATAGAATTGTACCAAAAAATCCTTTCTGGATTGTCAAAAATGGTAGGGGTAGTAGGATATGGATGGGATCTAGTGTTAATCCTATGTGAATCCAGATTTCAGTTTCCAAAATTTAGAGAGGTTTGAAGTTTTTAGGACTGTTTTTTTTTTCAAGTTTTCCTCTCACATTGATTTCTATAATATGGAACTAGGTTTCTAAACTTACTCAAGGCTGGTTAACACTGTTTCAAGGAAATATAGAGTACTAGTAAGGTAATAGGCCTATTGGGGCTAGTGGAGTCACCAGGTGGAAATTTTTAGCTTTTCTAAAGGTAAAATGTTTTATGGTCCACCACCAATGGTTTATTTGAAAACCAATTTGAAATGTTTTGGGTTTTTATGAGTTTTTAAATGGTTCTATGGTTGTGAGAGTGCCCTATACCTAATTCAACACTTAGCTAAGGTGGCGAAACAAACAGAGTCTACTCTATGGCCTACTAGCTGATTCTTCAAGGTTTGATACGGGTCTCTTAGAATCCTAAGGGTTACATAGATTTCCATTGATTCAGACATATCTTACCATGATTGAAATTATGCTGTTAGTGCTTGAAGAAAGCTATAGTTCAATTGAATGGATACTGAGTGTCTTATTTAGGGACTTTTTACTCAAAAAGGTCCCACCATGATTGTGAGAATGTTGTGATCCTATGATTTAGCAGATTGGCATACTAAATGACAAGGCAACATATAAACCAATCTTTAGAGCTCTAAGATCTATCCCTCCTAGTCTCAGAGAGGGATCTCTCAATTTTTTGCAAAGAGATGACTTGTTTTCTTGTAAAAGGTTGATTTTGGGCTAGTTATTAAGCATGAGTTTGTTTAAGTGTTTGATGGGACATGATGTTCTAGGAAGCATAGATAGGAAAGGGAAATCTCTAAGTCATTGGGAAATGGATTCAAGTAGAATTTTGTAACAAGTTTGTAGATAAATCAGGGGTATCAAAGGGAAAATATAACTTGCCTATTGGATCTACAAAGTCTTTCAGGTGAAATTAAATGAAAATTAAGGGTTTAGAATGAAAAGTAGAACTAAGAGCAATTAAGAATCCTTAATTATATGTACTTCTCAAAAAAGGGACTTAAAACATTATCTAAACATGAAGAAGCATTTCATATATAGGGCTAACCATGAATTCTACAAATTACACTTCAACAAATAACAATTTCAAGACAAACTTTCCAAATAAAATCTAGGAGTCGAGGAATGCTCTATTTCATACATAAATTTCACTTCAAGGATAAGAAAAAATTCAAGATTCACAAATAACTGCATTCATAGAAGAGGGAACACCTAGAAATCTTTGATTATAGCTATAAAGACCTTAGAAACAATTATTTAAGCAAGAACAAAGGGTATGATAAAAAAAAACCTCTTTGGCAGACTGTAAACAATGGTACTTTAAAGGGAGACTTTAGAAACAGTTTTTAAGTAGCAACAAGTAAGCAGGGAAAACCATAAATCATTCTTGATACCAACTATTTGAACTATTTTTGAAATAAACAAGCATAAGGGTTCAAGAGAGAAATTAAGAATTCTCTAGAATGCCTCAGTAGAAGAAAACATAAAACAGTGAAGAGTAAACAGGTCTAAGGTTCTTCTAGGAGAAATTTCTTAGCCTAAACGTTTTACTCTAATGTAGTAAGAAATGATGAACATAATGGAAAACAGGAAAAAAATTAACATATTAGAATACTTCACCAATAGCCAAGCTCAGGGATCCAATGACAGAGGTTTCTTCATCAACAAACAGGTCCGAACATCCACTAGTTCTAGAACATCAAATTTCTTTCAACTTCAGCAGAACTATGTATTACTTCAAAGAGTTATCAAATGTGCACCATAAAATGAGTTCAAATGTAGTATTTATGCTGAAAATGAGGAGGTGGAACTCTTCTAGGGCTCGAGTGTTATTAATTACAGATTAAATGCATCCCTGACCTTGAAAACCATGGAAGGCATAACGTAGGAACAAGTGTGCAACTACTTCTCTGTTTAATAACTTTGTTTTAACTTTCTGAGGTTAAAATAGGTGAAAATATTGACTTTGAGGCCTATCCTTATTTTTACATTAACTATCCTAATAGTTTAAAACATCTTCTTTAGTGTAATAACTGCCAATTTTCCCTTTGAGATAGAAGGTAGGTTATAGGTGGCTTTTATATATTTTTGGAGAAAAAACTACCTCCTGTTGATGTATTCGAGGCTATTTTAGCCTAACCTTGCTTGATTTATTCATTTAAATTGTGTGTAGGCATAGTTCTACCTTTTGCCTTTATAATCCTTCATGTTGTTTTTATCTTTTTTGGGGATTACTTTAAACTTCTGCTCATCTGTCATTTAACTGTGTTTATCCTTCAATCTCTTTTCTTTTTCCTTTAATCTTCTGTTCTTTAGTCTTCTTCAGTAATCTTATGCTTTAGTTTGCTGTTTGCAGGGGGTTTTGTGATTACATCAATGGCCATAAAGCAACTATGGGAGCTTTTAATCGGACCCTTTATCCCATTCTTCATACATTTGATCCTTGGATCGTCATCCAATAGACAAAAAGCCACTTAGATTTGTCGTGGGAAGGCCTGTGATCTTTGAGCCACTATTGAACCTACATAAAACAAACAAAAACATTATGAAACCCTGCACATTGGAATTGAATTCTTACAAAGTTTGGGCGGAGGGCGAAAGGAGAAGTTACAATGTTAAAATGCATGCAGGAGGAGGTTCTGTGGAAAAACCTTCGAAAACAGGGTTTAAAATTGAACTTTGGAACGAAAATATTTGATAGGTGGTTTTGTGAAACCATGAATGGTTTTCGTGCACACAAAGTGTGGTAAGTGACTTAGCATGAAACGAACATGATATCACCTGCCAGGTGACACGTGCTTAGGAGAGAACCATCGTTTTCGTGTGGAAAATGCACGATTAGTTTCACTAGAGTTTTGAACGCGAAACGTATTTGGGATCATTAGATCTTTAGGCCAAAGATCAATGGTCATGGATGAACGCAAAACGTTGTAAATTGTGTGGTGAAAACATATGGTGGGGTTGGCAGGTGATGTCAGCTAATCCATCGGATAGTGGAAAGTTCAATGCACGAAGTAAAATTTTGTTGGGCAGAGTGAAAATGGTAAGTTCAATGGGAATCATTGGATTGGGAGAAACAGAAAGCTAAGATTGATTTGGGAGATCAGAGCTTTAAAATATGGTGGATGAGGTCAGGATGATGGTGAAGTCACAATGAAGCGAGGGTCGTTAGATCCTAAGGATCAATGATGGATATTAAACGACGAAGGAGAATGAACAGGGAAGGGTTGAAAAAGAGGAGATGAACGGGAGCCGTTGGATCAGAAAAGATCAACGACTAGGATTAGTTCAGTGGATCAGTAGAGAAGAGTCCTGGGAGGGAGAACTTTGGATTTTGCAATATGCTGATTGAGCGTGGACCGTCCAATCATTATCAAGATCGACGACAGAGATTGACTTTGGTGGATCGCATATGGGAGAAAAGGAATGTGGAGCGAGGAAACGCCAGAGTGCGATGATGCAATGGTCGTTGGATCTAAAGGATCACCAGTTAGGATTTCGTCATGAGATTGCATCGGTGGAGTATATTGGCATCAGGAGGTTGCGATATGCGATGGTGAAGGGCCAATGCAATGAAGTGTGGACCGTCGATCTCGGAGAGAATGAACAGTGGAGATGGAATCGAGACTTCACATCGAAGAGGAAAAAAGGAATTCGGATTTTCGATGTGGCGATGTGCCGATGGAGTGATGGGCTTGGTCATAGTGGTGGGTCGCATGGAGGAAAAGGGGCTTGGGCCTAAGCCAAGAAGCGCTTAAGGCCTAATGTTAAAAGGAGTGTTTTTAAGGTAAAAATGAAGGTATTTTGAGTTTTTTCAAGGATTCTGGTAAGTGTAAAAAGGAGGTTTAAACCATTATGAATTGGTTTTAATGGTTTAAAGGAGTAAATGAAAACGTTTAAAGGGATTTTTTAGAGAAAAATGATTGATTTGGATAAGTGAGAATGAGTGGAAAAAATGAATAAAATAGGCTTAGGAAATAGTCTCTTTTGGTATTAGTAGGTTTCCTTGAACGATTTTTTAAGTGAAGATAATAGTGAGATGGGTTCTTTTGGACACGAAGCACAGTGAAGTTTTAAGAACTCAAAAATTTGTAGAAATTTGTTTCTTGGAAACTTAGGAACTTGATTTCGCCATCATTTTATATGAAAAATTTTTATGGATGGCTAACATAGGGTATGGACCAGATAGGATCGATATCAAACATAGGACCTATGGGTAATCCTTTAAACCCAAATTTATTATTTTACATGTTTGGAATGCTTGTATGAGTTCTTCTTGTTGATTGTCTTCTTTCTCTATGTTGAGGTTGTAAACCTTTACCTTGGGAAACTTTTCCTACCAACAGAACTGGATCAAAGCTCATTGTTTTTGGAATTCCTCAAGCTACCAATGCTCCCCATAACACCATGCTAGTCTCACATGAAATTTTACAGTCAAGTAGACCCATCAGGAAAGAATTAACTACAGTTGAGGCTGATCTATCCTACCTTGAATTTGATGAGCAAGATTACTAACCACTCTTCCCTTCAACAACTCTTACTAACCACTCTTCCCTTCAACAAATATTATCCAATATCTTGATTCCCTTGCAAATCACTCTCTTTGATCCTTCTTTTCAAATTATGCAAATTTGGAATTGGAAACCACTTACTTTCCTCCATCAACCATTCAGATAACACTAAAAATATTATGCTTTAGGCCTTCAATGAGCCACACATCACCATCATTGGTTATCTTCTCAATAATATTAGATTTATCACTTCCCAATACTCTCATTGTTTCATTTCCTTCAAGAAAAACACACCCAATATTGGTTCTCTCCAGGAAGTGAAAAATACTCCTATATCCTCACATATGGTGTGAGAAACTATTATCAATATAATACATGTCATCCTCATCACATGAAAAAAGTGCAATACCACGTCTTCCTAGCTACTCCTCCTTATTTTTCCATGTCTTTCTTGGATGGTTCCCCAGTTTCACATTCTCCTTTGTCTTTTTCTTTTGAATAGATGACCTCAAGAATCTAGCCATCTTATAATATTTTTCCATGTGCCCAAAATCGTGACACACATAAAACTCTATATGGCCAATATTTGTAGGCAAAGGATTTGATATTTTATTGCTCATATCATATATCCATCTCCTCATGTTGGATCTGCAATCAATGGCCTTATGGCCAAACATGTTACAAGAAAAACAATAACCATTAAATGAACTTGTATACCAAAAGGCGAGTCCTTTAACTAGTTGATAAAATTGTTGCATATAGTTTTTTCATTATCCTCCTACAAGTAGCTATCACATGTCCAAAATTGTGATAGTTGAAGCACTCAATCTCATCCATCAAAGGGGAAAATGAGTTTTCACTTCTCCTCTTAAATTTTATACCATCGACCATATGGGTGAAAGATTTTATAGTTGTGAAATATCCTCTTGGTTCTATTTTTTGATGTTGGTGAATCTATTGTCTCTTCCCTCTATTACTATCATGGATATTCACATTATTAAGTGTACGCTTCTTGGATTTTTCCTTATTGTTATTTCCTACATGCAAAGTTGTTTCTCCTTTATGAAAACTAAGGATACATATGCCCACCGATATGGTTCTCTTTACTTGCTCCAGCTACTAATCCTTTTCCTCAAGCTACTTTATCAACCTGGATTTCATATTTTCAATTGCTTCAACATAGTCCTTTTTATATTTTTTCTTGGTTCTCTAAAATTATTCAAAAAAAAAAATATTCTTCTAGTTGTGTCCTCAAAATAGTGGTTTCCTCTTTAAGATTATTCTTTTTTTCATCACAAATCTGCAATTTATTTATATTGTAACTCCTAGAGACAACCTTGAGTTTTCAAAGACCAGTGCCTAGGACATCTTAAGAAAAGATATTTTTGGGAGGCCTTTTATAAATGATAATACAGGGCCACTTGTGATGAAAATAAATTAAATTTTTCTGGTGTGGGACCAGTACATCAAAGACATAAATGGATAATAATGACTTTAAGTGATATAGAATTAGGGTCTATTAGTGAGAATTAGAAGAAGACATAAAACTAACTACTGTGAAAAGGGCCGAGCATGAGACTAATATACAGTTACCAAAATAAATGAGTATGGAAACAATGGCAGAACATGAATGGAAATATTAGCTTAAGGTAGCCTTATATTAGCATAAGAATCCACCTTACTAACATCAGAAGAAATACAGTGATTTAAATGAAACATGAACATGATATCATGCCTCTAGCCATATTTAAAGTGCATCAGACAATTAGATATGAGTACCCTTTAAGGTAGATTCATATATGAATAATCAACACTCACACTCCGAAAGCTTTCGATACAGGGAAAGTGATGCAAAATGGAAATGAACATTTATATCTAAAACATAACTGAGAAAATACTGACTGTAACTCATCTAATTTGGAATCCATTGCACAAGAGAATAGCTCATTTCTATTACCCAATAGGATGTTCCAACATATAGTATGAATGTATCTCAAAACTTTACAAAAAGGAAAATTCACAACTAGCAATTATGCTCTGAAAAATCTGGAACCCTTTCTTAGCTTCATATTTCATTTCTTATAGCTTTCTACTGAGCCTTGCGAAAATATATTTCTTAGACAAAATATTCCCCTTCAAAGCATCTTTTTGTTTGGGGTCTCTATCAGGAAAAAAAATGATGATTAGGAATAAGGCCTCTCATCATCTGCATAGTGGTCTTAACAAAGGCTCTAACCGAAAACATCACAATAAAAGGAAAATAAAAGTGCAGAGGATGAAATCAAGATTTTACTTGATTTTAAAATACTAAAGAAATAAAAGTAAATTGGCCACATGGGCCAGAATATGAGTGTCATTTTTTAGGATGAAGAGGAGTGCCTACTGCTGGCTTACTGGGAAGTGCTGATGACACGGAAAAACCAGTTTTGCGACTAGGAGGATGTAGCGACTAGCGAGATGATGTGGAGGCTGGAGTGTTGATGTATTCACTGCATTTCTGCCATATGCTCCCTCCTGGTGACAACATAGTGAAAAAATTCTCTACTAGAGCCTTAATATCTATTAGCTCGGTGTAATCCACTTGGACGGCCAGGCACTATTTAATTTGGCTGAGAAAAGATAATTCCTTGCTTAGGGCAGCAATTATTGTTTCCGCCTTTAGGCGAGCGGTTTTCTCTAAAGGAAAATTAGTCTAGTTCATGATGACTGTCAGATTTTGTTCATAGATAGTTAGCCCTACGAATGCAGACTTTTCAGGTTCCCAGCATGATGCAAGACCTACCTTTACCAGTTCATACCACTCTCAATCAAACTGTTCAGCTCTCTTGGCAACCTTCTCTAAACCACCTGTTGAAGCCTCGAAAATCGCTGCTACAACATTGGGGGATAACCACCCGGTCCGGACCTTAATACAGCTCCTTTTTTGTTTATGATAGTGGCTCCGACTGGTTTAACTAGGTCCAGTTACCTTTTCCCTATCGATATTGGTTTATGATGTTTCCTTAAATACCAATAGACAGGGATATCAGATCAATTCTTCTTGCTGATCAGGCAAGAAAATGACCCTTAAGCTGATTTGGGTTCAGCCAAACCACAACTAAGATTTTTCCTCTTCAAGAAGAGGACTTAAAAGAATGTAGAAATTAATCTAATTGCAAACTTATTCTATAATGCAAGCAAAAAGAAACTAATCTAAATCCTATCTCAATTAGGTAGATGAAAATCTAACCCAACTAAGAGCAAGATAATTAAGTAATGAGGATTAAAATATGTCTGGCTTTTAATTAATGTCAAACTAATGAAGAAATTCAATTAGTTCACATTTGTGAGTACCAAAACACATTCTATTGAGACCATTCGACTAAAATAATAAATCAACAACACTCCAGAAGAAATTCACAAAAATGATATCGATTATCATATCAGTCAAACTAATAACTAAACAATAACATGTGGAAGAAATTCACAACACATTACTATTTAATAAATTAGTGTTATAAGACAGATTTCTGAGTAATGGTTACTCAGAAATCAGAGTTTAATTCATAAGAGCAGAGATACATAACAATTTGAGACAAATTATCCATATCAACGGAAATGCCAAAACATGAATAAAATGAAACAACAATTTTATTAACATAAAAATGAAACTGGTATTTGATACAGAAATGCCAAAAATACCAGTTAATTGAATCTGCTTCTCTGATCCTGGTCTCTAACAGTACTTTACATTATTTGAATTTCTGCTTTCAAGACTAGAGCTGCAGAAATGCAAACTCTGCTCATCATGCATAATTCAAGATATAAAGACTAAACCCTCATTAATGTTCAGATCTGAAACATTCTCTCCTCCCCATCTACAACTCTAAATTCCTATAACAGAAATGCTTTTAGAAATCTGGAATTGCAGAGAAGAGCAGCCCTTTTTACATTTTGCAATCTGTAATTTATAATCCTCCCAAAAGTATTTTTAGAAGAGAGTTTGTTTGAAGAAAAATCTGCCCAATCCAACTTTAATTGCTCAAAAATTCTAATCTTTAATTGCTGGAGTCTTCTCATTGATTGAAATCTTTTTCCTCAATATCCCTTCTATTGTTTTTCTTGCAAAAAGAAATTAAAAATTATTTAAGAAGCAACAATAAAATCCAAATATTATTTCTATCATTAAAACAAATCCAATCAAATTCTATTTAAATAAATAAAAAAGGAAATTTGAGCTTCTTATTAATACTCATAACAATCTTAATTAACCAAGGATAATATTTATGCATGAATCTGCAATTAGAAGAGGCTAGGCAAATGAAAATGAAGAAAACAAAACTCAGAAAATTGATTTTATTTTTAGAAATTCGGAGCTTGATCTTCTGCCTGATTTTTGACCTAATAAATGATCAAATCTGTTATTGAAACCTCCTCAGAAATGTTCTCCTTAATTTTCTCTTTCCAATGAGCCGTCCTGGGCCTCATTTGGCTAAGTAAATCTCAATTTATTAGCCTCCAAAGTTGATAAGTCAAATCTGAAATAAATCTGGAAACTCTGTTGCTGGGTTAAAAAAAATCAGAATTTAAATTAAAAATTTAATCCTAAATTAGTCTACAATTAACTAATAATTAATTCTAATTTAATTGCTAGTTATAAATTAAACTAATTAAATATTAATCTAACTAATTAATATAATTAACTATTTATAAACATATTAATCTAAATAATAATAAATCTAATTAAATTAATTATATTCTACATATTAATTAATTTAATTAATTTAAAATTAATTATTTTAGATATTAAATATTAAATCTAATATTAAATTAAAACTAAACTATCATTAAAATAATATTAAACTAACATATACTAACACTCTACTATACTAATATTACATTAATACTATACTAACAGTACACTTAATGTAAAACTAAACTAACAACTAACCTACCACTTAAATTAATACTAACAAATACTTAATTCTAACATTATAATATAAAACTAAACTAACACTCACAACTAACTTACAACTGCACTAACCTAACTCAAACTAACGTTACACCTATTCGAATTGCACTAACATTACATTAAATCAACACTAACAAACACTACCCTAAACTAACATAAGACTTAGACTAACACTAATAACTCATCGTATGAATGAATGCTATTCAATCGCATCGGGAGATTCGAGAGTCATCACATCGGGATAATATAAGAGCTCATCGCATCGGGATAATTAAATGTGGCTCAATCGGAGCTTTTAAAAGATACACCCGATGCATTTCTCCGATGCGATGAAATTTATTTATTTATTTTATGTTTTTATTTTTTATATATTTGTTTTTAATATAAAATTTTTAATTTAATTAAATTAATTATATTTAATATAACAATTGATTTAATTAATTCAAAATTTAATGTTAAAAATTAGATTTTTGTTTTTTAATTTTATTTGAGTGCTGTTAAATTAGATTATGAATTTGTCTAAGATGATGATTTGCCTATCTAAATTACAACCACTTTGTTATTTAGGATTTTTCGGATTTTTCGAGTTTTTATTTATTTGAAAATTGGAGTAAATTATCGAAATCCCGATGCTTTATGATTTGGTTGTATAAGTAAAAAAAAATGTTAGTAATAACAAATCTAGGGGTTAATATTTAAACTAAATGCATTATTAAACTCCGCAATTTTTTTAACCCAGGCGACATAATTGTTATTATTCAAAGGAGTGCTATTTACAAACCGGTTGACCAAATGAGACGAAACAAGCGTCAATAGGAAGCTTATAAAAAATCGATTTCAACCAAGCAATCAAAACAAGAATCTAAAGAAAATGAAAAATTAACAAAATCGTAAGATAATTGACTTAATAAAAATCCTAAAAGGTGCTTAGCCAAAATTTTTATAGAAAGGGTCCCCATTATTTGATGTGAACAAGTCTAAAATGGGGGGTTGTTGTACTGTACAACAAATTGGCGATTCACTGGAAGAAACAGTTATCTCTGTTTGATATAAATGAAATTTTCCTAAAATTAAAGTAAAAATAATTAAAGAAGAGAAAATTATTTTTGGAATGCTTGACTAAGTTGATTAATCTGAATAAAAGCAACAATCATCTTACTGTAATTTTCTTTAAATTCCTCATAAATTAAAATATTTCATAACTCTATATCAGTCCTTAATTAGTTGTAGAGATAAAGCAGGGGTCACTTTATAGCTTAGCTTTTAAAATGTACTCATTTGTCACAGGTAGAGCCACTGCTGCCAGCAAACATCTATAGTCTCGACAGGGTTACCTTTTAATCATCAATGATTCAGAATTCTATCTATTTAAGAATTATTGACCTCGAGATAAATCCATTTATATATGCTTATTTTTTATTTTTTATTCTTAAAAGCCATTGTCCTGGTTTGGTAGCCAGATAGTTGACAATACCATTCACTGGTTATAATTGGACTGAACAAGCTGGCTCGTGATGAGACCCCTTGTCTTACAATTGTTTTCAATTATAAGCCCTTACCCTGGTTTGTTTAGCAGTGTTGGTAATGTCAGCCTATTTTTCCCCTATGATCATGGTAAGCAGGCTCATGATGAGACCTCTTATCTTTTAAGTTTAAATATATCTCTGAATTATACTCTAGAAAAATAAGACTCTTCGGGACAGGGAGAATCATTGACTCCTTAAGAGTTCAGAATGACAATTTCGGAGTTAAAAGTGCTTTGCTGTAAAGTGTCTTTACTTGGTTAAAAATAACTTTTCTTGACTGATAATAGAATTTTGAAAGATCTTACTAAAGTATTGAAATCTCAAAATAATTACAATTTTGATGAAAAAGAAATTTCTCAGATTTCACGATACTTCGTCAACTTTTCTTGTTTTGTAATCTCTTCCTTAAGTATGTCTACCTTTATAATAAGAAAAACAAATTTTGCTAAGAGATTTTAAGAAAAAGCTAATAGGAGACTATTAACAATTTTCCCATGTATGCCAACCATTGCTAGGTAATAAAAAAAAACTTTCCATATAAATCATGGCAAAATCACCAAAATCAAAATTGAAAACCAAAGGAAAATAAGTCTTAAGCTAAGGTGAGAAAAGAAATCAGCAAACAAAATAAAAATGAAGCAAAAAGTGGAAAAGAAAAAATTCAAGCTTTGAAATACAAACTCTAACAAAAAAAAAAAAAAATGCTTATACCAATGTCTCACCACTTGAAGTAAAAGAAAATAATCATGTAATCATTCCTTCTTACGTCGAGATCCAGAAAACTTATACCTTGTAGGATTGTAAATGTTTTAGGCTTTAGATAGCAGAGATGATAAAATTCAGCGACAATGAAAATTTTTTGTTTGATGTCAATCTTGTCATTTTCAAAACATTATCTTAATCATTTTCTAATAAAAGAAATGCTTTAAAGAAAATAGATTAAAGGTTCAGAAACTTCCTAGTGTAGCTGTTTCAATGAGGACTATCGTTGCTTCTTGCAAATAAAACCAGGAAAAGAGCATAGGGCTTCCAAAATATGATTTAGCAGATGTTTGAAAGCTTTTATGAGGAGCTGCAAAACAGATTCAAATATCAACATAATTTTGAAAAACAAAACTGAAACTAAAGTAATGAAATGGAAATTAATGAAAGTGGGTACATGAATCTTACCATTGGATGATTGCATTTGATCTTACCTGAATGTATCAATTTCTCCAATACTAGCTGACTTCTTCTTTTAGTTTGACATTAAAAATATGAAGAAGTAAAACTAACCAAAATCCTATAACCCAAAATCATTATTTATTTAATTTAATTTAAAGCAAGCAGTAAAATGTAAAAACGAAATGCTTTGTGTTCAAGGGAATTGAAATTAAAACAATTGTGATAGCAGCGATGCGATTTTTATAATAATCGGTGATGAGCGAAGAATGATAAGCGATGAACAATCGGCAATTAGTGAAAAGCGATGAGCAATGAGCATTTGGCGATTAATAAAAAGCGATAGCGATAAGCAATTGGTGATGAATTATTGCATCGCAATTTTTAAAATGAGCACACAAGGATGTATTCAATTTTCCTCCCGATTTGCGATTTGCGATTAGACTTGTTGCATCGGAGGTCTTTCAAAATTAGTCCTTGACGAATTTAATAATTTGCAATTGCGATTTGAACTTCATCGCATCGGAGTTTTTGCAAATGGATATATCAAAATGAGGTTTCTCCGATTTGCGATTGCCGATTGGGTTGATCGCATCGGAACTTTTGAAATGAACGAATCAACTGTCATAGAACTCTGCTGAAATGCGATTGCGATTAGACTTCATCGCATCGGAACTTTTAAAAAGTTGACCTTTTAATCAATTGTGATATGAACCAATTGTGGTATGACTTTACCAATTCGTGATTGCGATTAAGTTTTTATCGCATTGGAGTTTTTTTTTGAATGGAAGAATTAACCTTATGCCTAATGCGATATGTGCGTTTGTTATCCATTTCATTGCATCAGAACTTTTGTAATGAAAAACAAACCTTTCAATTTATTCCAATGCGATATGTGATTTGATATTTTATGAAAAATTAAATGATGCAACACGTCAGAGATCTTGCATCGGAAATATGAAAATCAAGTTGGAAAATTTCTGATATGAATCTTGCGATACTCTTTTTAATTTCAATTGGATTTTTTAAATGAATGAAAGCAAAGTTAAAGAATGCTCAAATTCTAATGAATCATAAAATAAAATTTCCCTGAACCTGTTGCGAACTTGAAATGGATTTGCTGCTTACTTCAAGTTTTGAAAAAAAATGAAAACCTGCAAATAAAATAGAACAAGAATTAAAAATAAACTAAGTAAAAGAGAAACTAATAATAGATGAAAATGAACTTGTAAATACATACCTGGAAGGAAATTGTCTGTAGATTTACCTCATGAATCTTCCAATTCTTCTTTCAATTTATCAAAATTCTAACTTTGTTCAAACTCATCTCTTATTTATTCTAAATCGGAGTGTGCAATCAGCCTAAATAAAATTTGTTTAGTCATGTTCAGGAAATCTGAAACTCATAAAATTCACCAGAAATAAATATGAAAATAGGCTTCCCTTTGAATTGCAACAGCAACTTATTACCTCTGCTCATTCCGAACTAACTTGAGAAAAATCTGTATTGTTATGTGATTGTTTAATAATGCCTTTAGTAAATAAATATGATGCACATTGCAGCATCAGATAATAAACTAAATATCAGAATGGGATGAAGCCACTAATTGTGGAAAAATATCAACATAAATTTGAATGTGTGCACACAGCAAAATGGACACCCTTAAGATCATTTTGACAAATTTCGAGAAAGATAATATGAACTTCATGTAATTAAAACAAAAGGTTAGACTGACTAATGATGATCAAATTGGAATTAAGCCTATAATAGACAGTCATATCTTTCATGGGAAAATGAGATCATGAAGCTTTGTATCTTAAAAACCTTAAATAAATTTCAGAAGAAAATCATATAAGGACATTTCGAAATAGAGAAAAGTGGGTTTGAGGTGATTGGTGTCAAGTGCAACTTCAATTGAATTTAGTCAAGACATTATTCAAAATAGGCAGAGTAGAGATATTGCTACAATAAATTTTGATTTAAAAATGGGAGCACGAATTAGAAATTTTCTGATAAGAGGCAAATATTTCCTTGAACATGTATATGAAATGAGAAGGGCTGATTGCTCGTTTTATTTTTATCTGAAGAACTATTAAGAATAAATTAACTACATAAAACAAACTAAATAAATTAATTCTACTTCTATTATAACCACACACATGAAATTGACTAGGTATAGTCATATTTCCAATGTAACCATTCTCTCATTTTATTTTCTGTATCTATGTACAGTTCAAATGTTAGTAGCAAAAATACAAATCTAATTGAACTAAGAAAATTAAATCTATAATCAGAATGTACATTTTTTATTAACAGCTTATTTACAATCTCCTTCTTTTGAAAAGTATTTTCCAACTGAATTCCAATTGGATCATCAAAACCTGGATGGTTTTCCATTAATGATTGGAAAATATTTAAAAGAGGAGATGATAGGCCAGATTGTGAATATGAGCTTTTAAATTCAAAGGCCTGAAAAAAATTGTTAGTGTCATGTGTAAGTGTTAAATTATTAACAATCTTCCATGAAGGAAAACTTTCCAAACAATTTTCAAATGAGTTAATGAAAAATGGATGGAAATCTGGAAAATTATCAACTGGATTAGATTGCTGGTCAGATTGTAAAAATAGATTCTCTTGTTGACACTGCCTTTGGGAGGATAGAAGCTTTTGATAAAACATTAGCATTGATTGAAATTGAAATATTAATGGCTTTTGATGTTCATGATTATGATATGAAACTTCAATTTCCGAATATGGCAATGCATCAATTGAATGTTCACTATTAAAGCGCTCAATATGCCAGCGTAGAGTGTCAAAAATTTGAAGAATAAAATCAGAAAACAAATCTAAATTTGAAAGAAAAAATAAAGTGAAATCCCTATTGGTACAACTAATGCTACAACACAATTGAGATTGTTTTGAAATAATTTCTTTTTTACAAGGATTGGC
This sequence comes from Pinus albicaulis, assembly GCA_034641835.2. Classification (NCBI taxonomy): domain Eukaryota; kingdom Viridiplantae; phylum Streptophyta; class Pinopsida; order Pinales; family Pinaceae; genus Pinus; species Pinus albicaulis. The sequence continues at coordinate 1,229,496,926 of CM076575.1, forward strand.
GAGAATAATAGAATTTGAATAATTACCAATTCCAACTTGTGAATTAGAAAGAGAATTATGATTATGAGCAGGAATGAGAGTTTGATCATGATATGAATCATAAATTGGAATGTTTTCCCGGATGGTGAAATCATGAAGATAATTTGCTGCTTTAAAATGAGGATTGGTTGGAATAATTTCTAAATTGAAATGTTCCTCATTCACAGATGTTATTTGAATTTTATCATGAGGATTCTCTTGAGAAGAACATAAATCATCATCCTTTATGTCAGAATAATTATCATAAATGACTTCACAATATTCTCTAGAATTCCCTTCGATCTCGTCCAAATTATCAAAGCAAGGAGGAATAAAAAATTTATGTTTATTAATGGAAAAAGAATGATCAATAATTATTTCTCTATCTTGATAAAAATTTATTGGTAATTCATTTAGATCATCCTCTTTATTTTCTGCAATATCATTAACACCAAGAGGGGAAAAATTACCATCATTAAAAATATCAGGATAAAGGGGAAAATGTGAATCTGAAATAATGCATTTAAAAATGTTTCTGTTTGAGAATTCTTGTACATTATGTTCATTGTAAATTTCAGATTCTAAATCATTCCTTTGTGTGCTCATGCTTTCTTGAAGAAGACTGCTTTGGTGCTCTGATTTCAGTGTTTTTTCATCATGAAAAGATTCAGAAATTGTACAACAGTTTGCATGCTAATACTTACTTTGATTGTTGTTTGCACTTGCTGATTTGCAATCTGATTTTTTGAATTTAATGCAGAGAAACTTTCAGATTCGAATGCAGGTATTTCTCCAAAATTGCCGTTGTTGTCTTCTTGCATTTGATTAGAAATATTTTTCAAGCTTTGTGAAATCTCTTCATCACAATTTATTTTCACACCCAATTTGGAATTATCATTTATGTTAGAAGGGGGTGGAACAAAACTTGAACTAATTTCATATGGGTCGGGACTAGGGGGAAGAGAATACTTATGTTCAAACCAATCTAGTGATTCTTCTTTCTTAGGTTCATCTTTGACATTAAATTTTAAACAATTCAAATGAAATCGAATATTAAAATCTCTAACAGACTCATTTTCATTTCGAAGATATTCAATTTCATCACATACCTGATCATAATCATAGTGGTCGAATTTATAAATGAAACTTGTAACAAATTGATCCCTGCTGTGAATTGAGGCAACCGGAAGAGTTCTACACCAGTTTCTGGCTTTTGCCGCAAATGTGAGAGTAAAAATTATGCATAAGATGCCTTCATCAATTCCTTGAAAATCATAATTTGAAACATTTTGAATAAATTGACGGACATGATTAAAAGCAGAAGAATTTCTCTCACCATTAAACTTTACCTGAGACAAGAGTCTTACCACTTCGGGTGGAGTATTGGAAGATGCACGTCCATGTATACAACTCCAAATTGGAAGTTTTAAAGGAGCCATTGTAATAAAAATGAAATGTTAGAATTCAAAGACTCCAAAGTAAAACAAATCTCGGCCCTCCTTCTAGCGCCAAAAATGTTGAAGCCTCGAAAATCGCTGCTACAACATTGGGGGATAACCACCCGGTCCGGACCTTAATACAGCTCCTTTTTCGTTTATGATAGTGGCTCCGACTGGTTTAACTAGGTCCAGTTACCTTTTCCCTATCGATATTGGTTTACGATGTTTCCTTAAATACCAATAGACAGGGATATCAGATCAATAATTCTTGTTGATCAGGCAAGAAAATGACCCTTAAGCTGATTTGGGTTCAGCCAAACCACAACTAAGATTTTGCCTCTTCAATAAGAGGACTTAAAAGAATGTAGAAATTAATCTAATTGCAAACTTATTCTATAATGCAAGAAAAAAGAAACTAATCTAAATCCTATCTCAATTAGGTAGATGAAAATCTAACCCAACTAAGAGAAAGATAATTAAGTAATGAGGATTAAAATATGTCTGGCTTTTAATTAATGTCAAACTAATGAAGAAATTCAATTAGTTCACATTTGTGAGTACCAAAACACATTCTATTGAGGCCATTCGACTAAAATAATAAATCAACAACACTCCAGAAGAAATTCACAAAAATGATATCGATTATCATATCAGTCAAACTAATAATTAAACAATAACATGTGGAAAAAATTCACAACACATTACTATTTAATAAATTAGTGTTATAAGACAGATTTCTGAGTAATGGTTACTCAGAAATCAGAGTTTAATTCATAAGAGCAGAGATACTTAACAATTTGAGACAAATTATCCATATCAACAGAAATGCCAAAAACATGAATAAAATGAAACAACAATTTTATTAAAATAAAAATGAAACTGGTATTTGATACAGAAATGCCAAAAATACCAGTTAATTGAATCTGCTTCTCTGATCCTGGTCTCTAACAATACTTTACATTACTTGAATTTCTGCTTTCAAGACTAGAGCTGCAGAAATGCAAACTCTGCTCATCATGCATAATTCAAGATATAAAGAATAAACCCTCATTAATGTTCAGATCTGAAACTTTCTCTCCTCCCCATCTACAACTCTAAATTCCTATAACAGAAATGCTTTTAGAAGTCTGGAATTGCAGAGGAGAGCAGCCCTTTTTACATTTTGCAATCTGCAATTTATAATCCTCCCAAAAGTATTTTTAGAAGAGAGTTTGTTTGAAGAAAAATCTGCCCAATCCAACTTTAATTGCTCAAAAATTCTAATCTTTAATTGCTGGAGTCTTCTCATTGATTGAAATCTTTTTCCTCAATATCCCTTCTATTGTTTTTCCTGCAAAAAGAAATTAAAAATTATTTAAGAAGCAACAATAAAATCCAAATATTATTTCTATCATTAAAAAAAATCCAATCAAATTCTATTTAAATAAATAAAAAAGGAAATTTGAGCTTCTTATTAATACTCATAACAATCTTAATTAACCAAGGATAATATTGATGCATGAATCTGCAATTAGAAGAGGCTAGGAAAATGAAAATGAAGAAAGCAAAACTCAGAAAATTGATTTTATTTTTAGAAATTCGGAGCTTGATCTTCTGCCTGATTTTTGACCTAATAAATGATCAAATCTATTATTGAAACCTCCTCAGAAATGTTCTCCTTGATTTTCTCTTTCCAATGAGCCGTCCTGGGCCTCATTTGGCTAAGTAAATCTCAATTTATTAGCCTCCAAAGTTGATAAGTCAAATCTGAAATAAATCTGGAAACTCTGTTGCTGGGCTAAAAATCAGAATTTTAATTAAAATCTAATTCTAAATTAGCCTATAATAAACTAATATTTAATTCTAATTTAATTGTTAATTATAAATTAAACTAATTAAATATTAATCTAACTAATTAATATAATTAACTATTTATAAACCTATTAATCTAAATAATAATAAATCTAATTAAATTAATTATATTCTACATATTAATTAATTTAATTAATTTAAAATTAATTATTTTAGATATTAAATATTAAATCTAATATTAAATTAAAACTAAACTATCATTAAAATAATATTAAACTAACATATACTAACACTCTACTATACTAATATTACATTAATACTATACTAACACTACACTTAATGTAAAACTAAACTAACAACTAACCTACCACTTAAATTAATACTAAAAAATACTTAATTCTAACATTATAATATAAAACTAAACTAACACTCACAACTAACTTACAACTACACTAACCTAACTCAAACTAACGTTACACCTATTCGAATTGCACTAACATTACATTAAATCAACACTAACAAACACTACCCTAAACTAACATAAGACTTAGACTAACACTAATAACTCATCGTATGAATGAATGCTATTCAATCGCATCGGGAGATTCGAGAGTCATCGCATCGGGATAATATAAGAGCTCATCGCATCAGAAGAATTAAATGTGGCTCAATCGGAGCTTTTAAAAGATACACCCGATGCATTTCTCCGATGCGATGAAATTTTTATTTATTTATTTATTTTATGTTTTTATTTTTTATATATTTGTTTTTAATATAATTTTTTTAATTTAATTAAATTAATTATATTTAATATAACAATTAATTTAATTAATTCAAAATTTAATGTTAAAAATTAGTTTTTTGTTTTTTTAATTTTATTTGAGTGATGTTAAATTAGATTATGAATTTGTCTAAGATGATGATTTGCCTATCTAAATTACATCCACTTTGTTATTTAGGATTTTTCGGATTTTTCGAGTTTTGATTTATTTGAAAATTGGAGTAAATTATCGAAATCCCGATGCTTTATGATTTGGTTGTATAAGTAAAAAAAAATGTTAGTAATAACAAATCTAGGGGTTAATATTTAAACTAAATGCATTATTAAACTCCGCAATTTTTTAACCCAGGCGACATAATTGTTATTATTCAAAGGAGTGCTATTTACAAACCGGTTGACCAAATGAGACGAAACAAGCGTCAATAGGAAGCTTATAAAAAATCGATTTCAACCAAGCAATCAAAAAAAGAATCTAAAGAAAATGAAAAATTAACAAAATCGTAAGATAATTGACTTAATAAAAATCCTAAAAGGTGCTTAGCCAAAATTTTTATAGAAAGGGTCCCCATTATTTGATGTGAACAAGTCTAAAATGGGGGGTTGTTGTACTGTACAACACCACCCAGTGAATTTGCACATGAAATATCCCTTTCGATCACTCTCCTGACTTCCATCACTCCTCTGAAAAAATCTTTTATTCCTTGAGTGAGAAGCTCTTCGGGGTCTAATCCATTCAAGTAGTTGATATACCTTTTAGCCATTGTCACCTTTTCTTCTGCTTCCTCCTACCCAACCTGCAACATCACTTTGAACAAATGGACTGCAAGCTTCTTGTCATCCATTAGAGTGAGATATTTCTTGTGTTTTCTCACCTCTGATATGATGTCCATCCAGATGAGGTGCCTAGCTTCAAGGAGGGTCGCATTTCCCTTCATCTAAGTGTTCAATTATTTGATGGTTTTCTCCTGGATCAAATTATCTCTTTTCATTTTCTTGACCTCGTCCTGACAAGGCCATTACCACCTTATCATTGGTCACCAAATTAGCTTCCAGTTCTTGTATCCTAAGGCGAGTTGATATGGCTTCATTTTATAAAACCTGCAAGTCTGACAAATCTTTAGTTAGTTGCTCTGGAGTGGTGCCAGGCTCATTGGAAGAAGGGGTCATGCATACATGCTTGTCCCATTTTCCCTGTGAATCAACCAATCTCTACCTTAAAATAGTCATCTTTGTAGTCATGTTGGCATTCCCTTCTTTCTCTTTAACCAATGAATCAACCAGATCTGATTTCTCTCTTTCCACCTGCACCAGCTCGTCCGTTTGTACATGTTCTCCATAGGGGATGTTTAGCATTTTCTTCAACTCATATTTCTCTGATTCCAGATCAAGGAGGAGCTTCTTCTGAACTGCACCCTTGTCGCCCCCCTTTTCCCTTACTAACTTCCTGAGATTTTGTAGATTGTTTTTTATGGCTCTAGTGCTAGCTCCTTCTTTCCTCTAATTTTCCAACACTATGTTATACTTATCTTCAAGTGTCCTTAGAGAGATTGAAAGCTTTACCACTTCATCTCTCAACATATCTCCAATACATTGGTGTGGACTGAGCTTGTCTGTTATAGGGATGTTAGCCAGATTTAAAGTGAATTCCAAAGCTTGGTAACTAGCTCCTTCGGCTGTAGGCTCCAACACTGCCTCTTTGATGATGATTAGCAGTTGTTCTTTTTCCATATCTAGCTCAATGGTGAGCCACGTATGGTACTTGTTCATGAATCCAACCAACTTTTCTCGCAGTTTCTCCCCTGCATTTCTATTTATGTTGCCTATTTCTTCCCTCACTTCAGTTATGTTAGCTGAAATGACCTGCGATAGCCCAGAGATTTCTGACGAGGAAGCACCCTCATAATTAAGTGTGAAACCAACCTCGCTTATGTCAGGCTCACCGTATCAGACCAACTCCTCCTGCGAGGGATATTCCCATACAATCTCCAATTCATCAGTTCTTTGTTTCTTGGAAGGATGGGATCCCTTGCCCATGTCCATGCCTTCTTGTCCTCCTGAAGCATCTATTTCATCAGCTTGCCCTTTTCTTTTTGTTCCTGCAGAAGTAGTGTCACCCCTTCCTTCTACAGCTGAATATTCGCTTCCACCTTTGAAGCCAAAGGCCATGTATCATGGTTATTTCTCCACTCAATGAAGGGCCTAGTCTCATGTACATAAGAAGTTGACTTTATTTTCCATTTCCTATTGGAAAGGATCCCTTTTGGGTCATAGGGCCAAGATTTTTCTTGTATTAGATCCACCCCTTGAAGCAGTGTTTCCACTGTGGAGAGGGCATGCCTTTAATTTATGGTGAAGGGTCTGACATAGGTAGGGAGCTTGAGAATGTATTCTTTCTTTGTGGGGACAAACTGGAACTTGTCAGCCTTCAGGGTTTGACGGATGTACTCAAGGGAAAAAATCTGCATAGCAGGAAACACTCGCAGGTGGTAGGGGGATACATCTACACCATAGATTCTAATATCAGTGTAGTTGTCAAACAGGTACTAGTTTCCTATGCTATCTTCATCATCGAACTGCAGCCAGTCCTTTTCCTCGGGAAATATTCTGGGTGGAGGGTTGTCATGTATTATGGTGTAGGCTAGGGACATGAATTCATTCAATAACATCGTGTAACCCCTCTTGTTTGGCTGTTTACGCACAGAGACATTCCATTCAAAAATATTTCTTGGCTAGGACTCTCAAACCTATTAGCATGCTCATAGAAGAAGAGATAAAAAACTAATGAATAGAATTGGAAGGACCCATAAGAGGGTAGCTCTTGGAACTGGGTTTGGATGGCTAGGGCTAGGAAAGTAGGGATATCCAAAAGAACTCCCGTTTAAGACATGATCTAGAGGAGGGCTATACATTCTTTTGACACTCGCTCGACCTCCCTGAGACCTTTTCACCCTAAAATGAAAACAAGGATAGGTTGGACATTACCTATGAAAGTGGACAAGGGAACCATATATGAAGGTGGGATAGAAGTAAGATGAGAATTTGAAATAAAATAGAGGAATTTTCTCTATTTCTTCCAGGGAAACTTTGAAAGCTATCGGGAGAGAGATAACTTAGTGAAATCAACATAACTCTGACTGTGGGGGAAATGAAGGGCCTCCTTTATGAGCTCGGGAGATATACGAAAAATTTTATTGCCCTGTGTCGATAGGAATAAACCCCTGCATTCATCATAGGCTTCACTGAGCCAACTTATAAACTCGGTGACTGGATATGTGGTTGGGGAAATCTGATAATACAGGCCTAACTGGACGACCTTGAATTGGTCTTGGCCTTTCAAATACGATTCAAAAAACTTAGCTGTAAGACGAGATACACTGAAGGGGTAGATATGGTCATGAATCCATGTGTGAGCATCAATGAGGGGTTTAGGTCTAGGGACAGCCCTAGACTCACGGGCTTGGGGGGTTTCAAGTTCAGAATTTCTAGGCTTTGCTTTCCCCATGACCATTTTGAAAAATAAAATAGAAGGAAAATGGCGAGGTGGAGGAATGACTAAATACTTGAAAACAATGAGGAAACCCAATGGGGAAAGCGACGCAGGGCTTTGCTACATGATAGGTTCCTAAAAGCGATCATTTTACTAAGAGTGGGTGTAAGACACAATCAAAACAGACCTAGATTTGCATAAAACGAGTTTAGGGTGCCAACTATAGGGCTGACATCATAAGGACGTTGACAATGGGACGTGTGGTGATAGGTTATTAGCTATCAGGAGGCGGGTAGGTGCAAGCCACATGCCAGGTTAATACAAGTAGTGGTCTTATATCGGCTTTCCTAACTTACCTTACCTTTTTTTTCATAGCACAACATGTCTTCCTTGAGGGGTCCACTTAAAGTTCTGTAGGGAGCTCGTGAGACCCTCCCGTAACACTTCACCAGCCCATGGGAAGCTTAAACCTTGGCGCGCCATTGAGTGACATCATATGCTTCGGGGGTTAGCTCTCTGCCTTCTTCCTCCCATCATTAATACCCCCGGAATCCCTGCACGTGGCACTCCCTTTTGGTTGTCTGACATAAGTATGCGGCCCCACTTTTGTTTAACTGTGTAGTTCCATTATTCTTTTGTTCACGCTCTTACCATTAAAGGGTTTGCATGACATACTACCTTTATATTCATTGAGCCCGCTTATCTTTTATGGACCCTTCGTTTGCTTATTTTTCCTTTTATCCTTTTTTATTAAGGTGTGGGCTGACCAAACAACATTGGCTCCACCTTGGGATGGCACGTTCGTCCTCAAATATGTCGAGAACTCCACAGACCATTTTCTATCTATTCCTTGAGAGTCAGAGCCTCTCCAAAATTTTCAAACACTCCTATGGAAAAATTAAACAACAAAAGTCAATGTAAAAACAATAGATATGTATATTATATATAGTCGGTCTCTAAGACCTTGGTCGGTATTGAAAATAGGGTTTTAAGAACTACCCATTTACGGGCACCTCGATCACATCACCTTTCAGGTTTTCTAGTGTGAAGGTGTTGTTACCTTTCACCTCGGCAATCTTGAATGGCCCGAACAACAATGGGTCAAATTTTTCATGCTTACCTTTTTCAGCTCTTCTCATGTCCCATCCCAGTAATAAATCCCCAGACTGCATTTATCTATCTTTTTCATGTTGATCAACCAAGCCTTTCATCTTTTCTTGATATTCGTCTAACCTGTCATTCACTTGACTCCGAGTCTCCTCTAAATCGACCAGCTGGTTAATTATTCTGATGATATTGTTGGGCTCTTCTTGGCTATTCTAGAGGAACCTATCCACAATCAGGGTGATTTTAATTGTAAAAATAGCTACTCGGCCATAAACCAGTTCATAGGGTGACTTTCCTATTGACCTTTTACTAGTGACTCTGTTCGCCGAGAGTGAAAATTTCAGTTCAGAGTCCCACTTCTTCTAACTTTCATTTATGGCTTTCTTTAATGCCCTTACCAATGTCTTATTTGAAGACTTAGCCAGCCCATTTCCCTAGGGATAATAGGCAGTAGAGTGTCCCAAGGTAATGTTATATTGCTAACATAAATTGGTGAATTTGTAGAATTGAAAGCCTGAGCATTATCTGTCACAACTTTGGCTGGGCAGCCAAATCTGGATATGATGTTCTCCTGCAAGGATTTTATGACAACTATGTCAGTGGCATTTCTCGTGGGTATTGCCTCTACCCAATTAGTGAAGTAGCCAATGGCGGTGATGATCCACTTGTCTTGACCACTAGATTTCGGGTGAATCTCTCCGATAAAATAAATTCCCCATTGCTGAAAAGGCTCTTCTATATGCACTGGGATCATAGGTAAGAGTGAAAATTTCTATTTTTCAGCAAAAAATTAACATTTATCGCATGCCTTGACCCAATCATGTACATCCTTGAACAATCGAGGCTAGAAGGTGTTGAAAATGGCAACAAGAAATAGTGAAGGAGGCCTCCTGAAACATCTTTCTTGATCCTAGTTGGAAAGTGATCACCTAAACTAGGTGGGGACCACACATGTCATTTTTGTCGAAAAGTATATTTTTAGACTATGTCTATTTTTAGACATATGGATCATGGACCGGGAGCTGCAGTATGATATTTTTGGAGGATTGGTCATGTTAGTAAAAATAGATGGATCTCTATTTTTAGCATTTAGGTCGAAGTCTATTTTTAGATTGGCGGGCTAAAAATAGAACAGTCAAATATTATTTACCCTTAATAATATTTGGACTCTAAACTTCAGTTTACTCTCTTGGAGCACTTCAGTTTGACCCCCGGAGGTGGGGCATGTAGCTTCCAGAAGGAAATACACTTTTCCTATGGGTTAGATGAGCTAATGCATGGTTGACTTGAGTTAGAGCTCAAGTGGCGGAGTTCGGTGGAGTTGATGCGACAGTTAATGGAGATGGTGTTCCGGTTAACTAGTTGAACTTGTTGTATTTAGTTTAACTGGCTAATACACTAGAGATGAGTTGTGTGAATTAAATATTATTTAATTCAGAAATTATTAACTCATTATTCAACTAAAGAACACATCAGTTTAACTCAGTGCATGGACAGTTCAGTGGCGACAAGTGAAAGAGGTAGATGAAAGGTTTGAGTTAGCTATCAGTTGCGACATTAGTTGTGCATGAGATTTGCACCACACTTGGAGGAAATTACCAATGAAAATTGCGCAATTGGAGCCAGTGAGATTCAAACTTGGATCTCTATTTAGACCAGCCTTGATTGCGCAATAGAGGCAGGGGAAATTAGTGGGTGTGTTTTGAACCTGTGACTTGTTCAAAACCAAGCTAGTTTTTTTGTAGCTTTGGGAGATAGTACTGAGTACTTCTGAGGAGTTTGTACTATGTATTTGCTGCATGTTCTCTACATCTAATATACAGAATAGCTGAGGGGTTTTCAGCTATAATCTTTCCCCATACATACTGTGTTAATGTGTGTGATGATTTGATGTGCTATCGCTTCTATTCTTTCCGCATGTGACAATTAATTGTAGAAGAGATGATGTGTTATGCATGCAATTCGAAATTGATGTGTGATCAGGTTAATCTCCATTGAATAAGTGATTTATTCAGCAAATTTCTACATGGTATCAGAGCGATATTAATTGTCGAGATCTATTACGGTGATTGCAAACTTATTTCCTCGGACAGAGCCTGCATACGGGCCAGATAGCCTCCGGATTCATCTTTCTTTGGAAAGTGAAGGTCTGGTAAAAGCCCATGTAGTCAATCTCTGATTTGGAAATAATTTGTTCTCAAGTGTAGATCGGAAGTGATTGAGTTATCATCTGGTGGTGAAATTTGAATTTGCAGATTTGTGTTCTTGGTGCCGCGGTGAAAATGTCTTTCAACGGATTGCGACTAGAATATGCCTTGGAAGGCAGTTCGAATTATGTTGAATGAAGGACCGCATGGAGGCTGTATTAGATGATAATGGGCTGTTGGAATTCGTGGAGAAAGAGATTCCAAAGCCTACTTCTAATGATGCTGCTGTTGTGGAAGCCTGGTGAAAGAAACAAGCAAAATGTCGAAGGATCCTATTGGAGGGCGTAAAGGATCACATTGTATCCAGTCTTCATGGAAAGGCTTCTCCATATTTGATGTGGAAAGCTTTGACAGATCTATACCAAAGCAAGAGTGACCAAAGGAAGCTGGTGCTGAAAGATAGACTCAGGAACATCAAGATGGAGAAAGGCGACAACATCGCAAAATACCTCACGAAGTTCACTCAGTGCAGAGATGAGCTGGGAAGTGTGGGAGTGACTGTCGATGATGAGGACTTGGTTGAAATAGCTCTCCTTGGTCTTCCAAAGAGTTGGCACTCCTATCAGGACAGTGTCAATGGTTGGGAGAAGTTGCTGGGATGGGAGCGACTATGGTCGGATCTCATGCAAGAGGAGATCAGGAGGACTACCAGGGACGGATCTTCATCAAAGGTATCTGATGAAGAAGATTGTGCTTTGGCTGCCAAAGCAAGGAAGGGGAAGGGAAAGGAGAAGGCTTCTCAATCCGGTGCGGATGGTAAAGAGCGTGACATGTCCAAAGTGAAGTGTTTTCACTGTCACGATCATGGACATTACGCCACGAATTGCCCAAAGAAGAAGAAGAACAAGCAGGCTGCTGGAGGTGCAACTGGTGAGGCTCTTGCCTCACAATTTGAGCTGGACTTCTCATTGACCGCATGCATGTTTTCTAGTGCATTGGGATCGGGGTGGTATATTGATAGTGGCGCTTCCTTTCACATGACGGGAGATGAAAATATTTTCAGTGACTTGGTGGAGAAAGGTCTCCATATGCATGTTGAGTTGGGCGACGGTGGACGATACAATGCGACCGACATTGGTACCATAACATTTCAGAGGGAGTCAGGTAAACTTATTCTTTTACAAGATGTATTGCATGTACCAGGTCTAACAAAGAATTTGATCTCAGTCGCAATGTTAGAGGATAAAGGGTATGAAGTTGTCTTCAGAGAAGGAAAATTTTTCCTTCGGCACAAGGCAACAGAACAAGTCAAGAAGGTTGGGATTCGAGCAAAGAATCTCTATAGACTTGAAGTAGATGGGATGTCTATGGAGCTTCCTATTGTTGGGAAGTGCAAGAAAGACATGCAATTGATGCTTGAGAGGAATAAAGTTTTGCATGCAGGTGAAAGTGAACCTCGGGATGTGGAGCAGCCACAAGAGGATCATGGAGTGGAAGAAACCACTCATGTAGATAAATTTCATGCCAGACGGGCAGAGGGAGTGCATGCAGCTATACCACCAGGTGAGAGGTGGGGTGACATGCATGAATAATCCCAAGAGGAGATTTCTGGGCAGAATTCATGAGATGGTGTGGATCTCATGAGTTGAACCTGGCTACGAGGTGCCCACAACATAGCAGTAGCAGATCAGTTGGAGTGATGCAGGCAGATCAAAGTGACAGTGTCGGATACTGGAGCATGGATCAGAGTTGACAGCAAGTGCAAGAGTGCATGGGTGCAAAGAGTCAATAGCGCAGTGGTTCCTGATGACATGTGCAGTTGGCCAAGTAGAAGTCGAAGAATTTGATGATATATGCTAGATACATCAAGACTGATTGAGTTGTTTGGAGCCTATTCAGTTTCAGAGGACTTGCAGAGCAGATGCATGGAGTTTCATGGCGCTTGTGGAGGTTGCAGGGCGAATGCATGGAGTTGCATGTCGCATGCAATGACAGTCCTTTATTATTGAGAGGGACTGTTGAAAATGGCAACAAGAAACAGTGAAGGAGGCCTCCTGAAACATCTTTCCTGATCCTAGTTGGAAAGTGATCACCTAAACTAGGTGGGGACCACACATGTGACTTTTGTCGAAAAGTCTATTTGTAGACAATGTCTATTTTTGGACATATGGATCATGGACTGGGAGCTGCAGTATGATATTCTTAGAGGATTGGTCATGTTGGTAAAAATATATGGATCTATATTTTTAGCATTTAGGTCGAAGTCTATTTTTAGACTGGCGGGCTAAAAATAGAACAGTCAAATATTATTTACCCTTAATAATATTTGGACTCTAAACTTCAGTTTACTCTCTTGGAGCACTTCAGTTTGACCCCCGGAGGTGGGGCATGCAGCTTCCAGAAGGATTTACGCTTTTCCTATGAGTTAGGTGAGCTAATGCATGGTTGAATTCAGTTAGAGCTCAAGTGGCGGAGTTCGGTGGAGTTGATGCGACAGTTAATGGAGGTGGTGTTCTGGTTAACTAGTTGAACTAGTTGTATTTAGTTTAATTGGCTAATACACTAGAGATGAGTTGTGTGAATTAAATATTATTTAATTCACAAATTATTAACTCATTATTCAACTAAAGAACACATCAGTTTAACTCAGTGCATGGACAGTTCAGTGGTGACAAGTGAAAGAGGTAGATGAAAGGGTTGAGTTAGCTATCAGTTGCGACATTTGTTGTGCATGAGATTTGCACCACACTTGGAGGAAATTACCAATGAAAATTGCGCAGTTGGAGCCAGTGATATTCAAACTTGGATCTCTATTTATACTAGCCTTTATTGCGCAATAGAGGCAGGGGAAATTAGTGGGTGTGTTTTGAACCTGTGACTTGTTCAAAACCAAGCTAGTTTTTGTGTAGCTTTGGGAGATAGTACTGAGTACTTCTGAGGAGTTTGTACTATGTATTTGCTGCATGTTCTCTCCATATAATATACAGAATAGTTGAGGGTTTTTCAGCTATAAGCTTTCCCCATACACACTGTGTTAATGTGTGTGATGATTTAATGTGCTATCGCTTTTATTCTTTCCGCATGTGACAATTAATTGTAGAAGAGATTATGTGTTATGCATGAAATTCGAAATTGATGTGTGATCAGGTTAATATCCATTGAATAAGTGATTTATTCAGCAAATTTCTATAGAAGGAGCCCTATTTCAATATCTTGTGAGCTATACATCGCCAACTATAATGACCTCCATAGATGCCTTCATGGAATTCAGCCATGACCTCCTCCACCTCCAACTCTGTGAGACATAAGAGTAAGATTCCCAAAGGGTATTTCCAATATAATTGTCCATTTGCAATGATTTATTTCTTGGACATCAACCTCGAGGTTCGATATTTGGTCTTATCAAAGTTTAACGGACACCTGAGAGTTAAAAGGTATTCTACAATATCTTTATACTAGGTACTAAGAAAGTACTTCATGTGAGTTTTTTGTGCAATAATTTCTATCCCAAACTGCTCATTTGTACCTTCAAGTAATTCCCCACCCTCCATAGATAAATTTATTCCCAGAAACTGGAAATTTAACTCATACAAGATTCTCGATAAACCCTTACCTTTGATGAGCTTCATGGGGTGAATGTCCAATTCATATTCCTGAATCTTAGCAATCCATTTACCTCTCTTGCCCTCGATATCCCCTTGTATCAAGATGTGTTTCAATGCATCCATGGGCATGAAAGCAGTGATTTATTACTACAGTACATACATTCTGAAAGATTTTAGGGACTTTACTAGGTCATATGCCTACTTCTCCAAAATGTTATACTTTAAATCATCATCCCGAAGCACCTGACTGAAAAATTTGATTGGTTGCTCATACCCATCTTCATTTTTTTGTAATAACACCATAGCTAAAATATGTGGGGATGAAAATGAGAATATCATGAAGGGATTACCATAGTCTGGCCCTGCCAATACTGGGGATTCTAGAAAGGAACTTGTAATTATGTTGAATGATTCTCTTGACTCTGGCGTCCATTTTACATCACTATTTTTTCTAAGCATTTCAGTGGTATGCCGAACTATTTCTGTGTAGTTCGAGATGAATCTTCTCAAAAAATTTATGCACCCAAGGAATACCTGAACCTCCTTCTTGTTTCAAGGTAAGTATATGTCATTAATTACCTCTACTATTTTTGGATCAATCTCTACTCTAACTTTAGTTACAATATGCCCAAATAATTTTCCTTCTTCTAAAGCAAACAAAGATTTATGAGGATTTAGGGACAGACCATACCTGCGACACTTGTCAAAAGTATCACACAAATGTTCAATATGCTCAGAGTCATCCTTTGAAAAAACTTTGATATCATCTAGATATACCACCACGAACTTGTCTTTCTCTCCTACAAAATCAATGTCCATCGCCCACTAGAAAGTGGCTCCCGCATTTATCAGGCCAAAAGTAATTCAAGTGTACATGAATGTACCCCATGGTGTGGTAAATGTTGCCTTATTTTTTTCTTTGGGGAGGACTTCCACTTAATTGTATCTATAGAATCCATCCATCATGGACATTCGAGAGGATTCCACCACCTACTGCAGTATGTGATCCATCTTAGGGAGAGGATAATTATCTTTAAGGGACACTCTGTTCAAATTTTGAAATTCTACACATAACCTTATTTCCCCATTCTTCTTTTGGATCACGACCAAGTTGGCCACCCACTCTAAATATCCTAGAGGCACAATGATCTTAGCCTTCATCAATTTCTTCATTTCTTTCTCTATGGAAGGGAGCAACAAAGGGTTGATCTGCCTCAACTTTTGCTTATGTGGTTTGGCATCTCCCCTCAGTGGGATTTTATGTTGTATGAAACTTGTGTAAAATGTTTTCAGACCTTGGTATGAGCAAGAGAAAACATATCTGTAGGAATGGAACAATTTGAGGTATTGTTCTCTGTATTCTTTAGGAACTCTTTTAGACAATTTCACAATTTTAGGATCCTCTTTTGTCCCAATATTTACATTTTCTACTTGAGTTTCCTCGGTCGATTTGTTATGGTTGACAGGGACATAATTTTTATCGAATAATATTTCCAAATGTACCAGACCTCTGGGGATCATGTTCCCTTTTATTTGCAACACCCTGTGCCCAGCCACTGTCTCTTTCCATTTGTTATGAGGTTTTTCTTCGATCTCTTCTTCTTCTCCTGTATCAATGACCAAGTTAGAGAAATCTCTGATAGTCTCCATGAAACGATTCATTTGATCCTCATCTTCAAACACCTACCAATGTTTTACATTTTTTGGGATAGAGGGATGATAACACACTTCCACTTCATATCTCAAGAGAGGATTCTAGGGTGGGTGGAAATTACTTGCTGCCACAGCGAGGGAATCAACCATCATGTTCTAATATCTTGGCATAAATTGTATATTGAATGCTAGGAAAAATTTATCCACTAGGTCCCATACTTCATTTATGTATGCTCTTAATAGAGGGTGCTTGGATTGGCATTGATTTTTAATTTGTCTCACTACCAGCTCTGAATCTCTAGAAACGTTGAAACTCTAGATGTGCATATTTTTGGCAGTTTGTAACCCCAAAAGAAGTGCCTCCTATTCTTCTATGTTATTGTTGGCTTCATACTCCAATTTAAAAGAGTAAGGGACCTATTTTCAAATAGGGGAGATTAAGAGGACCCCCACTCTATTTCCTTCCCTTGAATTTGCTCCATCAAATTGCGAGGTCCACATTCCCCTTTCGTCACTACTTGTGGACTGTTCCAATTTCAGCAGATTGAACAATGGTTCCTATAAGAACTCTCGGCCCTCCTAAAGCATTAGACAAGAGAAATATCCCTCCTTGCTATATACCAGATAATTTACTGAGCCATCAGCTCTAGTCACCATCTTCACAAATCTAGATTCTCTATACATCCTCCTTTCTTTCCCACTGAACACTGGGATGGTTGCATAAGTGAGGTCGAGCTTGATTAACCCACCAATTTTAGTCTCCCATGATATGGACGAAAGCATCTCAAATCGATCTGGGATATCAGCGACCACTATGTCCATAACAACACTCTTGGCTGGGATCTGAGCCAAGTTCACCACCAGATCCTTAATCATCCCCAGGCATTTGACTATTTTGGAGTTGAAAATATAAAGGTCCTTATATGGTTGAGTGATTTGCATTCCTAGTTGCTCCATCACTGAAACAGGTAACAGATTATGTGATGCCCCTGAGTCCAACATATAAATGTGTAACTAAAAATCATGGATGACCAAAGATACATAAAATGGCGGGGTTGTTAAATCCAGTTCTTCTACATGAGGGCCAAATACTACCATAGGACTCTCCTCTTGAAGGTTAAGACTACCAGGAGGAGGAGCTACACCATAAGGAAGCAAAAAATGAGATATCTGAGCTTTATAAGAGGGCTGATTCAAGTGCTCGACTAAAGGGACAGGGATCTTAACTTTCTCTAGTTCTTTTTGAAGATTAAACACAACAGGACACTTTTCCACAATGGCCTCCTTTGGTTCTTTAGGAAGGACTTGAGGCTTTGCATCAGAAGGAATATATTTATGACCTGTAAGGGGATCAGGTACTGACTTAGATGAAGAGGGAGGGGTAAATTTCTACTGCAAGGGCTCTTCAATAGATTTTTTACTTATTTTATCCACCTTCTAAGAGACTGACTCCTTAGGCGGTGACTCTTAGTCTTGATCTTGAGTACGAGTTCTTTTCCTAGAATATCGAAGATCATATTTCTTGTGGAATTGGGATTGCATGAAATCCACGAACTATCTGCAATAATCATCAATGTGAGGATATTTAGTGGAGTTCACTTTCTCTTCCTCTTCTTCTTCCTGTAGGGAAAAATCTACCTCCTCCCCTTCCGAATAATCAAGGTATTGATCATATTTTCCATTGGGAGCATCTTTAGTAGGGTCCTCGATCTTCCATTCCAAATAAAGAGGGGGTTGTATGTGGTCTTGCTGCTCCTTTATATCCCTTTGCAATATCTGTAGAGGTGGCTTTCGATACTGTTGGTTATAACCCCTGTTAGGAGTAGTATGAGATGGTCAGGATGATGCATTCTTTGCTTCAGGTTTCCTTGATCTTATAATCTACTACATGTATTTCTTGGTTTGAAGAGGAAGCCTCTTCTTTACCCCTTCACCTGAAGTCATGGTCCAGCCTTCCCTTTGATTTTACTGTAGAAGAAAATTTGGCTTTTACCTTCAATGCATCGGTCTGAGCTTGGACCAGAGAAGTAGATTTCCTCTCCCTTAGGGTGAAACAAAATTCAGATTCAAATGCTCCTATAAACACTACCTTAGCAGTTTTCTCGAGAGGCTTCATATCAGTCGGTAGATTGGAGTATGGCTTTTTGAACCTCTTTATGAATTTAGACACATCCTGATTATGTATTTTCTTTAATGCATTGAACTTGGTGAGACAATAACCATGGTCTATTTTCTCTCCCCACTTTCGAGTGAAAGCATTTTCCATCTCCTCCCAATTAGTGATGGTGTGGTATCGAAGAGTCTTGAACCACTTCCTGTTACACTGAAAACTGTCACCTTGACATTCTGTTGACTGTATGAGCTCATTATTACTCATACTTCCTCCTTTTGCAAGTCCAATATACCAGCTCGTCATATCAAGCTTCAAAATCAGAAGAAAATCCCTAAAATCCCCTAAGAATTGGTATTGCACTTTCTCTATGCATTCCCTGCGGTCCCGCACCTAAATCTCAGCCTGCATGCGGAACCATATCGCACGTTCTTTGTGTAATTGGTGCGGACCTCTGTAAAACATAAAAAGGCGAGAAAATGAAGATAAAAAGTGAATTCCAGGTGAATTCTAGAAGATTCTAGACGGGAATTTTCGGGAATGGATACGCTTTGAAGCTGGTTCATGCATCCCTCACTTAATGGAGCTAACCCCTTGATGTAAGGAGCTTATCCCTTTGAAGGAGGATTCTATCCCTTCATATTTAGAACTAGAAACCTCCTCTTTTTCACTATAAAAAGAGGCCTTGGGTAGCCTCAAGGGGAGTTCAAGCTTATGAGATTTGAAGTTAAATGCTGTTGAGATTTAGACTTAGTTAACTAAGACTTTCTGTGAGGTTAAATCACTCATCTCCATTTGTCTTAGTTCAAGAGTGCAATGCTTGTCAGAGTAAAGGAGATTCCTGCTTCGGACCCCGGGAGGACCTGCACAACATCAAGGCACAGGTTGTAAAGGTTTTCTATCTTTAAATTTAATACAAATATACTCATTTCTCTCACTAAACTATCAATTTGTGGTTTATTTCATAAATTCCTTGATCATTATGATAAGTATGATTTATGATAATGTCTATACAGGTGCTGCTTAATCTTTTTCCTTGTTTGTGATTGCAGATATACGAAGGACATTCTTTCAGTGCACGGGAAGGACTTCAACAAAATCAAGTAAGCAAGCAAAGCGTTGGACATAAGGTAGGCCTTGCACCCGTATAGTGTTTTTATAAATCGCATATGCTTATAGAGAGATTAGTATAATTGGTTGTTTGTTGCTAGTTACCTTTTGTACTAGAGAGATCGGTCTTGTCCGCAAGACGGATTAATCTACACAACACTTCCAAGCTTCCACATCTATAGATTGAACAAAAATCCTTAGAAGTATGTCCAAATGTTCCACATTGAAATTCTATGCAAAGGTGCATAAATATTCCAAATGATTTTGAGCAACACTACTTTCTTCCCCGGTAAACCGGGGTAAGAGCTTCATGTAATCCTAGGGCATGTCACTTAGAATCCCTGGCAATGCCAGGGGGCATATTTATTTAACAAGAAACTACGAACTTCCATCGGAGGTGGTGGAGCTAGAGGGGGATTTTGATGAATGAAAATGGGAATGTGCTAAAAGGTGGTTTGTGAATTAGCTTGGGCAACTGGAATTTGAGGGATAGTCACTTGATTTATTTCTTTGGCTTTTAGAGTTGGATGAAAGAAGGATCTAGAAGTGTCTATTAACTCCGATTCATCTTTTATTTTTGAATGTTCAAGGAAGGGGTTATCTGGTGGGTATTCAAGTACTCTAGTAGTGGAACCAGGGCCCTGAACTTGAGCCTGCTAAGAGGATGATAGAGAGAATTCTAATGAGAACCTAGGTATATCAGTGTGTGTTGGCTACTTTTCCTTCCAAATTATTTTGAACAAAATTTTCTCCTACTTAGACACAAAAGGAGTTCTTAACTGAGAGGTATCTGACCTTAGGTGGGGCTTATGATAATCTAGGAGTGCAAATGGATTTGAACTTTAAAATACAATGGAGTAGCCGAGGTGAGGAATCTAAAACTCTCAACCCTTCGTTCTCACCTGATTCTAAAGGGTGAATGTGGTTTTTTCATATCCCAGGGACAAGATCTTCAGATTCAATCCCCAGCAATGGAGCCAAAAATATGTTGTAACTCCTAGAGACAGCCTTGAGTTGTCAAAGACCAGTGCCTAGGACATCTTAAGACAAGATTTTTCAGGGAGGCTTTTTATAGCTGATAATACAGGGCCTCTTGTCATGAAAAGAAATTAATGTTTTTTGGTGTGGGACCAAGACATCAGAGACAAAAATGGATAATAATGACTTCTAGTGATATAGCATAAGGGTTTATAAGTGAGCATTAGAAGAAGACATAAAACTAACTGTTGTGAAAAGGGTCTAGCATGAGACTATTAAATAGTTACCAAAATAAATGAGTATGGAAAAAATGGCAGAACATGAAAGGAAATATTAGCTTAAGGTAGGCTTATATTAGCATAAGAATCCACCCTACTAACATCGGAAGAAATACGGTGATGTATATGAAACATGAACATAATATCGTGCCTTGAGCCATATTTAAAGTGCATTATACAATTAGATATCAGTACCCTTCAAGATAAATTCATATCTAAATAATCAACACTCGCATTCTGAAATATTTCAATACATGAAAAGCGATGGAAATACAAATGAACATCTATATTTAAAACATAACTGAGAAAATAATTACTGTAACTCATCTCATTTGGAATCCATTACACAAGAGAATATCTAATTTATACTACCCAACGAGATCTTCCAACATACACTATAAACGTATATCAAAACTTTACAAAGAAGAATATTCACAACTAGCAATTCTGCTCTGCAAAATCTAGAACCCTTTCTTAGCTTCAGATTTCATTTCTTATAGATTTTTGTTGAGCCTTGTGAAAAGATATTTCTTAGAAAAAATATTCACCCTCAAAGCATATTTTTGTTCAGGTTCATCGTAAAAAAAAAAAACGATGATGAGGAATAATGCCTCTCATCATCTGCGTACTGGTCTTAATGAAGGTGGTAACCAAAAACATAACAATAAAAGGAAAATAAAATTGTAGAGGGTGAAATAAATATTTCACCCAATTTTATAATACTAAAGAAATAAAAGTGAATTGGCCACATGGGCCATAATATGAGTGTCATTTTTTAAGATGAAGAAGAGTGCCTGTTGTCGGCTTACTGAGAAGCACTGATGATGCGGACAAACTAGTTTTGTGACTGGGAGGATTTATCGATTGGCAAGGTGATGTGGAGGTGGAAGTGTTGATGTATTCACTAAATTTCTTCCATATACTATCTCCTAGTGATGGCATAGTGACAAAAGTCTCTACTAGAGCTTGAATATCTGTTAGCTCAGTGTAATCCACTTGGACGGCCAGGCACTGTTTAATTTGGAAGGGAAGAGAGAATTTCTTGCTTAGGGTGGCAATTATTGTTTCCACCTTTAAGAAGGTAGTTTTCTCTAAAGGTAAATCAGTCTGGTTCATGATGACTATTAGATTTTGTTCATAGACCGTTAGCCCTACAAACGTAAACGTTTTAGGTTCCCAGCATGATGGAAGACCTTCCTTTACCAGCTCATCGCACTCTCGATCAAACTGTTCAACTCCCCGGGAAACCTTCCCTAAACCACTCAGTTCATTTGCATGCATAGTCTCCCTTTTGATCACTCTCCTGAATTCCATCACTCCTCTAAAATGGTCTTTTAGTCCTTGAGTGACAAGCTCTTCGGGGTCTAATCCATTCAGGTAGCCGATATAACTTTTAGCTGTTTCCACCTTTGCTTCTGCTTCCTCCTGCCCCTCCTGCAACTTCAATTTAAAAAATGGACCGTGAGCTTCTTTTCATCCATCAGAGTGAGATATTTCTAGTGTTTTCTCACCTCTGATATGATGTCCATCTAGATGAGGTGTCTAGCTTTAAGGATCGTCACATTTCCCTTCATATGAGTGTTCAATTCTTTGATGGTTTTCTCCTGTATCAAATTCTCTCTTTTTGTTTTATCGACCTGTTCCGGCAAGGTCGTTACCACCTTATCATTGGTCACCAATTTAGCTTCTAGTTCTTGTATCCTAAGGCGAGATGTTCTGACTTCATTTTATGAAACCTGCAAGTATGAAAAAGCTTTAGTTAGCTACTCCGGAGTGGTTCCAGGCTCATTGGAATTTGGGGTCATGCATACGTGCTTGTCCCATTTTCCCTGTAAATCATACAATCTCTAACTTAAACGAGTCATCTCTATGGTCATTTTGGCATTCCCTTCTTGCTCTTTAATAAATGAATCAACTAAAGCTAATTTCTCTCTTTCCACCTAGATCAGCTCCTCCGTTTGTACATGTTCTCCATGGGGGTTGTTTAGCCTTTTCTTCAACTCATATTTCTCTACCTCCAGATCAAGGAGGAGCTTATTCTGAACCGCAGCCTTGTCGCCCCCCTTTTCCCTTACTAAATTCCTAAGATTTTGCAGATTTTTGTTTATGGCTCTAGCACTATCTCTCTCTTTCCTCTGATTTTCAAACACTGCATTGTAGTTGTCATCAGTTTCCTCACAGAGAGCGCAAGCTTTACCACTTTATCTCTCAACATATCTCCAATACATTGGTGCAGACTGAGCTTATCTATTATAGGAATGTTAGCTAGATTTAAAGTGAATACCAAAGCTTAGTAACTAGCTCCTTCAGTGGTAGGCTCCAATAATGCCTCTATAGTGGCGATTATAAACTATTCTTTGTCCATATCTAGCTCAGTGGTGAGCCATGTATGGTACTTTTTCACAAATCCGACCAACTCTGCTTGCATTTTCTCCCATGTAGTTATGTTTCTATTGCATATTTCTTCCCTCATTTTTGTTTTGTTAACTAAAACGGCCTGCGATACCCCAGAGAGTTATGACGAGGAAGCACCGTCATAAGTAATTATGAAACTGGGCTTGCTTCTATCACGCTCCCTGTATCAAACAAACTCCTCCTACGGGGGCTCTTACCATAAAATCTCCACTTCATCAGTTCTCTATTTCTTGGAGGGATGGGATCCCTCGCCCATGTCCATGCCTTCTTGTCCTCCTAAAGCATCTGTTTCATCAACTTCCCCTTTTCTTTCTATTCCCATGGAAGTAGTGTTGCCCCTTCCTTCTACAGTTGAATATTCAGCCTCCATCTGTGAAGCCAAAGGCCATGTATCAAGGTTAGTTCTCCAATCAATGAAGGGCCTAGTCTCATGTATATAAGCAGTCGACTTTATTTTATGTTTCCAATTGGAAAGGATCACTTTTGGGTCATAGGGCCAAGCTTTTCCTTGTATCATATCCATCCCTTGAAGTAGTTTTTCCACTTTGGAGAGGTCGTGCCTTGAATTTATGGTGAAGGGGCTGATAGAGGTAGGGATCTCGAGAATGTATCCTTTATTTGCAGGGATGAAATGGAAATGGTCAGCCTTAAAGGTTTGACTGATGTACTCAAGGGAAAAACCCGCATAGCAGGAAACACCTACAGGCGGTAGGGGGTTACATC
The DNA here is from genome assembly GCA_034641835.2 of Pinus albicaulis. Classification (NCBI taxonomy): domain Eukaryota; kingdom Viridiplantae; phylum Streptophyta; class Pinopsida; order Pinales; family Pinaceae; genus Pinus; species Pinus albicaulis. The sequence continues at coordinate 1,229,520,568 of CM076575.1, forward strand.
TGTGCCATAGAATCTGATCTCAGTGCAGTCATCAAATAGGTACCAGTCCCATGTGCTATCTTCATCATCAAACTACATCTAGTCCTTTTTCTCGGGAAATATTCTAGGCGAAGGGTTGTAATATATAATGGTTTAGCCTATGGACATCAATTCATTCAAGAACTTCATGTAACCCCTCTCGTTCGGTTGTTAACGCACAAAGATGTTCCATTCAAAAACAGTTCTTGGCTGGGAGTTCACCCTCAAAATATTTTTGAGGCCTAGAGTCTCAAACTTGTTAGCATGCTCATACAGGAAGAGATAAAACACTAATGAACGGAACTAGTAGGACCCAAAAGAGGGTAGCTCTTAGAACACGTTTTGGATGGCCGAGGCCAGGAAAGTAGGGATATCCAAAAGAGCACCCTTTTGAGACATGAGCCAAAGGAGGGCTATACATTCTTTTCATAATTGTTCGACCTCCTTGAGACCTAGTAACCCTGAAATGAAAGCAAGGATAGCTTGGAAATTATCTCTGAAAGTGGACAAGGGAACCATATCTAAAGGTGGGATAGAAGCAAGATGAGAATATGAAATAAAATTGAGGAATTCTCTCTGTTTATTCCCAGGAAACTTTAAAAAATGTCAGGAGAGGGATAACGTAGTGAAATCAACATAACTTTAACTGTGGGGGAAATGAAGGGCCTCCTTTATGAGCTCCGGTGATATACGGAAAATCTTATTGCCCTATGCCGATAAGAATAAATCCCTACGCTCATCATAGGCTTCACTGATCCAACTTATAAACTTGATGACTGGATATGTGGTCAGGTAAATTTGATAATACATGCCTGACTGGACGACCCTGAACTGGTCTTGGCCTTTTACATAGGATTCAAAAAACTTGGGTCTAAGGCGAGATACACTGAAGGGGTAGAGTGGGTCGTGAATCCGCGTGTGAGTGTCAATGAGGGGTTCAAGTCTAGGGATAGCCCTAAAATAACGAGCATGGGGGGTTTCAGGTTCAGAAGTTCTGGGCTTTTCTTTCCCCATGACCATTTTTAAAAATAATACAAAATGAAAATGGTGAGGGGGAGGAATGAGTAAATACCTGCAAACAATGAGGAAACCCAGGGGGAAAGCGAAGCGGGGGATAAGAGCAACCTGGTACTATAATTCAAGCTTTGCTAAATGACAGGTTCATAAAAACGAGAATTTTACTAAGAGTGGGCATAAAACAAGATTAAACAGACCTAGATTTACATAAAACAAGCTTAGTGTGCCAACTTTAAGGTTGACGTCATAAGGATGTCGACAATGTGGTGCGTGGAGATAGGTTAGTGGCTATCAGGAGCTGGGTAGGTACAAGCCATGCATCAGGTTAATATCAATATCGGTCTTGTATCAGATTTCCTAGCCTACCTTACCTTTTATTTTCATAGCACCACATGTCTTCCTTGAGGGGTCCACTTAAAGTTCCATCGGGAGCCCGTGAGACCCTCTCGTAACACTTCACCACCCCATGGGAAGCTTAAAACTTGGCATGCCATCGAGTGATGTCATATGCTCTATGGGTATCTATCTGCCTTCTTCATCCCATCCTTAGTACCCCTGGAATCCCTGAACGTGGCACTCCATTTTGGTTGTCCGACATAAGTATGCGGCCCCACTTTTGTTTAATTATGTAGTGCCAATGTTATTTTTTCCGCGGTTTTACCGTGAGTGGATTTGCATGACATATTACCTTTATATTCACTTAGCCCATTTATCTTTTATGGACCCTTCCTTTGTTTATTTTCGCTTTTCTCCTTTTTGCTTAAGGTGCGGGCTGACCAAACAACAATTTCCTTTCTCCTTTGATGGATTAGTTAGTGGTGAGCCCTGGTATTGTACCAAGAATGCTGCAACTCCCAAAGGCTACTTTACTTTACATTATCAACCTGGTGATCATACAAACTGGAGGTGACAGTGCTATATTCCCAAAAGATGCATTCTACTCATGGCATCCTATTATGAGTACTACGAAAGGGTGATATTTCTAGGGTTTCTGAGTGAAGTCTATCACACTTCTGATTTAGACCTAGAACTAAAATTGAATCAAAAAAATTACTCTATTAACTATCAAATGACTATTTAGAAGACATAAAATGCATCTAGTTGTTCTACAAGGAAATAAATCCAAGATTTAAACTATGGAAAGAAATAGAAACAAACTAGTTATTTTCATGAAGTAAATGGCTGAATTGAAATTGTAGCTAATCTACTCACACATTTCTTGGAAAAATCTATAAACACACTCTATGTACTTCATTATTTAACTATTATTCTTTTACTAATGTATCTAATCATGGCCTAATTATGCCTGTAAGTGCATTGTTTTGCAGCAAGGAGTATTAGGCGTTAAGGTGGCTTAGGAGGGTTTGGAACTCATGCATGCAGGGATGAAGGTGTTGTAATGGTTTTTGTAGGTCCATATGAGGTTGATAATGGTTTATGGGTGCCCATTGGTGTTTCTACTAGCTCTTCTACAGGTTTTTTGTAGTGCTACAGGAAAGTCCTGAATTTCTAGAGGAAATAGTTCAAGGGAAATCCGAGGAAAACATTGATGGAGAAAATCATAGGGGAGGTGGAGTGAAGATGAAATTGGATGAATGGAAGGTTTCCAACCCCCTAGACAATTTGAAAACCCATTGAGGGGCTTTTCTTTCATTTCTAGGGTTGCTCATAGTGTGAAGGTGAAAATCTCAAAAACGGGGCTGAAGGCGATTTTGATGAGAAGAAGGTTGTTTCATGGGTCAGAAATGGAGCTAAGGGTGATGCTGAAATCCTCCTTTGTTGTGCTACTTTAGCCTAAAATAAAACTACCTATTCGTGCAACAAACATTGGCAAATATATGATGAAGGAAATGGAATATATGAGTTGAATTTGGAAAGAAAACCTACTTAAGAATTTAAACAGAAATCTAACTCATTATTCTAGACATGTTCATGGCACTACAAAAACCTAACTATTATTTCCACTAAATCATAAACTAAAGAGAAATTTTGGCCTTTGGTTAAGATCCACTCTTCTGAAGCTCCAATGAAGCAAATGAGAGAGGGAGGCTTGACACACAACTTTCACAGTTTATCAACTATTAAACCAACACTTAAGTAATCATAACTGTGGCAAAAGACAAACGGAAGAAAACAAAAACAATGAATTGAAATGCAAGGAAACTAGCTAAAACTCATAAAGAAAACTAGCTATAATGAGATAAAAAAAAAACCATGAATATACAAGAGATACTGAGCCCAAGGGATTGGGCCCTAATGCCCAAGCCTAGCCCTCTGAAACTAAATCAATGAAGGACAATTTTAATACTTAGCTTATTGCATAAAATAGTCTCACTACATAATCATAAAAGTATCAAAAACTTATTACAAGAGCTAGGAGTCTATTATCTTCCTCCAAAATTTGAATCCTAATGATCTCTTTCTCAACCATATTTGACCTAGAGGGTATCTACTGACAGCTCCCTACAAAGTAGGTGATGTGTCCTCTTTGACTATAAGGGAAGTGGAGCTTTGGTGCACTTGATATCCCACTTTCTTGGCTACCTTTGATTTCAAGTTGTTGAATGGAATCTTGAGGATCCCTTGGCTACCTTTGGGAGTCATGGAGGTCAAAAATCCCCCTAGAATCTCTCCTTGTTGTCTACTCTAAGCTTTAATTACAAAATATTCATAAATAGTGAACTATGTTCTTGATTATACTGCATTTAATCCATATTAGGCATTCAATGTATGAAAAGCCTTAATCATCGTATACACTATCAACATAAGACCATAACATATTTTAAATGTGATAAAGAGAGACTTAATAAGGCTAACAAGGTGAAAATTAACTCATCCAATTATACCTAATGATAGATCTAATCATCACCCCCATACAAAATGGTTGCTCGTCCTCTGATCAACTTAGTCCTCCTTCTACATCTTTTTCAAAGCTTTAATGGACCCTCTGACTTCCCAAGGAAGAAGTGTGGGAGTCCCTTCAGGACCATAAAATCCATCATTCTTTTATTCTTCCTCCCATTCTATATTATACTCCTCTTGTTTTTTCCCATCACTAAATCCCAACAACAAGGGTGGACTGAGTTTCAAACCAAGCCACTAAATATTCCTGGCTTGAATGACCCTCTTATGTAGTGGTACCCTTTCTAGAGCACTTCTCAATCTCTCTGGTGTGTATCATTCCATATTTTTATACTATGAGGGAGGATATTCCATATCCTTTGACCAGAAATTATGCATTCAACTCCCAACAACATAGAAACATCATCAAAATGGGCCATGTCTTATGCTTGTGAACTGAGGTACTTTTCTGCAAGTGCATCATCCTTTTCTATCTTGAGATGGTTGTTGATCACTCCCCTAGAGTTGAATAGCTCTAGCCTAATGTGTATAGGCAACATGTTTTCTCTCCTAATGACACTCCTTACTTTTGTTCTCTATCTTCCTCATTAACCATCCAACAAGCTAATTCCCATAATTGCATGTCTCCCATTCTAGGATTAGGGTCTGAAATTCTCAAGTCTGTAAACACAATATTGTGCATGTATAATTATGCTATATTTTCCTTGTCTGCCATACTTGACTGGTTACAAAAGTCAATGAATTGTCTACAGTTCTGAAAAGGAAAGGATCCATGAGAGGCTAGTGTCCTGATTTAAAGTAGGAGCCACTCTTCCTTGAGGTAGATTGCATAGGATTTTGATGGCTATCTATGTTGAACGGCCTCAATGCACAAATATTCCATGGTGGCCATTTGTTTTTCTTTTTGTTGAAGTTGATCTTGCAATCTTGCATTCTTTGATTAGACTTCTTGAACCTTTTCTTTCAACATGGATTCTCTCAACCTAACATCATACAAATCCCTTTCCAACTCAGTCAATTTTTCTTCCATGAACCCTATGTCATTCACACCTTCGGTTGTAGAAATATTCATGTAATGATGAGTGCATGCCATATCCTCTTCCAACTAATAGAATAAATGTACTATAACCTTCTAACGAATTGATATCCCCCCCTCCATAAATTTTTAATAGGATCTAAGATTTGGCTGAGGACTACGGTGTGACACTATTGATACATCTTCGGGAATAGGTTTTGGTGACGTATGATCCTCCTTGTCATATTTTTGTTCCTCCCCTTTGGAATATTTCCATTCATCTTGTGATTTTTCCTCAGCTACTTGGGCCTTTTTCCCACCCATGGGTGTATTTTCTCCATCATCCAAGGATTCTTTCTCTGATTCTGGGTCTGTTGGACTTTCATGTAGCAAACACAAAGTTTCATTTAGAAAACTTTGTTTTTCCTATGGCAAACTCTCTCTTGATTTTTTTTCATTTTTTCATATATTTCAAGGGTCTGTGGGGGTTGTAGGGGATGGAAAAATTGTTGAAGGGATTCTTATGTACATCACATGGGTCCTCTTAGGTTAGGTGACCTCTTGAAACTTTCCTTATTCTATCCTTATTTAATAACCCTTCCTAGGTGACTCCTCAATGTTAACAGGGATTTTAGTTGGAGTCTATGGTTTCCATTTCCTCACCCTTTGGCTCTTCCTATTCCTGAAATACATGGGTATTTATCTCTTCCTCTTTTATTTCATTGGTGTGCTAAAATTGGATAGGGTAGCAGCCACTAAATGATTTTTTTATCTTTGGTTATTGATGGTGTGTTGAGGAGAGGTATCAGTACCTAGCATAGGGTCCAAAATGTCCTTCTCCTATGTTGTCTCTTCCTTCTTCCCCTCAGTCTCTTCCTTCTCTGTTTCATTTCCCTCTTTTCCTTTCTCTTTACCTCATTCTAATATCTCTATTTTTTCTATATCAACCTCCATCTCTTCCTCTTCATCCTCATCTTTGACCTTCTCTTCTTCTTATTATTCTACCTCCCTCTCTCTAAGTCTAGAGGCAAAGGTTTGTCTTGTTTAGGTGGCTATGAAGGCTTCCCTATTCATGTTTATGAATGAGGACCAAGACACAGAGAAGTTTAATTTAATCACAAAATCACTCACTATCAGTTTGATAAGGCCATGATGAGCCAAATGTTGGTATTTCCTTTCCCTCACTTTTTTTCTCATGTCTGTTATTGAATCCAAAAGGAAATGAGGGATGCTCAATATTTATTCTAGAGGGATTTCTCCTTGAAATCTAAGTTCATTCAACAACCTGAAATGGTTTCCATAGAATACACTAAGTCTACCTTCACAGGAAATGAATTTCATGATATGGAGGGATACTTCATCCGAGGGGTATGGAAGTCTTTCTCTCCTTACTCCATTCTTGTCCTCAATGAACTCTTCTCCTGGCAGAAAGAAGCTTTTATTGGATGCAGTGCTTCACATCCTTTCCTTAATCCACTTGAATCCTAAGGAAAAATTCATCATTCTGTTGATTAGTTCAAGTTAAAGTGTGATGGCTAGACCCCTAACCACAGTGATGGCTCTCTCTTTGAGTGTGATTGCAGAGCCACTACAAACTATCAAGCTATATCCTCATCAAAACCCTTTAGAAGCTCAAAGAAACCTAACCATTGGTGGTTCCTGAAATATCCATGACTTGAGGATGTCTTGGAGATCTCTTCTATTAATCCCATTTGATTTTATAGCTTTCATAGGAAGGTGGTAAGATGGTTTTTATTTTAGAGTTAATTTTGAAGATGTCTTGGAGATTGTGGTCTAAAAAAAAATCTTATTTCACCATTTAATTCCCAAATTATAACTAGTTGTGTGTAAATTTCATTGAGAAATCACAATTCTAGAGGGTGGAAACCACTTACCTCTATCCTCTAGTGTTTTTTATTTGGATATGGTTGCCTTAGGAAGAAATTTCACCCAAAGGTGACTCTGGTTTTCTCTCATTATCCTTGCTAATCTTCTTGTGTAGTTTCCTGTAGCACTTCACTATTTCTTGTAGCATGAGGGTGCATGCAATCTTAGAATTAGCCTTCGATGATGCTCTTATTTATGATGGCTCCTCTGACTTCTTAGGCTCCTAATTCTCTCGAAATTATCAATGGAGTGGCTATACTGAGCTAGATATTACCTTTATGGTATTTTTAACCTAATTTGGAGCAGGGTGTTGACTTTTACTTTGAAATTTTTTTCCTCTTTGGGATCATTTGTCCCACTCCAATTAATCATTTCCCTAGCACTAGAATCACCTCCTTGTCATTTTTCACTACCATTGACTGATTTTACCTTCCCAAGTGGAATGTACACTTAAATTTTCATTCAATTTAACTTTATGAAGGTGGCCAAGTTAATTGGCCACCTTTTTTCCTTTTAAGTCTCTAGACTTCAACATTAAATTGTTTTCATAATTATGAGTATCTAGTGAGAGGATAAGAGCCATAAATGAACCTACCTAGTTCAGGTGTGCTGCAAACATGATCTGGTGCAGGGGGATAGAGTTTGGTGTTGTGGGTATGATCTTTCTCTTGCTGCGCTTTTATTTTTATTTTATTCCCTGAGTCAATAGCTTGTTTTCTTAGTGAGTTGATTTTTTTCTGAGTGAGTTGGTTAACCTTTTATTTGTGTTTTCTTCTTGCAGGTGTTGTATTGAAGTTCTCAGGTGCCTTGGCTACTGTGTCAAATTTCTTGGAGTATGTTGGTGGTCCTCCAAGGTCACCTTATTCAACTTATCTTGAGATTTTGTCATTGCTTTTCCATACACATTATTTCTACAGGAAAATTTCCAAATTCCTATAGAAGCCTTCTTTCTGTTTCTTGGGGCTCCAAATTGCTTATGGATGAAGTGAAATGGCTGATGGAGGTTATGGATGGAGTGATGGAATGAGTGGAGTGATGGATAAGTAGGGGGAGAGGTCTCATGCCAAAGGTATAAATGTTTTTTATTCTACTAGTGAAACATAGAGTTTAGAGAGTGAATCATTGTGCATGGAGTGAAGTGAGGGTTAAGAGTGGTAGGTATAGGAAAAAAAATTATCACTCTCTTTTTGAAGTTTATGTAATGTCCATTTTTGGGGATTCTCAAGATTCTATGTCAGAGATGGAATAAAGAGAAATTTACTGGTTATTTCACCTTTGAAAAGAAGGTTAGAACCAGAGGCTACCTGGCCAACTGTAGACTCTACCTATAGAACTTGGAATAATCCCAATTCAAGATTCTCAACAAGGCCTTCAATGAAAAATTTGTATAAGACAATATGGGCAAAGAAAATGTAGATAATGGTTGGGATCCCCTCATTCAAGCTGTATTTGAAATATATATTCAATTTTAGAAGAAACAAATAATTTTAAGCACATTAAATAGATCTCCCAAAAACAAGACTAGCTAGGAATCAGCCAAAGAGAGAAGCTGCTGCAACATGAAAATCCCAGCTACTAGAATTGCACAGATTTGACTAAAACTCAGAGGAGGTCAGCCAAAGATCTGATAATTCAGTATTATATCAGTAAATAATATTTAAAAATGATTTTATCTCCTTTACAACTGATTACAAAAATAACTAGGGTAAGATCCCTTCAGAAATGAGAGCTGCAACTAGAAGTAAACTGCAGAAATACATAGACAACGTTATTTTCCAGGTGGTTCAGTTGCTGTAAATTAAATTTGAGATCTAGGAAATATATATGGATGAAAAATAAGATCTAATAAATATCTAGAAGCTACAATAATTTAAGAACAAGATCCAATTAGAATTACATCAAAATACTGCATATTAAACTATAGATCTGAATTACAATATACTGTGCTGCAAGAAACCCATAAATTTCTGAAGATAAATTTTATTACTGAAATATATCAGATCTATAGAGACATGGATCAGAAGCCCAATCCATGGATCACCAAGGGAAGGCAAGCCTAACACCAGGAGATCTCCCTCCAAACTGATAGCAAACTGAAATAACAAATCCCTCTCACAAAATAACACAGTATAAAGCAGAAACTGCTCAAAGGGTGAAGGAGACTGAATACCTGGAACAAAAGGTACAGATCTGATATAAAATATAGATCAGCTAACTCCTTCGAGGCTGAAGAACACTCTCCAATAGAGAAATCCTCTAAAAAACCACTAGATCTAAGGAGATCTAAAATGCCACTCGCTACAAAATATAGCAGCTGGAAAACCATCAATACGCTAGTGCTGCTTATGAAAGATAGAGCTTGGTCTTAAACCAGATAGTGGAAAAATTCAGCAAATAACTCCTTCAATGAACCTCAAGGGAAGAGATGAAACTCCTAAACAGTAATTCCAATCACAATCCTCCACTAAACAGTAGAGAATGGTATTTTTCTAAGCAGACAAATACTTCAGAAATATAATTCATCAACAACCTCTTCAAGTGTCTTCTCCTCCTTTTTATAGCATAAGAAAGCCTTTGCAAACCCTAAACCACTTTGGTGAGTCACCCCTCTTCACATTAGAGGCTCCCTTCTAGAACTTCATAGTTCCTCTTGGAGATGCATTTAACCTAGACAACGCAGTTGATTTGGTGAAGGTCGACCCAATCTTTGGCTCAACCCTCTTTCAGACCTGCAAGTGATTATTTACATAGCCCAGATTTGTCTTTGTTCACATGGGAATTTATTTATTAGGATTTTTACATGTCCTCCTTTATTCATAAAACATAAAATAAATCAAAATTTAATGTCTCCTCTTAGCTAAGGCTAAGTAGGGACATTACAGTCCTCCCCCTCAAAGTGTTGCTTATCCTCAAGCAACTGGTAGGGTAAGAGCTGTGTTTCTTCTCCTTCTCCATTGATGACACCATAAAGAATCAAGCTCTAATCATGAGGTAAGTGTTCACCAAGGAAATACATCAAAAAATGCTCCTCCAATGCTAGCATGATAGGTGCATAGTATGCCCCTTCAGGAGTGTAAAAATCAACAGAAATAACCATGGGTGAACCAATGTCACATCTGAAACATGTGTCATGAAGTATTGGATATAGTTCCATCCCATGTGCTACATGTACACTATTGAATATTTTCCCATACATACCCATAAACAAAACCAATATGTCATCTATGTATGGTAGAAAAATCACATAAAGGAAAACTGAAATTTGTACATGAGGAGGTGGGTCATAATCCTGCCACGGGGGCTTCACTCAATGAACCTCTAATCTATCACGTGCATTCATGGCATATTAAAAAATACCCGTAATTTGACTAAATATTGGAAAATACCCCTAAAAATCACATTATTTAAACCCCTTACCAATATGGACCCAATACAGCTTCCCAATTTTAAAAACCCCTATCTCCACTAGATATTGTAGGTATGCATTTTTTCACTAACATCTTTTATACCCCTTTATATTTTTTCATTAACTTTGAGATACATTTTTTATACCTGCCAATATAAAAACCCTTTACCCCCTATATATCACCCAATATATAATGACATTTTTTCCTCAATAAATATCCCCCAATATGAACCCACGTGGTATGGTATTGCCCCTTTAGTGAAGACCCCGTGAATCCTGCATATGGTACCAGCGCAGTACACTCCTTGTTCTGAGTATATATGAATGTGATAGGTGGTACTCCCACCACATATTTGCTACATAGGCCACTTTGACATGGTTGAAAGTGAAAATCTCATTAGGTGCCTTTGGGAAGCACCCATCATGATACAAAATCTCCCTTTGCACCTCAAGGGAGTGGCCAACTTTGGAATTTTTATTGGCCCCATCTTTGCCACGAGATCTGCATGAAAAATTGCTCTTTGTAGGAGCCATGGCCTGCATACATATGGTAAGAGAGTGTGCCAAATCAGAAAAATAAACTTTCTCTACAAGATCATATTTCTTGCCATACAAACCTCCCATACTCATAGGGTTAGGCATAGGATTTTCCCCTTTTTTGAGAGAAGAAAGAGATGGCTGAAATATATCCTACATAGGGTCCTTTTGCTACCTCATCTCCACATAGCTATTGCACTCTTGTAAGTGTTGATTTAGTTACTCCTAATCATAATTCTAATGTAGCTCCTCCTCCATACCCTCCCAATCAAAACTCTTCAAGATTAGGGAGTAGATCTTTGCTGATTGCATGTAGCTGGAAAGGAACTCCTTGTGTGCCCTTTGTAGTATTTCTTTCTTAAGATTTGAGGCTTGATACAAGAATAATTTTCCAATATGATAACTTACCCCTTCATGGACCATATAGCCTCCTCCTTGCTTTATGCCATCTAAGATCATCCAGGTGTGTAGATCTTTAGAGTACTCTACAAGGAGTTGAGACCTCCAATATGGATCTACACTCCTCAACAAGGATAGCGCTGTAGATGTATCTATGGTGGTGCTTGCCTTGTTGCTGCTTGTTCCTTTGGCATCATGCATGCAAAAATTTTGTGTGGGAAGGCTGATCCTCCCCTTTGCTTCCTCCCACAGTGCAGTGACTCTTTCTTCCATTGTTTCAGCACTTGGTGAAGCTTTCTCCACAAAATCTAATGTCATCCTAAGAGGCTTGCCATGATGTAGGAATGTCCATTGCAAAAATCTCATGAACATGAGAGAAGAAACCATGAGATCCTTGCCCTCACTGCGTAAATCCATATTTGTTGTGTGGGTAGAGACATCAACTGAAGGGTAGGTGTGCATGCCTTGAATAACTTGTTTCTTCCCACTCTTCAAGTCCACCCATTCCATCTGCAAGCCTTCCAATCAGTGGTGAGTTTTCCCAAAGTAATCAACCACTAGACACCCAAGATGGTGTTGGTTTCTGGTATGTCCACTTCAAAGAAGTGATCCCCCAAAGTGTAGGTCCCCATAGTCACAGAAAGTGATGGAACATACTGCATGCACTGCATAGTTCTATCTCTCAGAACCAAAACAGAGAACCCATCAAAATTATCAATACGGATCCCTCTCCTTTGCAAAAAGTGAGCATCAATAAAGTTGTGGGTTGCCCCACTGTCAATAATAATAGATAATATTTGGTTCATAACTCAACCCTGTACTCTAAGAGTCAAATATTTGGGCACTCCTCTCAAGGAAGCAAGAGTCCCACTGGTTGGAGAAAATGCTCCCTCTTCTTCTCTGGATGATGATGGATCCTCCTCCTCATCATCACCAATGCTATGACCTTTCCTAGGCTCATCATTTCCTTCCTCCTCCTCACAATCAGAGAAGACTTCAATATAATGTTCTCTTCCCGTAGCACATATATGTCCCGACACCCATGATTCTTGACAAGTGAAACATAATTTCTTCTTTCTCAACTCCCTCCGGAGATCATTGTCAAGAATATTTTTCTGTGAGCTCTCCTTGGGTGGAGAATCTTTCCCTTCCTTCCCTTTAGAAGAGTGAGTGGCTTTTATAGAAAGGGTTGCCTTTTCTCTTGGCAAGGCATCAAGTTGGAGATCTCTTGTTCTTTCAATGGCATCATGCAGCGTGGTGGGTTTGGTAGACTTGACCAACCCATGCACCAAGCCATCTATGAACATATAGACTCTCCTTGTAACTGAAAGATCAGGAACCATTACAGACAGCCTCAAAAATTCAGAGATATAGGCTTCAGCATCTCCTGTCTGCGTAAGCTTTGCCAAACTTATGAAAGGGGCCTCCAGATCCTTCCGATCAAATATTTCCACTAGTATCCTAGTGAACTCAGCATAAGTGGACACATTGTTGTTCCCTAATTTAGAAAGTCCATGAAACCACTAGTTGTGGGCTTGTCCATCAAAATGCAGTGCAACAATCTTAATGGCTTCTATTTCAAGCACTTTATTCAGCTAGAAGTAGATGTCCAACATTTCTACCCATGCTTTAGCTGAACAAGAGGGTGATCCATCAATCTTAGGCAAGAAGAACCTACCCATGGTGTGGTGCCTCCCATGAAGGAAACCTCCATCTCTATACTGTTGCAATGGCCTCGTACAGTCCTTGAGATGGAAAAAATATTGAAAGCTCAAGTTATCCTTGAAAATTTGACTTTTTGAATCATATTATGCAAATTAGCCTTCCAAATAATTTGACTCTTGAAGCCCTTCATTCTCTACAGCCAAGAAGGTAGGCATTGTAGAGCGTTGTGAGATCTGTGGAGCTTGTGGCAAGCTCACCGGTGGACCAGTCCCAAACTAAGACATTTCATAACTCTCTCCTTGATGGAGTCCTCCAAGGGACTCCCTCATTTGATCTATCCTCATATCCTTTATTTCCTTGGACAGATCTTGCATAGCTTCCAAGAGATGTTTTGCAAGCTCTTATGCCTCCTCATATTTATCATTCAATTCAGGGGCTTTCCCCTTATTTTTACCTTTTTCAAGGTCAACGGTAGTATATTCATACTTTCTATGACTTATATTTTGGTATCTCCTCTCCCTCTCATAAAGAGGATCTTCATCTTCGGAATGCATCATGACTAAGGCTCCAAAGCTAGCACAGGTTGTGGCAAGAGTGGAGCTCTGATACCACTATAATGTCCCTTTCTGGGGATTCTCAAGATTCTATGTCAGAGATGGAATATAGAGGAATTTAATGGTTATGTCACCTCTAAAAAGGGGGTGATAACCAGAGGCTACCTGGCTACTTGCAGACTCTTCCTATAGAACTTGGAATAATCCCAATTCAGGATTCTGAACAAGGCCTTCAATGAAAACGTTGTATAAGAAAATATGAGCAAAAAAAACGTAGTTCAGGGCTGGTATCCCCTCATTTAAGCTGTATGTGACATATATATGCAATTCTAATATAAAAAAATAAGTTTAAGCACATTAAACAGATCTCTCGGAAACAAGATTAGCTAGAAATCAGCCAAAGAGGGAAGCTGCTGCAACATGAAAATCCCAGCTACTAGAATTGTGCAGATTTGACTGAAACTAAGAGGAGGTCAGAAAAAGATCTGATAATTCATTATTATATCATTAAATCATATTTACAAATGAGTTTATTTCCTTTACAACTGATTACAAAAATAACTACGGCAAGATCCCTTCAGAAATGAGAGCTACAACTAGAAGTAAATTGCATAAATACATAGACAACGTTATTTTCTAGGTGGTTCAGCCATTGTGCATTAAATTTAAGATCTATAACATATATATGGATGAAACATCAGATATTATACAGATCTGGAAGCTACAATACTTTAAGAACAAGATCCAATTGGAATTACATCAAAATACCGCATATTAAGCTGTAGATCTGAATTACAATATACTGTGCTGCAAAAGACCCAAAAACCTCTAAAGATAAATTTTATTACTGAAATATATCAGATATATAAATACATGGATCAGCAACCCAATCCACGGATCACCAAGGGAAGGCAAGCCTAACACCAAGAGATCCCCCTCCAAACTGATATCAAACTGAAATAAGAAAGCCCTCTCACAAAATAACGCAGTATGAAGAAGAAACTATGCAGAGGGTGAAGGAGACTGAATACATGGAATGAAAAGTATATGTATGATATAAAATATATATCAGCTAACTCCTTGGAGGCTGAATAACACTCTACAATAGAGAAAGCCTCTAAAAAACCACTAGATCTAAGCAGATCTAAAATGCCACTTACTACAAAAGATAACAACTGCAAAACCCTCAATGGGCCAATGTTGCTTATGAAAGATAGATCTTGGTCCCAAACCAGATAGTGGCCAACTTCAGTAAATAAATCCTCCAATGAACCTCAAGGGAAGAGATGAAACTCCTAAATAGGAATTCCAATCACAATCCTCCACTAAAGAGTAGAGAATGGTATTTGTCTAAGCAGACAAATACTTCAGAGATATAATTCATCAAAAACCTCTTCAAGTGTCTTCTCCTCCTTTTTATAGCATGAGAAAGCCTTTGCAAACCCTAAACCACTTTTCTGATTCACCCCTCTTCACATTAGAGGCTCCCTTCTAGAACTGCGTAATCCCTCTTGGAGATGCATTGAACCTAGATAGCACAATTGATTTGGTCAAGGTGGACCCAATCTTTGGCTCAACCCTCTTTCAAACCTGCAAGTGATTATTCACATAGCCCAGATTTGTCTTTTTTCACATGGGCATTAATTTATTAGGATTTTTACATGTCCTCCTTTATTCATTTATGCATAAAACATAAAATAAATCAAAATTTAATGTCTCCTCTTAGCTAAGGCTAAGTAGGGACATTACAGTTTATAAAAAATCGAGATAGCTTCTTCCTTCGTAAATTAGTTTCTTATAGGATTTACAACATTTATTGTAGTACTACAGGAATCCTGTAGCTACTAAAATTTCTTGTAGAAATTATAGTCAGGGAAAAAATGGAATTTTTTGTCTTCCTGTGAGGTGAAATGAATGAAGGGATGCATGTTGGAGTGGTCCATGGAGTGTGTAAGTGTAGGAGAGGTAGAAGTGAGTAATAAATGATCCTTTGGATCCAAAAACCACTTTTTATCAGTAACCTGCAAAACAAAAAAACAAGTGAGTGTATAGGTATCTTTTATTATTTTTGTTTCTTTTCCCTTTTCTTGTCTTTTATTATTTTTATTTTTTTATTTTTTTCAAGGTAGGTCGGTTGCATCCACAAAGGTTTTCAACACAAAAGCCTGCCTTGGGTGCCTCTAGGAGGTTTTCACCCAAGGATATATTATTATTTTTTCTCTCCCCACCACCTTTTTTCTTGCTCCAAGATTGACTCACGAAGGTTTTCAACCCTAGAGTTGGATTTGGGCGCCTCAGAGAGGTCTTCATCCATGCCTCTTTTTTTTTCTTCTTTTTCTTTTTTTTCTATGTGCTGGAAACTATTGAGTCTCCAATGACATACACCTCCCTATTTAAGGAATTTATAAATTCAGCCATAGATAAGGGCTTTTTGTAACCTTTGAGCCTGTAACCATTGGAAAGAAGGGGAATCCCCTCCTCATCTATGGTCCTGATCTGAAATATGCCATTATCATAACATTTGTCTAATATGTAGGGTCTCAGCCATATTTTCATCAATTTTCCTTTGAAATCCTTTAACCTTGAGGCAGACAACATCGTCCAATATCCTTCTTGAAAGGTATTCTCATGAATGTGCTTGTCATGCCAGAACTTCTTTGCAACTGAATCAATTATGTGTGAAGGAGTGCTTACATCTTAAACTCATCCAACCCTTTTAATTGTAGAAACCCTTCTTTTTGAGACTTTTTTATATCCAGTTCTAACTCAGCTGCCATCCTTAAGGTGTTGAACTGAAAATCAATTGAAAGCAGAGCTTTCTTCCCATAGACCAAGTCGTAAGTAGTGAATCATGTTTTTGTTTTCCAAGTGTTCTTGTAGGCCCATGTAGCTTCTACCAATCTATCTGCCTAATATTTTCAGCTACTGCTCATAAGCTTTGTAAGTATATTCTCCAAAGCTCTATTGGTCACTTATACTTGGCCATTTTCGTGAGGGTGGTAGGTAGTGGAAGTCTGATGATTTATCTTGTGCCTCCTCAAAATATTCTCAATGAGATGAGATGTGAATTGTGCCCTCTGATCAATGACTACCTCTTTGGGGTATTCAAATTGTAGAATGCATTGTTACCTTCTCCTATGTTTCTACCTTTACAACCTTTTCTTCAACCCACTTTCTCAAATATTCAGTGCAGAATATGATATAATTTTTCTTCCTAGATGGTGGATCAATGGGTCCAATGAAGTCCATGCCCTACTTTTAAAATGGATCTAGAGCCAATTGAGGGTGCAAATGCATCTCATTCCTTTGTGTAGGTTTCCCCATCCTTTGGCACTGGTCAAACCTGCTAGTGTATCTTATAGCATCTTGGTGAAGTGTAGGCCAATAGTAACTTACCTGCAAATATTTGAAGGTTGTAATTTTCAAAGAAAAGTGGCCTCCACAAGGTCTATCATGAATTGTAGACAGGATGTCAAAAAATTCTTCCTCCCTCACACATCTCCCAAGGATTTGGTGAGGGCCGAACCTGAAGATATCTCCCTCGATCTAGGTGAAAGGGGCACTTTTTTTTATGATATTTCTCTTCTCCTAGGATGAGAGTTTCAGAGGGAAATTTTCAGCAACCAAGTAGTTATCTATGTGAGAAAGCCTTAGAGAGAGTGATGAGATAACAAATAGGTGTTCATCAAGGAGTTGGTAATCCTCCATTCCTTCTTCATCTGCAGGTAGCGCTAGCCTAGATGGAAAATATGCAACAAAATTATCCTTTCCAGGCTTATCGATAATGGTTAGGTATAACTGCTGTAATAATAACAACCATATAATTATTCCAGAATTACCATACGTTTTGTTCATTAAATATTTGATGGTTGCATGATGAGTGTGTACAAAGGTCTAATAACTAGTGATATAATGTATAAATTTGTTTAAATCACAGATAATGGATAACATTTCCTTCTCTGTGACAATGTAATTGAGTTAGTCCTTGGACAAGTTATTATTGATGAAATGGATTGCATAAGGTAATTTTTCTTCTAATTTCCCCAAGGCTACCCCCAAAGATTTTTTTTATGCATATGTGTGGATGTGGAAAGGAAGAGTCTAATTTGGACCTCGAAGAATGGGGTAGTATTTAACTTTCCCTTAATGATCTCAAAATCTTCTTGATACATACTGGACCAGAAAAAATCATAGTCTTTGGCCAACAAACCAAATAGTGGCGAAGCCAACTTGTTAAAATATTTTATAAAAATTCAATAGTAGCAAACTAAACCTAAGAAACTCCTAACATCTCTTTGATTTTAAGGAGAAGGCACCCTTTTGATGATGGTGATTTTTTTCGGGTCCACCTATATTCTTGCTTGGGAGATTGAGTGGCCTAATACTACTCCTTCTTTCTACAATAATTCACACTTTTCTTGGATCAGGGAGATATGAATCTTAGGGCACATTCTCAGCACTCTTCCCAAATTGGAGAGAGATTCTTGGAAGTGATCTCCGTAGCTTGTGAATTCATCCATGTAGATTTCAACTGATTCATGGACTAGCTCAAAGAAAATGAGCAAGATAACTCTTTGGAAGGTAGCTGGGGCATTTCACAATACAGAAGGTATGACATTATAAGATAAGGCACCCAAAGGACATGTGAAAGTAGTCTTGTCCTAGTCTTCAGGGCTAATTTGGACCTGGTTACACCCACTGAACCCATCTAAGAAAGAAACTAGCTTATTTCCTGCAAGGCCATCCAATACTTTATCTATAAAGGGAAAAGGGAAAGGGTCCTTCCTGGCGGATTTGTTGAGTTCCTAATAATCAACACAGATTCACCATTTTCCATTCTCCTTCAGGACTACGACAACAGGAGATACCCATTCACTATCTGATATAGGATAAATGAAACCTAAATCCAACCATTTCTACAGTTCTTCCTTAACGATGTATTTTAGAGTTGGTTTCATCCACCTCTTGGGTTGGATCACATGCTTGCATCCTTATTTAATGTAAATATGATTTTTTCACACTGAGGGATGCATCCCTTTCATTTCCTTGTACTCCCAAACAAATGCATCTAGCTTTTCTTCAAAAAGCTGGAATCGCTGCTCTTATTCTCTATCTAAGAGGTTTCAGTTAATTTTCAGTATATTCGGTTGGGAAAAATTCCACAGCCTTGGTGATTTGAGAGGTTGAATCAAACGAGTGCAGTTCCATCCAAGGGTGGCTTTAAAATTCTTTGACTGGGTTATCAAGTGGCCTATCAGTGGGGTGTTGGTTCTTAATGATTTGGTCGATGAATTCATCTTCATTGATCTTACCTTCTCTAAGAACAGTATGTATGGTACAAATGGGGAAGGGTGTAATGTTTTATACTTCATATTCTTCTTCTTAATCCTCCAACCATATAGGTAGCTCCTGGTTAATCGAAGGTTGGCTTGGAGGATATAAGATGATATGTTTAGATAGGGGCCCATTATTAATAGTCATGTTTTTAGCCCAACAAATGATATAAACATTCATAATGACTAACAAAGGTCTCCCTAGAATGAGAGGATATCCATTAAACTTCATTTATAGCTAAAGAACTAGGAAATATGTAGGATACACCCAAGAGTCATTTGAAACCATAATATCCTCAATAATTATTTCTAGGGTTATTGTGGACCGATCTACAAGTTGCAGAACCATTGTGGGTTTCCTCAAAGTCCCTTGGAGGTTGAGTTGAAGCATAGTTTCGCTAGTAATTACATTGATGGAAACCCTGAGATCAATCAAATTATTGAGGAATATGCCACAATATTTGTGCACATCTACAATTGGACTACTAGGGTCCAAGTACTTTGGGAAGATCACCATTCCCAACATTAAGTCAGACAATTGTCCTACTACATTGATGGTGGGGATATATTTCTTCTATCTCCTAGGTTTCATGAAGCATTTTTCCTTGATGAGCCTATTATAAATAGGGACATCACTAATGGCCTGGAGAAGGGGTATTTTTACACAAAAAAATTTTAGTTCTCCCTGAAGGTCGGTTTCCTCAGGGGTTTGCTAACTAGAGTATATCAAGCACTAAAGAAAAGCAGATTGTCGGATCTGAGTGTTACCTTTTTCCTTTTCCTCCACAACCTCTACAGATGGATATGGCGGATGGTTGCTTGGGAGTACTCTTCCCTACCTTAGATTAATCTCCTATATCTCCACAACATAAGCTGGATAGGTTTTCTCTCCACTGTAAACCTATTATGTTTGTCTGTTTTTCAAGTTCAAATTGGATTATGAAGGAATATGAGGTAGCTTTGGTGGAGCAGAATAATTAAGTTGCGATTGAGGTTGGGGTGGAGGCATTAGAGAAGGTGGTTGATTATGTTGAGGTCTCCACCCTTGTGATGGCTTGTTCCACTGAGGTGGTGGCAGAACATACTATTGAAATGGTTGGTTCACTGGTTGAGTATGATATGGAGGGTTGTAAGGCCAAGTAGGAAGTGTACGCTAGGATAGAGGATTGGGGGTGTACCAATATTACATAGGTGCGTTATGATTGTTGTCATAATAGGTACAAGGTGCAGCTTTCATACCTTGTTGATATGACTGAAGGGATTTAATGCCTTCTCTAGTTGATGAAACATAGTTTTTCTAGTCCTACTTCCCCACCTTGATATACAACTTTGAGTCTAGGTAAGGAGGGAAACTTATCTGTGATATGATGCTCCTCACAAACTAAGAAAACCTCTATGAAATTTAATGGACATTCATTCCTAGGGTGTTTTCTAGTACATCTAGGGCAGAAAATAGATAAGGCTCTTTCTTCTTCCTCTTGCTTCCTCTTGATCTTCATTGTGTCCATTTGCAAGGTAAAGGTGGTATCATCTCACTATTAAAGTCCTCCAACATATTTCGAATCTCATGATTGATGGAAGTGGAAGAGGAAGGGGTATTGGTCATACTTTTCTTAGCTCTACCTTTCTTCCTAGCCTCCCTAGAATGGTTCTTGAAGATAGTTTTGATTGTCTCATAAGGCAGCTGGTAGATATATCCTCCTGATAACGTATTGAGGGTTTCTATCACCTTCTCCTCGATCCCTTCAAGAAGTACTATTTTAAGTGATCCGAGATCAAGGGTGCAGCTGGCTCTTTTATAATTTAACTAGAACCTCTCTTCATAGTCCTCTAAGGATTCATCAGGCCTTAGAGTCATCCTGAATATTTTCTCTTTATCTTCATCACACTTGCAATATCACCTATTGATTTTGTTGAATTCCTCTTGCATTTGTGCACAGGTAGAGATGTTTTTCCCAGGTACACCCATGAACAAGTGCAAGGCTGTATCCTTAATGGTAGATTGGAATAACTTCATATTTTGATCATCTCAGGCATAACCATAGGTACTACAGACAACAACGAATTCAAACATGAATGTGTTAGGGTCCTCAGAAGTAATTCCATGGAAATGTGGTAGGGCTGAGGGGTTGATGTTCTTCATTTTAGTTTCCCCATATGTATCTCTAATGGGAAAGACTCTATGGGATTTTGTCTCACCCATGGCTTGAATAGGTGAAGTGGGTTCCTCTTGTGAAACATGTTATTCTTATTCTCCAATGGGTTCTTCAAAGTTTTCAAAAGGCTCACTTATTTTTTGTTGAACCTCACATTCACTGAAGAAGAGTGAAGGGTGACTATGTGGGGTTATGGGGTTTTTTGGTAAAACATTTCTTTCAATATACCTACTCCTACGAGGCATGAAAATCAGATTTTTTTTGGATTTTTTCAATATTTTTGAAACAACATGTAAAAGTAAAGAACAAAATAATGCTAAAACAAAATCAAAGCATCTACTAGACACATCCCCGAAAACTATGCCAAAACTGGTGAGCCCTGGTATTACACCAAGAATGTTGCAACTCCCAGAGGCTACTCTACTTTACTTTATCAACCCGGGGTTCATACAAACTTGAAGGTGACAGTGGTATATACACAATAGATGCATTCTAGTCATCTCATCCTCTTTTGAGTCCTATGAAGGGGTCTTATTTCTATGGTTTCTAAGTGAAGTCTGTCACACTTATGATTTAGACCTAGAAATACAAGCGAATCAAGAGCATTACTCTAGTAAACATCAAATGACTATTCTGAAGCAAAAAAGTATATCTAGATATTCTACAAGGAAAGAAATATGTGATTTAAACTATGGAAATAAATAGCATAAAAATAGGTATATTCATGAAGTAAATGGCTGAATTGAAATTAGAAAGATTGTTAGAGTCAGTTTATCAGTGATAAAAAATAGCTCTTTTGATAGTCTTTCATCAGTTTGTTAGTCAATTTTTTTATTTATTTTTCAGTTAATTCTTAGCAATAATTTTGTTCACTGAAGAAGGTTAAACCATGTGTGTTGCTCTTTCATTTCATTTATCATCACTAGTTTCAAGGTCACCATTTCCACCATCATCACTAACAGGTCTAGAGTCATATCACTCCATCTCATATATTTCAAGTCTAGGATAAAAAATTCCCATGGAAAAATATTTATATTTTCACTAAAAATAAGGCAATGAATCCGTAATTCCATTCATAAAAATCTGATGAAGGAGCAAGCAATTTATGTGGTCCAAATAAAAACCATATTTGCTCTTTCATATAGCTCAAGTCTCAAAAATCTCATGTATGTTTCAATATTTCATTTACAATAAAAAGATTCATCTTGACTTCCACAGCTTTGAAGGGAATCAATATATCTTCTTAGCTCATTTGAAAGAGGAATGTGTTAGTCTCAAAGTGTCAAAAACGGTGAGTAAATTTCATTTGCACATTTACCCTTTTCATGCATATGAAAAGCCTTCATTCATTTCATTTACCCTACATACCCTTCATTTTTTCCAAAATCCAAAGTCCATCACACATTTCAATTTCAAAACCCTTTTTAACCATTCAAATAAATTTTTTATTGTTAAAAAGCAACTCTGCCCACTCCAAAACAAACCTTCTTACATATCATATATTATATATGATTACTTACCACATTTAACTATATTTTGGATCCCTTACCTTTTCGCAATCGGCGTATTGCAAAAAACCTTGCGATATTCACTTTCAACTTCATAAAGTTCCTGGTGAGATATTGGTAGACCAATCCTCTCCTGTATTACACTCCTGCAGCTTTCAAAATGCTTGAAACCCCATTTCTCTTATGCTTAGGCAACTTTTACCATTTTCCTTTACTTAACAAATTTTCCAGTTTTCTTCTTTTGAAAACTTGTAATTGGACCCACCTTATCTTTATCGCAATTTATTTTTGCAAAATCCTTTGACTATCATTTATGCTACTGCTTATGAACCCCAAATGTGATATTATAGTGGGACCCATCCCCTGCCACATAAGCATCTCTATCGCATATCAAAAATCTTATGGCCCTCCATTCATGTTACCTTCCTCATTTCCCATATCCTTGATATGTCAAAAGTTATATGCTTTGAATGCAATAACCTTTTGACTCCCAACTATGATAAGTATGAATTTTCAATTCACAATAAATACTCTCGTCCCTGAGTTGCGATGAAGCCCTGAAATCCTGATTTGTGATATGTGATATTAAAGTGGGAAATGCTTACTTCCATGTCATCTCACCCTATCACAATTCTGAATTCGCCAATTCCTCCATCATGTATCTTATGTTTAAATTCTTAGATCCCTGTTCTACGATTGTGATATATAAAGGGTTCTCCCTCCTTCTCATTGTTTATTTGATAATTATTTCCACTGGCCACGTCAAATGTGTCTCCTTCTCATTTTCCTTCAGACGCTTTTATCCATTTCCCTTCACATGGCCAGTTATTTATCTAAACCTATCTATATGGGTTTCATTTAATCTAATGTTATTTATGCAGTCATTTAAAATCCATTCATAAAATGAAAAGAAACCCTATTAATTCAAAGAAAAATCCAAAAAATGGAACAACGACAAAGTTTTCTCTGGAACTGATTTCCATAGACACATGCCATAATTACTCCTCAGCACTAGCATGCTTCCAAAAGGATAGGTAGGATTCAAGGACCAGTCATAGTATTTACAGAAATTCCAGCAACGGTTGCTCAAATAGTTTGATTTTTATCAGCAAACCCTGCACATCGTGACCTATATTTCAGGTTAAAAACTTCCACATCAAGCATTGTTGTTGGGTTCAATAAGCATCAGTTGACTACTATTTTAATATTTCTTGTTAATTTAATAAATATAAACAATTTCTCCTATTTCCTCTCAATGTAATATTATCCCTATATTTGGAGATATTCGAAGATGTAACCTTGCTAGGAGATCCATTGTAAAAAACTATAAAAAGACAGACTATAGAGGAAGGATAGGTTGGATAATTTGATTTTTGAGAACTTTTTGTATTATTGTGGATATTTTGTACAATTTTTAATGAAATAAAAGTATTTTCAGTAGATATTGTGAGAGTCATGTGGTATTTATTTTAAGCATTGTACTTTCCTCTTTGTTATTTCACTTCCATTTGAGCTTTTGTATGAAAATACTAATATTTTATAAACATAAATCAATAATATTCTCTGTTTATTAATATTTTCACAAATTTGCATTTATTCTGAACAATAAATTCATGTTATATTCTCATTCATATTCCTACCTTTTATATCATCACATACACAACGACAACTTAATTGTGCTCAATAATACTACCTACCTTGCCTTATTTTATTCTCTACAATCCAGTCTTTGAAATTAGCTTTAGTTTCACTAATCATTATTTTTATCTAGAAAATAAATTTCAAACAAATTAACCTATATCTAGCCTAAAGTATGGTACTCAAACTTAAATTGAATATTTTAAAAAGTGACATAGAGAGAGCCCTCTCTGGTTAGGTAGGGATAGATACCTAGCTAAAATTGGGTTTGTGGTTACCTTTCTTCAATCCTATTTTCATGCTAGGAATTTTGGGAGAGTGATAACATTTCTAGCATCGTTGTCGAGGAACGATTGCTAAATATTCCCTAGGAATTTTTTTTTGAACATGTTGAAGTCAAAACCTAAGCCAAAATATATAATTATGATCTTAAGCTGGCTTCAAAACAATATACCAAGTCAAACCCTGACCCTAATCCATCACCACTTGTATATAATCCTAAAAGTATTTTGAGAAAATAGAAAACTAAATCTCGACATCCAGAAAGATTTTTTCCTCCACTAATTAAATTAAATTCCCTGCCTACAAAGTTTGTTTTAAAAGATTTTTCCTTTTCTCTAGAATATGAAAAATATTTAATTAGAACCAAGTCTAAAATTTTTCTCTTAGAAGCTAATTTCGACCCTTTTTATTTTGAGTATTTTACACCATCTTTTGAAAACTTTGAGTCTGAAAAAAATACTGAAGTTTGGTCCAATTTTCATAAACATGAAGGCTTAGTAGACAAATTTCAAGAAACCTCTGAAAAGACCTATTTTCAATATCAGAAATAGACTTTTGGTACATATTTCACCTCATATTCTCATACAGTAACAACATATCTTCCTTCTTTCATTCCATCCTTACCTTTACAAGCTTCTATTCAATCCACATCAACATTCACACCTCCACCACCTCCTCCATTAACCATGGATATATTTTCTCCACTGATTCTACGAGGTCAGCTTATTGCTCTACCTTAAAATTATGGTAAGGGGCTACATCTCTTGTATGGAACATCATAAATTACAGCCTATCAGAATGTGGCTAAAGTAACTGATTTTATAGACCTTATAGAGATAGACAATGATGATGCTAAGATGCGTATTATTGCTCAAAGTATTTCTGGAGAAGTAAATAAATAATTTCACTCTCTTCGAGATGGTACAATTGGTACCTCACAATAGCTATTTAATTTATCCATGGTAAAATGGGAAGAGAAGAAAAATCCACTGCAAAATCTAGCATAATATAATGCACTGAAAATGAATACAATTAAAACTGTCCAAGAATTCAGAGCTATATTTAATAAGATATATCATTCAATTCTTGATAATATCAAGCCTACCCTAGGCCTTAATTTACTCCATTATCCTGATGGTTTTGATCCTGATATGTCTTATCATTTCAGGGAGAGAAACCCATCAACTTTGGAAGAAATGAAAATAAATGCAGTAACTGTAGAGGCTAATTTGGTTATTAAAAAGTCTAAGGTCAAAACAGAGAAAAGAGTCACAATACAAGAAGAATCATCCACTTCATCAGAAGGAAAAATTTATACTTTGATCAAAGATATGGAGAAAATGATGCATAATATGTCCAGTGTTGATCGACAAGCTGAACCTTCTATAATAAATCCCAATTTCAAGGGTCAAAATCAGCAACCCCAATGCAGGATCAAACAATGGGAATAAAGGGGTCATGATCGACAAAGTCAACAACATGTTTAGACACCATTCCAGCAAAATTATATTTAAGGCCCCAATGAATATGATGAAGAAGAAACTTATGGGGAAAACCATTTGTTTGAGGAAAATCAACAACCTTTCTTCCTAAATGAAGAAGATCAATATTCTGCAGAAATGTGTTCATCAGAAGACCAAAAATATGTCGTATCAAATAAAGACTTAATGTGCACTGAATATTATCAGAGAGGATATAAAAATTACCTCACACAATTTCAAAGGAAGTATGTTTTGAGGAGTAGAAATGTTCCTCTAATTTCCAATCAAAAGAAACATAACTCTCAAACTAATACTCAACAAAAATAAGAAAACAAAAGGAACATACTACTTCTACCTCTCCCAAAGTTAATGAAGCATCCACCAGCAATCAAAGACAATATCAAGAAGTTAAAGAAGGAAGATAGAATAAATATTATCCATCCAAAGAGCTTCCTGAAAAGAAAGACGCATCACTGAAAGAGGTAGATAAGAATCTTGCTCATTTTTCCATTGAAAATGAAATTGCTAATTTAAAGGTCTCTATTCCTCTAACTGAGATAATGAAAAATCACTAGTACAAATTTCAAGTTACTAAGTTGCATAGAGTTGATCAAACATCTGACATGATTAAATTGAGTGATGATCGTCTTGACCTTATTTTTGGTCCTGTTGTTGATGGAAAATCAGAAGACAGTGAAGTTCCTCTGTTTTACTTAAGCCTCAAGATCCATGATTTTATTCTCCATAATGTAATTCTTGACTCTGGAGCATCCCATAACCTCATGCCTAAAGCCATTATGGAAAAATTAGGACTATACATGACAAGCCTTATCGTGATCTCTATTCATTTAATTCAGGGAGGGTTAAATCTCTTGGTCTTATCAAGGATTTAGTGGTATAATTAGAACAACTTCTAGCCAAGAATGTCCTCATGTATGTTTTTGTGGCTGACATTCCACCTAGGTATGGAATGATACCTTATAGATCATGGGGAGAAAATATTAGGGGAACTTTGCAGCTTGACTTTTCATATGCAAAAGTTCCTATCTTTCGACAATTTAGGAAACTTTACAGAGAAGGTAAGATGAAGTATATGATCAGTACGAGCTAAAATCCTAAAAATCATCCCATTCATGCTATACATACAGATTTAGAATATTTTATTTTATTCAATGAAGAATTATCAACATCTTTAGATTTTTTTATTGAAGAAAAATAAGAAAATCTAGAAAATTCAAATTGTGTTTTAGAATTGGTAGAGATAGAATTTTGTAAAATAGTGCCACATAGTTTAGAATCGAAGACATCTCCTCAAGAATAAAATAATAAAACAACAGAAAAAACAGAAATTTTGGATACAATAGAGATGTCTCAAACAAAAAACAAAAGTCAACCATCTAATTTTCTCCTTCCAGATGAAGAAAATAGTCTTTGGACTACGGATTTTGAAGGAGCCGTGGAAAAAGAATGTGTTGGCATTAGAATATGGATTCAGAGCCTAATAAATCAATCATTGTACATTTCTCCAAATGTTATAATGTATTCCTACAAAATAGCATTTGACTTCACAAATAATGAAGTTGAATATGAAGCCTTGATTGCTGGCCTAAAAATTTGAAAAAAAATTAGCGTAAAGAAATTTTTTGTATATGGCCATTCTGAGTTAGTTATCAAGCAAGTCAAAGGATATCATCAGGCTCAACATCCCAAAATGAGAGCTTACCAAAATGTAGTCCTAGATATTCTCAGAAAATTTCCTGAATATACTTTGTCAATAATTCCTAGAAACAAAAATGTTATTGGTTATTCTCTTGCCACTTCTGTTAGTATGTTCAAAATCCCATTGTATCCAAACAAAAAATATGAAATAAATGTCAAAAACCACCATGTTGTCCCTGAAAATGTTCAATATTGGAAATTGTTTCAAAATGATGAGAAAATCAATAACTTCTTGCCGATAGAAAAAGAATTCATCAATGCCCAAATAGATAACTAGGAAATTCATGCTACAGAGATGCAAGTACTACATCTTAAGGACAATTATATTCCAATAGGTTTAGCACCTTTGGAAGAAATTTTTGACTAGGATGATGTTGCAAGAAAGCCTACTGTATCACCAACAGAAGTGGGAGTAGAAGATATAAATCTTGGCACTTCAAAAAAGCCAATGATGGTGCAAATTTCAAAATCCTTGAGACCATAAATGAAAGCTAAATTTGCAATACTTATGTCTCAATTTTCAGATGTATTTTCTTTGGAATATTTATATTTGAACGTCTATGATAAAATAATTATTCAACACACTATTCCTTTTAATCCAGATCAAAAACTATTTCTCTAGAAGCTTAGAAGGATGAATCCCAAATTTTTGCCTTCTATTCAAAAGGAAGTAAACATATTATTCACTACTGGAATAATTGTTACTATCCGTTTCTCAGTCTGGATGTCTAATCTAGTGCCTATGAGAAAGAAGATAGGAGAAATTCGATTGTGAATTGATCTTTGAACTCTAAACAAATTATCATTAAAAAATAATTATCCACTACCAAAAATGGAATACATTCTTCAGAGGGTAGTTGTATTATCTAGACTTTCTTTGTTACATGGATATTTAGGATACAATCAAATTCTTGTTCACCCTGATGAGAAAGAAAAGAAAATTTTCACCACACCTTGGGCTACTTTCTTGTATGTCATAATTCCTTTTAGTTTGAAAAATGCATGGGAATAATTTCAAAGAGATATGGATATTTCTTTTGTCAATGAAAAATATCTGTTTTTGGTCATTTAACTTGATGATATCACTATTTTCTCAAATACATATGAGCACCATTTGCAGCATTTAAAGAAAGCATTAAAAAGATGCAGAAAGTTTGGAATTTAATTAAATCTGAAGAAGATAATTTTTTCTATGGAAGAAGGTAAATTTTCGGGACATATTATACCTAAAGATGGCATAAGGGTAGATCCTTCAAGTATTGAAGAAATTCAAAAATTATATTATCCTAGGAGGAAAAAAGGTAATTCAATCTTTCAATGGTAAAATTAATTTTCTGAAAATTTTTGTTCCTAATCTTGTTGAACATGTAAGAAAATTACTGACATGTTGAAGAAATATACTGAAGCAAAATGGTATGAGAAAGTGAAGAAGTCATTTAATCAATTCAAGTTATCTCTATCTCATGCTCCCATTCTCATTAGCTCGGAATATAGAGTTCATTTTCTATTTTTTTTTTCATTTGCTTCAGAGAATACACTTGATGATGTTTTAATGCAAAAGAAAAATCAAAATACAGAACAACGTATTTATTTATTTAGCAAAACAGTAAGAGATGTTTCCTTAAAGTACAATATCATTGATAAACAAGATTTAGCATTAGTCAAAGCATTGAAGGAATTTAGAGTGTACATTTTACATTCCCATGTCATTTCTTATGTGAAAAATGTTGGTGTTAAAGAAGTTCTCATATAGAATGATCCAGAAGGTCGTAGAGGTAAATGGATTGCTTCCTTGCTAGAGTATGATTTGGAGATTAAGCTCACAAAATTAATCAAAGGAAAAGGCCTAGCAAAGCTAGTGGTAGATTGTAATCTTCATTCCTTAGACATAGACTTCATTGATGCACTGTATGATGAAAAAAATACTGAAACACTACCTGAGATAGCTGAAATATTTTCTTTATCTCCCTGGTATACTGATATTTTATATATTCTACAACATTTGAATGCTCATCCTCGCATTCCAAGCAGTAAAGAAAGATCATTGAAGTTAAAAGCACTGAAATACTACATTCTGAATGGTGTCATATACTGGAAACATCCTAATGGATTATTTTTTAGTTGTTTATTTGAAGGTGAAGTCAAGAAATTCATGAAAATTTTCCATAATGGTGACTGTCGAGGTCATATTTATTGGAAAACCACAACAAATAAAATTTTGAGAGAAGGTTTTTATTGGCCCACCTTATTTTCTGATGTCTAAAAAATAGCCAATATTTTTCATGAGTGTCAAATATTTCAAGGAAAATGGAAACTTTTACCTTTTCCCCTTGAACCAATTGAAGTCCAAGCACCATTCCAGCAATGGGGACTTGAATTTATTGGTGAAATTCATCCTCCATATTCAACTCAAAGCAAATTGATTCTTACTGCTACAGATAATTTTACCAATTGGATTGAGGCTATCCCCAGTAGACAAGAAATTTATTCTGTTATCATTCAGTTTATTGAAAATAATATTTTGTCTTTATTTGGATGTCAATACAAGATTATTCTTGATAATTAAACTAATTTCAAATCGAAGAAGATGATTGATTTTTGAGATACATATCACATTAGACTTGTTCATTCTACTGCATATTATCCTCATGGAAATTGAATTGTAGAATCATATAATAAGTCTTTGGTGAATATTATCAAGAAGATGTTACATGAAAACAAAAGGAATTGGCACAAGAAGCTTAAAAATGCTCTGTGGGTTGATAGAGTGAGCACAAAAATATCAATTAACATGTGTCCATTTCAGTTTTTTTATGGAGTTGATATTGTTTTCCCTTCTTCCTTGGTTGTTATATAAATACATATTTTGTAGCAGGTTGACAGTGAGCCTAATGACATTCAGAGAAGAATCGATCAAATGATACATTTGCAACAAGCAAGAGATGAAGTTTTCAACAATACTTCAAAGTTGCATGAAAAAATTAAAAATACTTTTGACATAAAAGCAAAGGCTGATGGCTTCAAAATTGGAGATATTGTACTAATATGGGATGCCATAAATGAATATAAAGGCAAGGAAGGGAAATTTTAAAATCTATGGAAAGGACCTTAGAAGATCATAGCATTAAGAGAAAACAAGGCATTTTTGCTAGAATATCTTGAAGGGAAGGAAGTGCTGGAAGGACCTATCAATTGTAGGTTTCTAAAGCATTATATTTCTTGAAATATTGAGGAATAAATTCACTGTCATTGTATATAACATTTTACATTTGATATCCAAGAAAACACAAGAATTGCTACAAAATTTTGAAGCCCGAGGAGAAGGCCATAAGACTCCAACAAAAGCTCTTGTTTTCTTTTAAAGTTCATATTTTTT
Organism: Pinus albicaulis; assembly: GCA_034641835.2. NCBI lineage: Eukaryota > Viridiplantae > Streptophyta > Pinopsida > Pinales > Pinaceae > Pinus > Pinus albicaulis. The sequence continues at coordinate 1,229,551,421 of CM076575.1, forward strand.
AGTCAGTTATTGTGTCACAGTCATGCCAGTATTTTTTAGTTATTTAAATTTTTTCATAATCCAGTTGAATCCATAGCCCAATGATAAGGATACCTAATATACAATGTTCTTAACCCCTCCTAAAGGAGCTATCATCCCCAGCTGGAGAAAATGTTAGAGTCAGTTTATTAGTGATAAAAAATAACTCTTTTGAGAGTTTTTCATCATGTCATTACTCAATTTTTTTTTCTTTTCCAGTTAGTTCTAAGAAATAATTTTGGTGACCGAAGAAGGTTAAATCATGCATGTTGCTCTCTCATCTCATTTATCATCACCAGTTTCAAGGTCACCATTTACACCATCATTACTAAGAGGTCTACAGTCAGGTCACTCCATCTCATATAGGTCAAGTCTAGGATCAAAACTGCCGATGGAAAAATCTTTAGACTTTCACTAAAACTAGGGCAGTGAATCTTCTTTTTTCATTCATAAAAATTTGACGAGGGAGCAAGCAATTTTATGCAGTCGAAATAAAAAACATCTTTGTTGTTTCATGTAGCTAAAGTGTAAAAAATCTCATCTTTGTCTCATTGTTTCATTTACAATAAAAAGAGTCATCTTCACTGTCATAGTTTCAAAGGAAATCAAATTTCCTCCTCAACTCATTTGAAAGAGGAACGTGCTACTGTCAAAGTGTAAAAAGGGTGAGTAAATTTCATTTCCATATTTACCCTTTTCATGCATATGAAAAGCCTTCATTCATTTCATTTACCTCCATACCATTCACTTCTTCCAAAATCCAAATTCCATCACTCATTTCCATTTCAAAGCCCTTTTTAACCATTCAAATTAATTTTTTATTGTTAAAAAGAGCTCCACCTGCTTCACAACAAACCTTTTTATATATCATATATTATATATGATATTACTTACCACACTTTATTGTATTGTGGACCCAATACCTTTTCACAATCGGCATACCACAACAAACCATGCCATATTCAATTGTTTCTTCATAAATTTCCCGATGCAATATTGATAGGACACATCCTCTCTTGTATTACACTTTTGTAGCATTCAAAACACTTGAAAAACCATTTCTCTTATGCTTTAGGTGGCTTTCACCATTTTCCTTTACTTAACGAATTTTCCACTTTTCTACATTTGAAAACCTGTAATGGGACCCACCTTATCTTTATCACAATTCCTTTTCACAAAATCCTTCGACTATAATTTTCTACTGCTTCTGAACCCCAAATGTGATATTACAGTGGGATCCATCCCCTTCCATCATCATCGCTATCACATATCAAAAATCTTATGGAACTCCATTCATGCTACTTGCCTCATTTCCTCGATCCCCAATATGTGAAAATTTATATGCTCCGAATGCAATAACCCTTTGACTCCCAACTATGATAAGCCTAACTTTCTGATTTGAAATAAATACTCTCATCCCCAATTTGTGATGAAGCCTGGAAATCACAATTTTTGATATGCGATATTAAAATGGGACATTCTTACTTCCATGTCATCTGACCCCATCACACTTCACAGTTTTTCAATTCCTCCATCCTATGTCTTACGTTTAAATTCTTTGATCCCTAATCTGTGATTGCAATATATAAAGGGTTCTAACTCCCGCTCATTGTTTATTTAATAATTCCTTCCACTGGCCCATGTCAAACATGTCTCCTTCTCATTTCCCTTGACGTGCTTTTATCCATTTCCCTTCACATGCCCATCTCTTCCTCTAAACCTATATAAATGGGTTTCATTTACTCTAATGTTATTTCTACAGTTATTTAAAATACATTCATAAAATGAAAAGAAACCATATTAAGTCAAATAAGAAGCCAAAGAATGGAACAACGACAAATTTTTCTCTGGAACAGACTTCCATAGACCCACGCCACCATTACACCTCAACACTAGCACACTTCCAAAAGCAATGGTAGGATTCCAGGACCAATAATAGGATTTACAAAAATTCCAGCAACAATGGCTCAAACAGTTTTATTTTTATCAGTAAACCCTCTACATCATGACCTATAGTTTAGGATAAAAATTTCCACATCAAGCATTGTTGTTGGGTTCGATGAGCATTAGTTGATTTGACATTTAAGGTTTATTTTTAATGTAATAAATAGAAAAATATTTCTCATATTTCCTCTCAATGTAATAATATCCATGTGTATGGAGATATTCGAAGGTGTAGGCTTGCTGGCAGACCGATTATAAAAACTATAAATAGATAGATTATAGAGGAAGGATAGGTTGGCTAATTTTGAGTTTTGAGAACTTTGTGTATTACTGTGAAGATTATGTACACTTTTTAATGAAATCAAAGAAGTTGCAGCAGATATTATGAGATTCATGTGATATTTCTTTTGAGCATTGTACTTTCATCTCTGCTATTTCACTTCCATTTCAGCTTTTTTATGAAAATCTTACTACTTTATAAATAAAAATCAATAATATTCTATTTATTAAGATTTTGACAAATTTTCCTTTCTTCTGAAGAATTATTTCATGTTATATGCCCATTCATATTCCAACCTTTTATATCATCACATACACAATAACAACTTAATTGTGCTCAATAATACTACCTGCCTTGCCTGATTTTATTCTTTACAATTCAGTCTTTGAAATCAAATTTAGTTTCAGTGATCATTAATTTTATAAATCAAACAAATTATAAAAAAAAAATCAAAGAGATTAACTTATATCTAGCCTAAAATCTGGTACCCATCCTTAAATTTAATATTTTAAAAAGTGACACAGAGAGAGCTCTCTCTAGATAGGTAGGGCTAGCTACCTAGCTAAAAGATGGTTTTTGGTTACCTTTCTTAAATCCTATTTCCAACTTATGAAGTTGGGGATAGTGATAACATAATGTAGGCTAATCTACTCACACATTTTTTGGCCAAATGGCTAAACACACTCCATATACTTCATGATTTAACTATCATTCTTTTACTCTTGCATATAATCATGACCTAATTATGCTTGTAAATGCACCGTTTTGCAGCAAAGAGGAGAAGATGCTAAGGTGGCTTAAGAGGGTTTTGAACTTATGGATGCAGGGTTGAAGGTGTCTTGATGGTTTTGGCGGGTCTAGATGAGGTTGATGACTGTTTCTGTGCTTAAGGAGAGACCCATTGGTGCTACTATTGAATCTGCTGCAGGTTTCGTGTAGTTCTATAGGAAAGTTCTAAATTTCTACAAGAAATAGCCCGAGAGAAATCCAAGGCTAGAAAATATGGATAAAATAATAGTGGAGGTGGAGTAAATTTTCACTTGTATTAATTGAAGGTGGCCAACCCCTTTTCCAAGATCAAAACCCCTTGAGAAGCTCATCTTTCACTTGTAGGGTTGCTCACATTGTGAAGGTGAAAATCTCAAAATTAGGGTTGGAGGAGATATGATGAGCATAAGGTGTTTGATGGGAGAGAAATGGAGCTAAGGGTTCTTGCACAACCCTCCTTTCCTATGCTAATTGAACCTACAAGACAAATACATGTTCATCCAACAAACATTGGTAAATCTATGACGAAGGAAATGGAAAAGATGTGTTGAATTTGGAAAGAAAAACTTCTTAAGAATTCAAACGGAAATCTAACTCAGTATTATTGACATGTTCATGAAAGTACAACAAGCTAACTATTATTTCCAAGAATCATAAACTAAAGAGAAATTTTGGCTTGTGGTGAAGATCTGGCCTCCTCAAGCTCCAATGAAAGAGATCAAAGAGGGAGGCTTGACACACAACTTTTTGAGTTTATTAGCTATTATACCAACATTTATGCAAGCTTAAATACATCAAAATACAAATGGAATAATACTAAAAGAAATGAATTGAAATGTAAGAAAAATAGCTTAAACACATAAAGAAAACTAGCTACATTGACATAAAAATAAGCATGAATATACAAAATATACTAAGGCCAATGGATTGAGCCCTTACCCACAAGCCTAGCCCTCTTAAAATAAATCAGTAAAGGAGAATATGAATACTCATATTATTTTAGAAAATAGTATCATTACATAATCATAAAATTCTCAAAAACCTATTACAAGAGCTAGGAGTCTATTAGATTCCTTGAAAGTTTGAATCCTAATGAGCTCTTTTTCAACCCTATTTAACATGGGGGTGGCTACGAACCGCTCCCTAAAATGTAGGTAATGTGTCCTATTTGACCACACGAGAAGTGGAGCTTTGGTTCTCTTGATCTCCCACTTGCTTGGTTGCCTTTGATTTCAAGCTTTTGGAGGGAATCTTGAGGATCCCTTGTCTACATGTGGGAGTTAAGGAGTTGGAAAATTTCACTAGAATCTCTCCTTGCTATCTACTCTAAGCTTTAATTGAAAAATATTCATCAAAAGTGAAATATCTCTGTGATTATCCTGCATTTAGCCCATATTAGGCATTTGAAGTATGAAAAGCCTTAATCACCATCTACGCTAGCAACATAATACCATAACATAATTTAAATGTGAGAAATATAGTCTTGATAAGGCTAAAAATGTGACAATTAACCCCTCCAATTATACCTAATGATGGAGCTCATCAGTTAGTCTACCAACTTCACCAGAAATTTATTTATAAAAACCATGGACGATTAATATTCATCCTTAAGGATCATAAAATTATGATCATCATCTACACTAACCAAGTCTGAATTATTATCACCACTACTATCAAAAATATAACTCAAAAGTAAATCATTGTTGCTTATACCATCATATTTGTTTTCTTGTTGTACAATTGGTTTAACTGGACCTTCATAAATCTTGGATCTATTCTTATTCTTCTTCTTATTCATGCTCTTCTCAACCTCTTCAATATTATTGTTGCTACTAATTCCATATAACATATCTAATCTATCACAAACCTCCTTGGAAATTTTTTGAAATCCAAATTGCTCTAGGTCTACATTATGGAGGCTCTCGAAAATGATACACCTTGCTTGAGCAATTTTCTTTGTTACTTCAGATGAAGGCGAATATTAATCGTATCCTTCCCAAACCAATCTCCAAATTCTATATCCATAAGAAAATAGTTTGTATTTCAAATTTTCTTACCATACTTTGAATTTTTCAGAACCAAGGATAGGTATTCCTTGAGAAGTCACTCTAAAAAATAAAATCAAAATAAAAATAAAATAAAAAATTTCACCAACAAAACCCAGATATACTCTCTAGTGATACAAATTGTTAGAAACCTTGAGCGCTATTTAGAGGGAGGGGGTGAATCAGTAGCATTTCTTATTATCAATTTTTACCAATTTAAAAATTTTCTACTGAAGCATGCATAAATTAACTAACAAATTATCACTAAATAATCACATAAGTGCATAACCATTCAAGAAACTAAATAAAAAACCATGAGAAAAAACAATAAATGACACATCAATGAATAATCACATAATTGTTATTGGTCAATTTGGGCACCATTCCCAATGACATTGTTAACTGGGCATCATCTCCAAGACCAATGATCAAGGGTCTATCATTCCCTATAATTTCAATTGCTACATGCCCTAAGACAAGAAACAAGAAAAATCAAGCAATACTTTCATCAAGCAAAGGTTTCGATGGTTTGAATCTTATTGTATAACATATGAGAGCTCACCAATGCAAGCTCTAAGGGGCCTAAGTGCATTGCATATGCAGGTAGCCCCATGCAAGGCTGCTCTGCAAAGAATTTATCGACATTCAAAGGTGCATTGGTCACATTGGGAGTGAAATTCTCATTGTTCTGGAATCTCCACTTGGCCAGTGCCTTTTAGAAGAGTTCATATGTTTCAAGATTTGGATCCAAGTGTCCATTTCACATCTACATGAATGGAAACATGTCTTGCCTATTTTTGGAAATTTATTGATTGCAAAAAAACCTACAGTTCATCTATAAATTGAACACAGATCTAAGTGTTTGAGAAGGAAGAATTTGAGTAGATAAATGCTGGAGAATTTTCAATTGAGAATTTTATTTGTGAAGATATTGCTGGAGATATTTATACTATGATGACGCTTTGGATCTTTGCTGGAAGGGTCACTTCAAATCAGTCATTTGGTTGTAACCTCTCCTTCTATCATCAATAAAGAATATTGCTTAGTTTTCCCTATATGCATCTGTATTGGCTTTGATTTTCCATATTGCAAGACCTTAGTTGATGTGTATGGTTGATGCTTTATAGATTTAGCTAACTAACATGAATAGATATCTATATTATTGCATCTTATGCTATTTCAGTATTCTTTCTTGAAGGAAGCATTTAGCTCACAAACCGCTTGAATTTGAAGCTGCAGTGGAAGCGACTAAAAAAGTAAGCCTCCAATCCTCTCTGTGTATCTATTATGAGTTAGGAGAAATAGTTGTATAGTCTTTCACCTTTTGTTTTAGACTAGCACCTGTCTAGGGAAGTGTAATTTATCCATAGATTACAACTCTGGCCCAACAAACTGACGACTCCACTGGGGAGAATTTCTCCTAGATATAGGTTTTAGAGCCTCTAATTTTCTTTTTTTACCCACCCAGTAGTTCCTTCACATAAATATTAAAATTTTTCAGAGCTTAATTTGCAAAGACAATGAGTTAAACAATTGTATTTTTCCTTGTCTACTACACTCAACGCACCCTTAGACTGGACAAAGTGCTTTGCAAAGCATTGTATCCCTTCCTAGCCTGCTTTACAGAGCACTATCTCCCCTTGGAGACTGCATTGACTCCTGAAAGTGATTAAATTTCCTTGAATTTGACTTTGCAACTTGCTTTAGTTTTGTTTTTTGTTGTGTTCTAAAAAGTTTGATGCTCAATTGACCAGTGACTCTATATATTTCTTCTCCTTTGACTGAAAATTTGTTCAATGTTATTTTAAAAAAGTTTTTCTTTATCATTGACAAGTTGATTTCAAAGTATTTTTTATGGTCACATTAAGAATCATTTTCTTTTAAAATAGGAAATTGTCGTAAAATTTTCATTTCCTTGATAGGATAAATTGTTGTTGAAATCCTCATTTTTCCTTCAAAAGAAAATTTGTTTTTTTATTCTTCGTTTCTTGAAATTAAAAAAGGATTTGAATTATTGATCTAGTGCACGTAGTTTCTTTTCTGCATTCATAACATTAAGGAAACATAAAATAAAAGCTTGCATTTGCATATCGGATTGTGTGTTTTTTGCAAAAGGAAAATTAGGAAATCTACATTTAGTTTTAGATTCATTGATTTTTTTTGTTCATTGATTTGTTTGCTCTCAAATTATTTGCTCTCTTCCCTTATTAGCTAGGTTCTTCATTTTTTTTTTGTAAGTAAGTTTGGATCATTATATTATAGTATGAACAAAGATTACATCATGGAGGCTCGAAGACTTATGGCTTTGATAGTAAACAGGCCTGCTTCTTTTCGAACTCACTAAGGACTGAGATTGACAGAACTGAAGACTCATCAGATTGTGACCATTGTAGTCCTTTATACAAAAATCCAAGGCTACCACGCAGGGTTTCCCTATGTTAGACAAAACTAGACCAAAACTTTGCTGATGGCCAGAATGGTCTTTTACTAGTGAAAGCTGACTGTAGACTAACATAAGAAAAGAAACAGAAAATGACCAGTTGACAGAAAACACATAAACCGTTGAACTGTTAAAGAGTAGGAGTGGAGGCTCTGGAGTGTCCCCCCTCGACTTGAGTAGCGCCCACACCGTTGGTTGCTGGAGCCCTGGGCTTGAACCGTCTGATTACAGTGGCCTGCGAGTCGTCCGAGGGAAGCTCGATGGATACATGGAGTATATGGCGGAGGTAAATTTCGAAACGCCGGACGAAATTTTCCAGGGCCTTACCATGCTGGCGTAATTCCTCGGTCAGCGAGTTGAATGCTACTTCCAATCTGTCTAGGCAGGTGGTGTTCCAAGCAGAAGACATGGAGGTGGCCGCAAACGTCTCCTTTACTGCTGCCCCCTGCATGGCTATCACCTTAGCCAGCATCGTTTTAATCTACCACGCTACGACTTGAGTTTGAAGAAATTGGGTTTGGCGCGTGGAGGGAGTTCCTAGATCCACAAGCCAGTCGACTTCCTCGCTAATTGTAGTGTCCTCCATCTTTGTTCGAGCCAATTCCACTTCCTCCTCCAGAACCTCAATAGTTTTCTTGCCGCGTTTAGAAACCAAAGCCTCATAGCAGTCCTTGGCCATTTTGAGGGCCTGAGAAGCTTTAATGCTTCGCAGATTCATATCAGCCATGGCGTTTGGGTCTATGCTATCAACGATATCCCTCAGAGAGTGCACTTCCAAGTCAGACGAAAAACCCACAAGTCGATTACACACAGTTAGAATGAGAATGAAAGGTCGAATAGAGGAATTAATAGAAAGGTTGGAGTCCTGTGGAAGCGTGCTGCGGAGAGGCCATTTAAGGCCATAATGCCCGACAAGTTTCCGAATAGTACTTCCACCACAGTCGAGTAAATGCTCTGGGATATCCGTTCTGCGATCCAACCCCTCGCACGCTGGCATCCTTCGCTTGATGCGTTGGGTAGATCTTTTTCCTTTGTCATAAATCCCTCTCATTAAGGATGTCTGATTCCAAAGATGTCTCGTTAACTGATTCTGTGTGTGCCGTCTGACGTGCGCAATCACTATTTCGTTAATCCTGATCCTCTGATGATGGATGACCTGTTGTCCGTCCCACGTAATCACTCGCATTAACGTCTTGCCTTGATATGGTATGGCATTGATCCCGAAGATGTGCATCCATGAGATCGTGCCAACACGTGTCCCATGCATGTTTCGGGTTATCAACAGCGTAGTTTGCAATATGGTCCGCAAGCGGATTAGCTTTTCTTCGCACAGTTTGCAGAATTATCCCGCTGAGAGATGTCAAATGTTGTGTGATAGTCTCCGTGACCGCTACTAATCTCTAGTGTTTGATTGCCTTGCTATGTTTTGTTCCCTGCTGGATTTTCTTAATTGTGGAGATGGCCAATTGCGAATCTCCTTCCACTATGACCATTCTTTTGCCAAGCCGAACTAAGAGTCGCAAACCCTGTTCCAAAGCTGTGAATTCAGCGTCGTTGTTGGTGGTTTCGCCCATGTTTCTACTTAAGATGTGGATTATGTTGCCCATGTCATCTCGAAGGACGCCCCCTACCCCGGCTGGGCCTAGATTTCCCCTTGCTGCGCCATCGAAGTTCAACTTGCAATATCCCTGTGGTGGACATTGCCAAGTAACAGGAGGAGGGGCTGGTCGGAGGTCGGTTTGCTTGAGAAGATGTTCTTCTGCATCGATGAGTCAAAAGATGCCGAGTATTCTGCGGTCGTTGGGAGAAACTATTTCAACCTTTTCTTCGTTGCACCAGGTACGGGTTGTTTCAGTGAGCCCCTACATAATGACCAGTTTTAATTCATCTAGTTGCTGGATTCTGTTCTTTTGAAAAATCTGATTATTTCTTTCTTTCCATACATTCCAAATCAGGAATCCTGGACTGTTCCTCCAGAGTGTATTTACCATAGTGCTGTTAGAGTATTGTAAGCGCCAATTGGTAATGGTGTCTTGGATTGAATTGCGTTGTCTGTCCGACTGGCGAAAAATTTCTTAAAGCCATTCCCAAAGATTGTTAGTCCAGTCATAGCTATTGAAGATATGGTTGGTGGTTTCCTCCTGTTGCTCACATAAGGGGCAACGGGAGGGCCCTGTGAACCCTCTTTTTGTGAGATTTTCCCACGTTAGGACCTTCCTGTTTTGAATGAGCCATAAGAATATTTTGATTTTGGGCCATAGACTACCGGCCCAGACATTTTCATACCAGTCCACCTTGTCGTGCTCCTCTCTGTTGTCCAAATAATGCCGAGCTTCCTTTAGGTCGAAAGAGCCTCCGGAAAGCTTGCCCTAGCGGAGTATGTCCGGCCCGTGCAGTTCCCTGATAACTCTTTTACTAAGGGTGGCATTGAGGATGTTAGCCAAATTCTGCAGTATTTCATCAGAAGGAGGGGGAGTTGGATTCCACCTTCTCCATTGCTGTGGTTCCCTGCTCTAAGCCGAGTAATGATGAACCTTTATTTTCCCTTTTTCCTGAAACCATTGCTGCAACGGTTGAAGATTGGGGGCTTCCAGTTTCGGGAGCTACTGCCACGTGTCCTCCCAGAAGAGAGCCCATTGCCCATTTCTTATCTCCCAAAAGCAGTGATCTTGAATTATATGCCGACTGGCTCGAGCCATGTTCCAGATGGGGGACCCTGCCGAAACTTCTGTTATTCTGACTAGCTCCTTATGGTGCCAATGTGCTGCATATTTAGCTTTCCACAATTTTACCCATGGAGTGTGTGGTTCTGTTAACCATCTCCACCAAAGCTTGGCACCATTGGCCTTGTTCATCATTTCAGGATGTTGCAGCCCTATTCCTCCAAGGGTCTTGGGCCTACATAGCTTATCCCATGCCGCAAGTGCCCATTTTTGCTTATCAGAGTTACCCGACCAGAGAAAATTTCTTTGGATAGTTCTGATTTTCTGAAGGACCCCCTTGGGGGCTGGAAGAATCGATAGCATGTAGTTTGGAATGGCTTGTATAACTGCTTAGGTCATTACCATACGGCCTGCCAAATTGAGGACGTGATTGGTCCAGTGGTTGCATTTGTCTGTGAGCTTGGTAATTAGCTTCTCCCAATGAGATTTGTGCCACGGCTTGTCTGTAAGGGGGATCCCAGATACTTGGAAGGAAGAGTGCTTCGCCTGAAGCCAAGGACCTTGGTTAAATGCCTTTGAACCGCCATATGAGTGTTAAAAAAGAATACTGAGGACTTCTCAAAGTTGAAATCCATTCCAGAAGCCTGACTGAACACGGTTAGTATGTTCTTAAAACCTTTTTCTTCTTTTACAGTAGGCGTGCCATGTAGCATGGTGTCGTCCACAAACTGTTGGTGTGTGGTGGCCGAAAAATTGTTTAAAGGTTGTAGGCCCCTTATCTCATTGTTCTCCTTCGCTGATTTAATGAGCCGGCTGAAACCTTCCATAAGGATGACAAACAGGAAGGGGGATAGAGGATCCCCCTGCCTTATGCCTCTTGATGGGTAGAAGGGTTGAGTAGGGGCTCCATTTATCAGAATCGAATGGTTAGGAGATTTGATAAGAGCTAGGATCCAAGTTATCCATCTGGTGCTGAAGCCAAAAGCCCTTAGGACAGCCTCTAGATAGTCCCAACTTACTTTTTCATAGGCCTTTCAGAGGTCTAATTGAATTATCATGTCTACCTTTCTGAGTGTCTGCAGCGTGTGAATCATTTCGTGGGCTAACAGAATATTATCCATGATCTGTCGCCCCTCCACATAACCGGACTGTTCCTCTGAAATGATTTGAGGTAGAATAGGTTTTAACCTGTTAGCTATGGCTTTCGAAATGATCTTGTAGACGACATTGCAGAGTGCAATGGGCCTAAATTTGGCAGGAGTGCAAGCATCCATCTCCTTGGGGATTAACGCAATAAAAGTAGAGTTCAGTGATTTCAAAATGGTGGAAGAAGTTCTTGAATCTTCCACCACTCCCCATAAGTCTTCTTTCACCACTTCCCAGCAGGCCTTGAATAATTCCATCGTGAATCCATCCGGCCCTGGCGCCTTTCCATTGGCCATTTCTCTAACTGCTAACTCCACCTCCTGAAGTGAAATCGGTCATTCCAAGGCATTGTTTTGTTCTTCTGAAATGAGGTGGGGTATGGTTGAAGTTACCTTGGCAATGGCCTCCCGTTGATCACAGTCTGGTTCCATAGCAATGAAATGGAAATGACTGCGGAGTTGATTGGCTATGTCCTGATGCAAGCTAAAAACCTCTCCATGCTCTCCTTGAATTTTCGTGATTCTATTTCTACATCGATAATCGATTGCAGACCTATGGAAAAACTTAGTGTTCCTCTCACCCTCCTTCAGCCATTGATTGCGCGACTTTTTCTTCCACATAATTTCTTCCTGTTCACATCGTTTGTTCCATTCTTTCATGAGCTTCTTTTCCATCTCAATGGATTCCGGTGATGTGCCTCCTTGAATCCAACTGCTGTGGATCTCTTCCAGTTGTTGCTCCAATTGGCGTTTGTCTGCAAAGATATTTCCAAAGACCTCTCGGTTCCAAGCCTTAAGATGTGCCTTAATAAACTTGAGCCTAGCCTGTAAATTGAACATTTTTGTTCCTTCTACAGGCAGAGGTTTCTTCCACCATGTTTTGATGTTACTGAGAAAGTCTTTGTGGGTTAGCCAGAATCTTTCAAAACGGAAGGGCCTGTTCTTGGGGGTGCCCGAGATCGAGACTTGCAAAGAGATGGGCCAATGGTCTGATCCCCCGGAAGGGAGGATTTCAGAATTCATAATGTTCCCTTCAAGGATAAGGCTTTCAAAGACTAGAAATCGATCCAATCTGGATGCTATTAGCCTATCTCCTCCTTGTCTGTTTGTCCATGTGAACAAACCACTGCGAGGCCTGATGTATACCAAATTAACTTCTTGAATGAAGGTATTAAAGGCGCGGGCATCGTTGCTTAGAACCCTGGTGCCCCCCTTCTTTTCCTCAAGTGAGGTTATCATGTTAAAGTCCCCACCATAAACATCCTGAGAGGTGCTGTGCCTGTGATGCAAGCTGGTTAAGTGATGGAGCAGCAGAATTTTATCCTCCAAGCGCTGAGGACTATAGATATTGGTAAATAAGAAGGATCCTTTTTCCCCTATAATCTGCATTTGCAGGGCCAGGAAGTTTTTTGAGGCTTCAGCATTAATGAGATGGAAGTAATTTGGACTCCAGAGGATGGCTGAAACTCCACTCATGCCTGTTCCTTCCACAGCTAGATGCTCGAGATGTCTTCCCAAACGCTTAGTTAGCTCAGCTAATTTCTGATTTGTGCATTTGGTTTCTTGGAGGAAAATCATATCTGGTTTTTCTTGTGTGATTTTCTTTTTCAGGAGCCTCTGTTTCCTTAGGCTTCCTAGTCCTCTTGCGTTCCATGAGAGGAATTTCATAGTTAACAGACGTTTAGGAGAAGAAAGAGAAAGCCTCGATACTGCATCCTGTCTGGTTAAGAACAGCTGGTTAACCTTGTTAATTTCCTCTTCTGGTATTTTGTCTAGCCCTTTTTTTTCCACTGTTCCACTATTAAGTTAAGATCTAGCCCCTCTTTTTCCAAAATCTCACCTAATTCCAGGTCCTCCGTGCCTTTTTCACTAAGGACCATGTCCTCATCCTCTTCCTAGTTTTTGTCTTCTGGGTTTTCTGTGTTGGGATGAGCTGAATCTAGGGCTTCTTTGGTTTGATCATTTGTCTCTTTTGTTGACTTTACAGCTTGAATTTGTTCTTCCTTGTCCTTTTGAGGTTCCTCGCCCAATATTCCAAAGGAATTTTCTATGCCAGTATTTAGATCCATAGTTTTGGGAGGATTTCTGCGGTTGGCTCTGTGTCTGCCTGTGGGTCGAGTGAAGCCATCCGAGGTCAGTGAGGGTTTCCCCTTGGGGTTTTCCTCCATTTTATTTTGAGGTCATTCTCTGACTAAATGCCCATGCTCATGGCATTTGTGGCATCTGAATGGTATCTGCTCATAGTCAATAGTTTGAAAGTAGGTTTCATCTCTATAATCTAACCATAGTCCTTCATGTAGAGGTCCAGAGACATCCATTTCAACATAGATGCGAGCATAAGTTGTGTACCTTTTTTGAAGAGTGGCTTCAGAAGCACGGACGAAGGTGCCTAAAGTGTTGCCAATTTGCTCCAGCGTGGCTGGCCTCCAGTAGTCTATTGGCAGAGAGAAAAGCCTAATCCAGATTGGCACTTGAGTGAAGGTCTCCTGTTCAGGCGCAAAGTTGGGTTTCCAAGGCCGCATATAGAGGCCCGCAGAGGCATAAAAATAGGGGCCTCCTTCAAAGATCCGGTCCTTATCGTCCAGATTGGTGAAAACGACAGTGAAAAAACCTTTGGCCCCCAGGTGAAGTTGTACTTCCCCTCATGGTTTCCAGACTTGCTTGATCCATTGACAGAGAGATTTTTCACTGGGCCAAAACCCCATGAATTTGCAGATCACCGCATAAACAGACATATGATCCCTGTATTCTTGCAGATCTGGGTCAATGATGTTAACCCTTAGGCTTTCAAGAGCCTTTGGTTTACATCATCCTTGAAATTTTGTTTGGCCATTTTTTCCCCCAGAATCATCAGATCGACCCAGATCGGGGCCTGGGTGGGCATTGTTGTCTAGATCTGCTTCTTTTCCTGACAGATCTGCTCCTGGCGAGGGTTGGTCCAGGCTTCTTTCGGCTTTTCTGGCTGAGCCGTCCCTCGTTTCTCCCGTGATGCCACTTGAGAGCTGTTCATCTTTGCCGACCCGATTACGAGTTGCAGAGGAACCCGGAATCTGCAAACCCTCAACCTTCTTCTTACCTATGATGACTTGCTTGAAAGTGGGGGCTCCAGGGGCCCCCGGCCATCCCATTTTTTGCGCCAGTTTGATACCTCTTTGCCGCAGATCTTGGAACAGATCTGGGCTTCTTACCAGTGTTCTGGCTTTGGATCAAAGATCATTCCTGATTCCTCTTCAGATCGCTATCTCTTCCGCTCGAAAACCAATTTATACCTTTAGCTAGGTTCTTCATTGAAAAAGCTGAAAGTGAAAGTTTTTTTAATCATTCTTAGCTTGCATTTTAGGAATTTCAAACATATCATCGCGGTGAACTTGAAAGGAAAATTTTTAAGCAAGATCAACATAAAATAAATCTTAATTTACTTAACAAACCTTTGGAACATTAACAATAACATTTAGAAGGTCTAGGCTAGAGACATGTTCTGGCGTCGTAAAACATAGCAGTTGTCGTTAACTTCTCTGCGATACATTCTGAGTGTGATACCTCGCTCCACGTACATAAGTATATCATAGCTTTTCCACATACCTTCGGGCATATCTGGCGGTGTTACAGTACGATAAGTATAAAGGGGTGCTCTCACTGTGCAATTTCGCATCAGACAACGCTAATACGGACTTGGGACTCCACGTACCTTCGAGTATATTTAGGAGGACAACTTTAAGGTGCTATCCATCCATAGTGAACTGAGTCGTCCACCTTGAAATTTTGATACACCGAACACAACATTCGTGGAGATTACCTGCACGAACTTTTTGGTTCACTAGGAGGTATTCTGCAGTTCACAGTTTCTTGGTAAACCCTTTTGCCTAGCATTACCCTATTTTTGATTTTTTTTTTGGGATAAAATAAATCAATAATCGTGGAAGAACACAATCCTATCCCTCTTCGTTCATGTAGATTATATTTAGAACCACCTTTACCACCGCAAGTTACATTTGGTAGGTGAAGGCGATGATGAGCTGTCGAATCAATTACAATTCGTACCTTTGGTGAAACATAATATTTTAACCCAGAGTTAGCTCAAATTGTTTCCACACATCTCGGTTCATTTAATAGTTGTTGAAATGAAGTCTTCACAACTACCCGTGGTCACAATCCATTCAATCGCTGAGAACATATCTCCTGGACCCAACATTATTCAATCACAAATTGATCCAGATCTTGTATCTTCTTTGCCAACACATCTGAATCCTGAAGTCGAACAACTGGAAGCTGCTCCTACCATGGTCATTCCACAAAGTTCTGTAGCTATTGAAACTCCCATATCACATAGTCAACCGTCTAAAATATATTTTGGGCCTGGCGGTGAATTTCTTCCTCCTAGTTTAATTGCGATTGAAGAAATCCCGCAACCTGATACACCTTTAAGTCCAACCCATTTTGGGGGAGACCTTTACCTATACTAGTCTTTTCCTCAATAATTTCCATCTTATTTTGTTGATGCTATTTCCATTAAATCTCCCATCGAGTTTTGAGGGTATACATTTTCTCAAACAAACATGTTTGAACCAACATCTTCGGTTGGGTCTGTTGCTCCAAATACGTTAGCTCCTACCCTCACTACTCCGTCAATGTTCACAACCTCACCAGAGTCATATTTTTATGGTGGCCCTTTGGTCCCAACAGGTTACAAATCATTATCTGGAACTTCCTCTGGTTCACCTTCACATTCACGGTCTTTTCCAATGTCATCATCTGCTATTTTAACTGGTAGTCCTATAGTTAATACTGAACGACTTGAATCATTACATCCATCATCAGGGCAATATCATGTCAGTCCTTATGGGTCAATTCATTTAAGTACCATATTAACTGGACTCCCAACATTCGGGGAACAATATTTTTCGTCTTATTATCCTCCTTATGCTAGGGGGAAACCTTTGGTCACCAAATATAACAGTACTCAGTGACTTTTTGGTCAAACTAATGTTGACATGAATGTTTGTCAATGGAAACCCGCTCTTCGTATCCAACCTATTACATCCACTTCATTACCACTTGTTAATACATCTATACCCCTGTTACAGAATCAAAATATTGTACGTCAACCTTATCAGGTGAGTTCTTCAACTCAATATCATCAAATGTTGGGTCCACAAACTCAAAATCCTTTAGTTAATTTACAACAACTTGTATCAGGAATTATTTAATCACAAGTTGGTGTACCATTTTATGGGATGTCACAAACACAACCTGGTTATACATATCAACTGAATCCAACTTATAATAATTTGGGTTATAACATTGGTGGACAGATCCCTTGGTAGCCACAGGCGCAAATTCCTCAAACTTCATTTCAACAAGTATCATATCTAGGTTTTGGTCAACAGAATTCTCAAACGTTTTCCATGCAAAACAACCCCTATCTGGGTTACTAGGAGCAGATTCCATATGCTGGTGCTCAAAGACCTGTTGCTCAAGCAATTCCATCTTAACCTTGCTATGCTCAACCTGACCTCAATAGAGAGTTTCCTTTTGTTACAACCTTGGAACTACCAGATTTAAACCGGTTAACCAATGATCCTATAAATTATTCTCCTTGGTGGCCATTGATACCTCATAAATTACCCTCTAACATTCCTAAATTCAATGGAAACCCTAGAGAAGATCCATTGACTCATGTCATTAATTATCATTTATGGTGTTCATAAAATTCCTTGAATGATGATTCTATTCGACTACATCTTTTCCAGCGTATGCTTATAGGTACGACTGCTAAATGGTACATTGAATTACCTAGAGCTTCTTTTGACAATTTTGCTGCCCTAGCTACTATCTTCTTGACCCATTTCCAGTTACCAATCAGATACGAAATTGGAATGGAACTCTTGACCAACTTCAAAAAGAGTAATACTACTCACATTTTAGGTCATATTATTGTTCACTAAGTCCCTGTTACCATCTATAAATAAGGATGTGGCTAAAGGTAGTGCCATCACAGAAGAGAAAGTTATCGCTCATGCCCACTATTTAGACTTGATTTACACTCAGTCTGGAATGCTCAATAAAAAAATTCCTAATGTGCCGCGATCTAATTTCAATGTTCCTCCTCAAATAAAGGACTCTCACGCCAGAGACGGCTTGATAGACACTGCAAACACACACCATGCTACTACATCTGATCCTGCTTCTACTTCCAAAATTAATGTTTTGTCATTTGATAAAGGAAAAAGTGACAAGGAACTAGGAAGTAAGAAAAATGGGAGATCAAAGAAAAAGAAAAATTCTAACCCGCAGGAAAGATCATCTGATCAACTATCAGGATCACAGAAACCTCGTTATCCATGCATAATTTGTAACGAGGAAAAATTTGTTATGGATTTTCCTCACCATGCTAAAATCTCAAAAATCATCAAGACTTCTCATGCATCAGCTGTGTTCACAATCCCATTTCCAAATCTAGACACAAATTTGGTTGCTAAGGATCCAGCGCCTAGTTCTCAGGTGTTAATGTTATCCACCACAAAACCTTCACAATATATTTTGGTGTCGGCGCAGAATAAATACTATGGTATTCCAGCCACCGATGAAATTACTACATGGAAAACAAATCCATCTAATGAATCAGTACCACCTACTGCTATTATTGAATTAAAAATTAAGCCACCAAAGGGAGTAATTCATAAATCGACATATAATCCTCGAGCAAGAGCTGTACAAAATTATAATATAGTTGAATATTTGGCTCAATCCCATTCAACTATGTTTTCTCTTGAGGTATTACAAAATTTTCCCTCCCAAAAGTAGGATTTATTGTCGGCAATTGGTGGAATTGATCCGACTGATTCTAATCTTGTCGTCTTTAATCGTACGGGCTATGTGTCGCAACTACTAGTGGAAATGGAATTCTCCATCCAAGTAGATGTTCTCAATCACCTTTTTCATGGTAATATTATTGATGAGAGAGCATCTACATGCATTATGTCTCTAAACTGTTGGAATTCACTTGGCTCGCTCTGATTATCATAATCATCAACAATGCTAAAGGATTTTGATGGAAGAGCATATAAACCTTGTAGTATTATCAATAACTTGCATGTTGAATTAGGGGGGAGAATAGTGAATATTGATGTTGAGATTGTTGATGGACCCCTTGACTACAATATTTTACCTGGAATACCATGGGTATATGTGATGACTGCCATTGTTTCTACATATTTTAGAATGATTTCCTTTCCACATAAAGGTACAATCACAACCATTAATCAATTATCCTTCTTTGCCTCCGCATCGCAGGTAACTGGAGTTGCTTCGTTTGTTCACTTAACCCAACTAGAAATCCAAGACATTGGTGTAGGACTCTTAAAGGATTCCACTCTTATGGGAACCTTTGCATTACCACCGCCCGCGATGTCGGCAGAAATTGAAAGTATAGAGACCTGTTACATGATCTCTTCCACGCTATCTGGCTTAAGCAAGAGTACAGGTGTTTTTGATATTTCTACATTGGATGATGTTTTACCACCCTATTGTAGAGGTAAATCCCCTTTGCAGATAGAGGTAATCCCCACTAGCCCAGATCGGGTGTAGCAATAATCGTATCATGCTAAGGCGAAAATTCCTAATTGCAATAGACCAAATTGCGAAGAAGGCCTACCTTAAGTCCAATGTTGTTGATCATAGAGAAGGTAGCGCTCCCATTTCCTTGCTCTGGTAGATCACAATTCTCCCGCTTGTCGCGATCAAACACCTACACATACAATAAACATGACGAACACACAAGCGTAAAACCAAATATATGCAATTATGTATCAGTCAGAGAAGAAACAACTCATGATCAGAATGTATGAAAAATATGAGTGGAACCATAACCAAAGTCACTTATCATTAATTAAGACAAATAAATAAACAACCTGGCTCTGGCGTTGAA
The DNA here is from genome assembly GCA_034641835.2 of Pinus albicaulis. Taxonomy (NCBI): domain Eukaryota; kingdom Viridiplantae; phylum Streptophyta; class Pinopsida; order Pinales; family Pinaceae; genus Pinus; species Pinus albicaulis. Next base: position 1,229,570,651 of record CM076575.1, read on the forward strand.
TCTTCCTTCTGTGGGTCGAAAGTGGAATACGTCTCAGTAAAGCTCGTCGGGAATGGGACAAGCCTCTCTCTTTGATTGTCTTGAAAATAATCTCCTTGCTATTGATTTGGCTCTATGAGGACTATAGAGGCTCTTGCAGCATTCTCTAGGCTATTGAAGGCTCTTGAAGGCTAACCATTCAGCCCGTTGAACCATGCAACATTCAGCCCCTTCATCAATGGAAGATGGCTATATTTATAGAGGAGAGGAGGAGGTTGGGATCCCTACAATAGTGGAAGGGAGGCCTTATCCCTTGGGAGGTTCCCCATAAGGTGGAAACAAGAGGCCAAAGGAGGAAGGCCATGGTTATTTAGTCGAAACCACTCCTCATGACTCATCCACGAAGTTGTTGTAATCGAAACTTCACCTCTTTTTTTAAAAAAATTTCCATAAGCAGATTGGCACATGTGCTTAACTGGGACAGAGCGCCAATTGGCATGGGCTCAGTGTTAATTTTCCTCATTGGCATGAGGAAATAACGGGCTACTAGTGCCAAGGAAAAAATAGGTGTTTTTAGGGGTCTGCTCAGGAAATGATCAACAGAAGGAATGTTGTCCTCATGGAAAGGGATGCAATGATGGTATTTGCAAGGCATGACACTACTTATTCATTATAGAAATGGCCCTCCAATGGGAGAGATGAGGATTTCAGGGACGGTGACAAATTACTGTGTAACACGCCCTGCTGTATTGAGCTGGCATAGCAATCAATCTAATTGGCTTGGGCAGCAAATCTTAAATCAGCGTCATTGAGTGTTTGGGCTAATCGTTCCTTAGATTTTGGTACTCCATCTGATCCATTTTCCTCAACATTTTTGAGAGATGAAAGTATTTTGGAAGCTATGATGTTAGGAGGAGAATCATGGGAAGATTATCTCATCGTTCCCATCTTCCAAATTATGAAGAAAATAATCTCAGTGAACTATATCACCCATCCATCAAAACTTTCTTTTCAAATTCTTTTCCAATTAATGCAATTGATTCCGAGCGAAACTTATCAAATATTGAAGAAACGATTTCTATAGATATTTTGACCAAACCTGGCATTGTAGAAAATATTCATTTTGATGTATCTTGTTCTCCATCAGAACTTGATTCATATCTCTCTCTTTTTCATGAATTTTGTGACGTATTCGCTTGCTCTTACGAGGAAATTCTAGGCATAGATACTAGTATAGTTGAACAAACTATTAATATGTATCCTGATGTCAAACCAGTGCATCAACGGCTTCGTCCTGTTCATTCGAAGGAAGCCGCTACCATCAAAGTAGAAGTTGAAAAACTTCTGCGTGCTGGTTTAATTTACCTTGTTCCGCTAACTGAGTGTGTTTCCAATACCATTACTGTTATGAAAAAACAAGGAACCATTAGAGTGTGCGTCTATTATCAGGATGTTAATCATGCTTGTCCAAAAGACAACTATCCTACTCCCTTTATCGACTAGATTATTGATGAATGTGCTGGATGCAAAATATTTTCTTTCATGGATGGATTTTCCGGCTACAATCAAATCAATATCCACCCAGATTACCAACATAAGACAACATTCATCTATCCCTCGGGCACATTCGTATATAAGAAAATTTGGTTTGGTTTAAAGAACGTTGGTGAATTTTTTTAGAGAGCAATGGATTATGTGTTCAATGACATCAAGCACATTATTCAACCATATCTAGATGATTTATCAATGGATTCACGAAATCAGACTGATCACCTGATGAATTTTAGAGCCATTTTCTTACACCTCCGACACTACAAGATACGCCTCAATCAACATAAATATGTGTTTTTTTTTGTTTCTGGTCGATTTCTTGAATTCATAGTCTCAAAAGGAATTCGAATAGACCCACTAAAGGTTTAGGCGATTCTTGATTTTCCTACACCATTAAACTTACTTAAGATACAGAAACTTCAAGGAAAGGCTAACTTCCTGAGAAGGTTCATTCCAAACTACGCCGAAATGGCTAAAGGATTTACTCGATTATTGAAAAAGGGGGTTTCCTTCCATTGGGACCAAGTTGCGCAAACTTCTTTTGATGTTGTCAAGGACCATCTTTTCTAAGCATCATTAATGCGTCCTCCAAATTATCAAAATGATTATTTCCTATATATCGTCGTGGCTGAAACGACCATCGCTATGGTTTTTGTCCAAGTATAAGATGGAATTGAATGTTCGATATATTATTTGAGTTGTAATCTCAATGATAAGAAAATTAAGTACTCGTATGTGGAAAATCTTGCCTTGGCAGCTGTTCAAGTTTTCGAAATTTTTCGCCATTATATCCTGCTCCGAAAAACAACAATAGCTTCGGATTGCGACCCCATGACTTACATCTTATCATGTCAATTTATCGAGGGAAAATACTCAAAATGGATTTTCATTTTGTAGGAATTTGATTTGGAATTCATCAAATCCAATTCAAAGAAGTCTTTAGTTTTGGTTGAGGTTCTCTATGACCTTCCCTCTAATAGTAATCCTACTAAGTCGGAACCATCTATTCCAAACGAGCCTTTGTTTCTGATCAGATCATTTGATCCTTGGTATGGATATTTCATCATTTATAACCAAACCCAAACTTTTCGACCTAATACCTCTCACTCATACCAGTGACGTATTCGATACCAAGCCAAAGATTATCTAATCGTCGGTGATACACTTTATCATCGTGGTGTCGATACCATTTTAAGGAGGTGCCTCACTCATGACGAGGCCAAAAAAGTTTGAAATGATTTTCATGCTGGGGCTTGTGGTGGAGAATTATCTGGATATGATACCACACAGAAGATACTCTGCGCCGGTTACTTTTTTCCTACTATTTTTTGAGATTTCATCCTCGTAGTCAGAAGTTGTCATGCGTGCCAGATTTTTTATTATAAAATCCGCAAACCACCAGTGCCAATGCATACTGTTGTCTCTGTTGGACCATTTATGAAATCTGGTATTTATTTCATGACCTGTAACCATCCTTTTTCTGGGGGGCACAGTTATATTATTGTCTCATTCGACTGTTTTACCAAATGGGCCGAAGCGATGCCTACATTTAATAACACAAGACAAACAGTTGTATTGTTTTTCTTCAACCACGTTATTGCACGGTTTGGGGTCCCACAGGCTATAGTTACGGATCATGAGAAGAATTTTTGCAACCATATGATGTATGAATTGATTGCCAAGTTAGGATTGTCGCATGATAATTATACTCCTTATTATCCACAATAAAATGGAAAAGTTGAGGATATTAACAAAATTCTTAAACAAATGCTTCAACGAATGATAGGAGTCTGTAAAAGGAACTAGCACTTGATCCTATACTCTGCCTTGTAGGAGTATCGAGCCTCAGTGAGAAACACAACTGGATTTACTCCTTTTCAATTGGTGTATGGTCTGGAAGCTACCTTACCAATCCAATGCGAAATATCATCGTTAAAACTCACGATAGACTTGTTACCTGACACCTTAGAAGAAGAAGTGTCTCCTTAACCTAATCCATCTAGATGAAACATTTCGTGAAGCAAAATTGGCTAACGAAGCACATAAGAGATGTATAAAGGCACAATATGACAAAAATTTCCAGCCTCGCATCTATCAGAGGGTGACTTGGTCCTCCTTTACGACCAAGAAGCTCATGTAATAGGTACAGGGAAATTTGAGCCATTATGGCATGGCCCCTATATTGTCAAAAGAGTTCTTGCTAAGGGTGCCTATGAGTTAGTTTATTACAATGGGATTCCATTGGCACAACCTAGAAATGGGTTGTATTTGAAACGTTACTATGCTTAATCATGAGCGTAGTAATTTTTTGTATTATATTTGTTTATATGATATTGATTTGCATTCACTATCTTAATTTGTTTTTTAGAGTTTTCTTGATGTTAGTAATCCACTTTACATTTTTATGGCATATTTTTGAATCTTTACAACCATATGTTAGAAATTTTGATGGCGCTAGTTGTAGTACACAGAATCTATCCTCTGCAGCGTGGGTCATTTTCGCTCTGAACAACGAATTAGTGAGTTTTCGAGGGATTTTTATTGGTAGGTCGACAAAAAATATCGTTTAGTATAGGACGTTGATTGAACTTCTCTCTGATGCCATTTCATTTGGTATTAACCGCATAATCATAAGGTGAGACTCACAACTTGTGGTACTACAACTTACTAGTATTTATATTGTTAGAAATCCAACACTTCTTAGATTGTTCCTAAGAGTTTGACTTTTGGAAAGACATTTTGATTTTGTTCAATATCAACACATTTCCAGAAATTTGAACACTTTAACTGACTCATTAGCTAATAAAGTTTTAGACAGACATTTGCGACATAGGTAAAGAAAAATATTCACAACATTGAATAGGATTGCGCATTAAACATAGGAAAAAATATCAAAACATAGAGATAGATAGTTATAGGTTTTTAAAAAAAATTGTGCCGAAGACACATTGGGCATCTCACCTCAAAATGTATGAAAAAACTCACAAGTAAACTATTGGTGCTCATGGTAACATGCTATAGATCTAGAAATCCTACGAAGGAACCGCATCCAACGGTTAGGAACCCCAATTGTGTGTCATTGCAGTCACATGGGGAGCTCTTCAATCTGGCAATCTGGAATCCTGAAGGTCAACCCCTCTATGTGCTGCTAGAGCTTAGCTAGAGTCTCAGCCATATCAAGGTCTTGAAGGAATTCTCTCCTGACAACCCTCTCTGTTGGTGCATCTGCTTCGGGCTCTGGTTCCTCTACTAGTTGAACGTGACCAATATCTGCATTACATCAAACATTTAGTTTAGTCTTGGAAAGAAATAGAAACAAAAAAACATTGTATAAACCTTAGAAAAGTAAAAAAACATGGTCAAATCATTCTTACCTATTGCACCCCACTAAGTGCCTTCTAGTTATACTAGATTTTGGATCTCCTCAGAAGTCGATGCCTGTGTATGCATACTCATCGATTGTGACAATCAGCTGCTGGAACCAGGCGAAGAATGTCCTAGATAACACAACGGTCAATTTTCCTGCATCCCAACCCATGATTTCTATGCATCTATGCATTCGAGGATCTCTAAGACTAGATATATCCAATGTTACATGTTGTGGCTGCATCAGTGGAATCCATTCCAAAGTAAAGGAGATAAGGATGGAACCATAACTAAAATTTTTCTTCCTTCCTCCCTTTTCTTTATTCAATTGTTACTTCATCTGAGATAGAATAGCTTCAAATCAGTTGAAGACTATTGGCTCTAAGCACTCTAGCGCATACTACATATACGATCTATTCGCTACATGGAGTGTAACAGTGCCAGCAAGTTTAGCTATCGTGGAAAGGATGGTTCTCAAAGGCAAATCCCTGACATCCCAGATGTTTATTTTTCTGTCTTTGCTAGGTTCTTCCTCTGGATAGAAATACTGCATAACATAATCCCTCACTGTCTCTCCTCCAATGGTAGACCCTGTGAGAAAAATGGGCAAACCTCTCCTCGACAAACCTGTGAGAAAATACACATCCTCAACTATTATGGGAAACACTTGATTTTTTATGTGAAATGCCTCTATTGTTGGATCCCATGCTCGAACAAGGAACTCTAGGAGTTATATTTATTGCCTCATTCCCGAAAATTTGAAGTACTTAGATAGCCTGCAATCTCTTAAGGCTCTTATAGTACCTGGATCATTCAAGGAAATCATATATTTTTCCTCATTTTCTCTTTCTCTCCATGTAATCGTCATTATTATTCAATGGAAACCTGAAAATCAACCATAAGATCCATTAGATACCATTCATTGCAAAAAACTAGGCAAATTTTGAGCACATCATGAAAATCGAAAACTTGAACTATGCCCAACGCAGTCCCTGGGTTGAGACAGTGTGTTGAATATGTAGGTACCCTTCACTATACCTGCTATGCAATGCAAGTTTTGATGTTCAAGGGTGCGTTGCCCTGAATTTGGCCAGAATTTACCCTAGGGGCCTTAAACCCTAAAAATTTGCAAGGAATGGGAATGAAATGAATACTAAAAGGAAGAGGAGGTTCATGCTACTAACTTGGATCAAACGGAAATGAAATCCATCCACAAAACTGACCGCAATAAATGACTAAAGTTCAGGGGAAAATCAGGTTCAGAGCTCCAAAATGCAAATGGTAAGTATGGAATGGTAAAAATGAATAGTGAAACTAATTTATATAATCATTTAATTGTTTACAAGTTAAATTTATTTATATGACTATGGTTTTATTATGTTTTTATCATGAAACATGTATTTTTAATCCATTTGATGTTGTTATGAATAGGAAATACAACTGATGACCATATTAGTCATGCAGATTTATTTAAAAGAAAGACTTGACCACAAAACATAATTTTTCTCCTTATTTTTTGAGCTTTGTTAAAAACTAAAAAGGATTTGAATCACACTTTTATCTCTTTTTCGAGCTTTGATAACAGTGGAAAAGGAACCCCTGGAGTCTTCTTTTAACCCTTTTTGGACTTTGATAATGTGAAAATATTGTCAAGCACTTGTCGTTTCGAGCTCGTTAAAGTAAATGAATTGATATCTACTCAGTATAATTTTAACCCTTTTCCAGACTGAGATGGATTATTTACGAAAAAGGAATACCTTGGTTAAACATGACTAAAGAGGTTCTTTCAGATATTATTTTACACTTTTTTGGATTTGAGAATTTTTTTTATGAAAAAGTACTTTTAAATTTCTCTTTCACCCTCTTTTTTAAACTCTCTAAATAAGAAAAAGGATTGGGCTATCATTGTTGTTAAGCTCGTTAAAACATAAAATAGCGACAAGCTTGTCGATCATGGCAAGAATCGGGTTTCATTCATCACTAGATTCATTAAATTATTAAATAGCAATACTTTATTCACCCGAAGGGTTGAATTATAGATCAAGAAAATGTTATCCTCAATCTTGTTAAAAAATAAAGAGGTACTGGTCAAAAAATGACTAGGGAAAATTTGGGAAAAGTAAGTAAAGTTTCTTTTTGGTAGCAAGTCACTCTTGAACATGACACTTCTTTCACTCCATGTCCATGACTGTTTGGGTTGGGTAATCATATTGACGATTCATTCACGCCTATGGTTCGTCATACCTTCACTTATTTTTTGCGGCAATGCTGCCAACTCATCACAGTGTCACCGATATGTTCAAGAGTAGTCATCCAGTGACTAAAAGCTCAACCTTCTGCAATACTTGTAAACCTTCATTTTCATGACCATCGTCCCTGAAAATTGCTATATCAAATCATACCCTTGTCTCTAAAATTAGTAACTCTTGTTTTGCAATAAGGTGACTTCCTGTTGACAACAAATCAATATCCAGGAAGTTCACTTAGAAACATTAGATTCCAGTACCATGAGGCTTGTTACAGCATCGACAAGATCCTCACTTCTGGACTTTTGACCGAAACATTTTGTTTGGCATTCGAAATCAAATCATTTATTCATGCTTTACGAAATGTACTATAGTATCTTGAGGGCCATTGACATTAATAGTGGTTCTCTCCCATTTTTTAACAGCTCACATTATTTGCTGGTAATCAAACGATGTCTTTCCATGTTCGACTACAAATCATATATCTTCATGGTTAGGTTTGTACCCAAATGATCGAGTGAATGAGATAAGAAGACCCCAGATCTATCTTCAGCCATCGAGACTGCGATTTCAGGATTTTTGTACACATCATCTATACGGTGACCTTACATACAGATTGTTATCCAAACATGGGCCTATATATGTAGGCATGTCTGCATTTGAGCAACATTTTAATGTAGAGGACTTTCTGAATAATGTACATGTTATTAGTTTGTTTATGTGCTGATTATAGGAATGCCTAACCTAAAAAATTATGATCAATAGAGGATATATCATGATGTAATGTATTGTAATATTGATGTAGGTGACCACTCCACTTCATTTCCAGGCTCATCACACTTTAAAGCATCTCAATCAAATGTTATTATTATTTGGATCTCGTGCTTTAGGGGGCAATTGTTATAAGTCAATTTGGGCACCATTCCCAATGACCTAGTTAACTAGGCATAATCTCTAGGACTGATGATCAAGGTTCTATCATTCCCTATCATTTCAGTTGCTGCATGCCCTAAGACAAGAAACAAGACAAATCAAGCAATACTTTCATCAAGCAAAGGTTTCGATGGTTTGAAGCTTATTGTATAACATATGAGAGCTCACCAACAAAGGCTTTAAGGGGCCTAAGTGCATTTCATATGTAGTTAGCCCCATGCAAGGTTGCTCTGGAAAGCACTTCCCAACATTCAAAGGTGCGTTGGTCACATTGGGAGTGAAATTCTCATTGTTCCAGAATCTCCACTTGGCCAGTTCCTTCCAGAAGATTTCACTTGTGTCAAGATTTGAATCCAAGTGTTCATCTGACATATACATGAATGGAAACATGTCTTGCCTATTTCTGGAAAGTTATTGGTTGCAAAACAACCTGCATTTCATCTATAAATTGAACACAGATCTAATTGTTTGAGAAGGAAGAATTTGAGTAGAGAAATTTTGGAGAATTTTCAATTGAGAGTTTGATTTGTGAAGATACTACTAGAGAGATTTATACTATGATTAGGCTTTGGATCATTGCTGGAAGGGTCACTTCAAATCAGTCATTTGGTTGTAACCTCTCCTTATATCATCAATAAAGAATGGTGCTTATTTTTCCCTATATGCTTCTGTATTGGCTTTGATTTTCCATATTGCAATATCTTAGTTGCTGTGTATGGTTTATGCTTTACTGATTTAGCTAAATATCTTGAATAGATATCTATATTATTTCATATTATGTTGTTTCAGTGTTCTTTCTTGCAGGAAGCATTCAACTCACAAACCGCTTGAATTTGAAGCTGCAGTGGAAACAAAAAAAGGAGCCATTTGGAAGTGACTAAACAAGTAAGCCTCCAATCCTCTCTGTGTATCTGTTCTAAGTTAGGAGAAATATTCTTATAGTCTTTCACCTATTGTTCTACACTATCACCTGTCTAGGGAAGTGTAATTTATCCGTAGATTACAATTCTGGCCCAACAATAATCACACATGATGACACAATTTATTTGGTGTAAAATACTTATAGGATACAGAAACTGCCCTTGTTGTTGTTGCAATGCTATGAATATTTATTATGTAAAACAATTTTCTTTTACAAATATTAGTTGATAGCCATCAACGAAGAGCTTTTAACTCATATACAATTAGCTAACACCTATCAACCATGATACTTGATCCCAATGAACATCCAGGAAGTGTTTTCTCACACGACTATACAGACACCCATAAGCTGGAAGATACCACAACCAGTGAACCTCGCCCAAGCACCACTGAATTATAAAACCACCATTCGATGGAGAAACTTCTTCCACTATATTTTCATCACATAATCACTACTCCAATTAGAAAACACCCATTTTTCGAAGGCCACTACTCCTCTACTATATAAAGACCTCGATTTAATTCATTTTCAAATTTGATTGAACATTCTATGCTCAACAAGACTCAAAACTGCAATCCAAATCTTAGTTTCAAGACACCATTAATAAATCATAGAAAAAAACCACAAACATATTCTCTCTCCTCTAGAAAAATAGTGGCTCTAATGCAACCATCAAATTTGCAACAACATAAAACTATCCATCAACAAAAAAAAACTCCCATTCAACCATAAAATTAAAACCCTAAATATCTCTACAGAAAAAAAAATATATACCATATGCACTAGCAATCCTACAAAACAAATGTCAATAGGTGCACTACTAAAAATGCTCATCTCCATGCCATTTTCTCTCTAAACAGTTTTGTACACCAGCCAACAATCGGATTTTCAAACTAACACTTTGCTTTAGAAATATGAAACCTACTTCATATATACTCACTAATCCTCCTTCGGCACTCATGCACTGAAGTATTTATGCTCATAACTAGGTTTTAATCATCCTTCCTCTTTTGCAGCCCTCTCAATATCTATTTCACTAAACGAACTAGATATCTCATCCAAAATGGAGTATATATAATATGTTAGGAAAATTATACTTTTGGATTGGGATCAAAGGTGGACAAAGATGATGAAATCCATCCATAAAAACTACAACTTGTGCAATAAAGGCATTCACACCCATTGAAGGACATATCCTATTTAAACCTTATCTCATTAATTTAGGAGCTTCTAATAATAACCAGGTTTATATTTTTTATCACTCTGTAATTTCTGAGGTTGTGAAATAAATCACAAAGATAACCAAAAAACAACTTTGGAGTTGGGAATCTAGCCCTTCCAACTCTAGAGAGGGATCTCTCTGTCTCATTTAGCTAAGTTCTTCTGAATATTATTAGGCTAGCTATTAGATTCAGGTTTGTTTTTTTTATTTATTGATATTTTTTGATATTCTAGGTTAATTGAGATTGTTTGATTTTTTTGGTTTATTAAATGCCTAAATTTCCGTTGGACTATGGAGTCTCTAACTTAACTTGGATCTATTTCAAATTTTCAAAATGGATTTCACAGGTTAAGGTAGTTAAACGAATGAGATCCATTAAATTTAAATTAAATGTAAGAGAAGGAATGAAATAGGTTCCATTAAGAAAAAGAGAATTTAATAATTCTTTATCTTAACTTCAGAAGAAAACATTTAAATAATTTACAACCAGAAACAGTGTATCTTGCAACACATTATGTTCTTCAACTTTCTGTAAAATAATTCATATTAGGAATACAAAAGTATGGTAAAAAAAAGAAATAAACACATAGACAAGGAGAGAAACACTTCACCAATGTATCTCAAAACATGAATCCTGTGAAAGAGTCCTTTCTATTACTGACTAGCCCATCAAATTAGAAAAAGTAAAATATCCTTATGGAGTGCACAAATTAGCCCACAATACTTCAAAATATTATTTATTTATAAAATTCTTTACAAAACCAATAATGTCATGATAGATGAGGATATATTTTATGCATACATAAAACAAAATATTTCTTTTATTACAAAATAATATGGCAAGCTGGAAGTTTTCGAATGTTGGCCCTGATTTGAAGGAGGTTGCTGCTCATCTGTCTCTTTGACCCTTGTTGCATTGTTGATCCTGTTACTGAAGATAGAGTTACTTATTTATTCTAGAAACTCGCATAAACTTTCCCATATATCTTCACTTGGTGTAGATATTTTAGTCACTCTTATGTAGATCTCATCTACTTCTGTATACTTGGAAAAAGTAGGCTTGATGTCAAAAATGTGATTTACTTCATGCTGGATACTCAAACCATTTTCTAGTGCCTTGAGAAAATCCTTCCCTTAAATGATGCCTATAATGCCTACAAATTTAGAACCATATTTATATATATCCATAAATTTCTTGTTATAATCATATAAAGTGATTAATTTATCATTTATTACAAATATACTTGGAAGTCCTTTCTTGTTCAACACTTCTTGTTGAAGAATCTATTGACAGTAATTTCCAACTGCTGACATTTTTTCTTCGATTTGTAACATGAGGTTCTTTTTATTCAACACTTTATTGACTTCCAATATCGTATTAGACATGTCTTCAATCTGTAATTCTTCTAGCTCAAACTTGTTCTTAAAATTCATAAATATGATGATGTTTGTAGTTTTTGTTAACTTGTCTCCTAGCTGATCTCTGATCTGCAAAATTGGTTCCTTATATTTTTGAATTAAATCATTCTGCTCAAAAAATAATTTTAATAGAAGGCCAAATTTTGTTTATATGGATATCTATCCATATGTTTCCATAGCTTGGGCTAAGTTTTGAGCCATGCTAGCCTCCCTCCCCAATTGCTGTAGTATTTATGAGTCTTTGAGACTTTTGTACTTCGACCATATATGAAGTTTTGATACATGTTATGTTCTCTTATGATGGCTTAACATGGATTTGTAGTGTTTTTATTTATTCTCCTTGTATGGAAATGTCGTCCATGGCCTTGGTCATTTTACTAGTAGCATCTAATTCCTTTTTTGGGGTTATTTCTGATGTAGAAACTCCTGATGTAGTTGAGGAAGCCACTCCTGTTTGGGGCATTATTGTAATAGGAATAACCTCCAGTGGAAGTACGGCTAACTATGTATTTTTTTCCTTTTATTTTACTAATTTCTCCAGTTCGACTTCCATGTTCCTGATTTTTGCATTATTTTCCATGATGAGTTTGAGCATGTCTTCCTTTTGGATCTCTATCTCTCCCATTTCTTTTGACTGTGGATCCTTAGTGGCTTGTAGTTTAAACTGTTTCATGAGTGTTGCAACATCAGCATTATAATTTTTATAAGTTATTTTGTTGCTTTGACATTGGCTGGCACATATCCAATCTTGATAACCAGGTCTTCTAAGAATTTAATTTTATTTTCATTGGCTACAAAAGAGAGCTTTTCAATATTTAACTTTGTTTGGACATTGGTGAGTGACATTTGCAACTTAGAAGAATTCATTGATGTTTTTTTCAAAGTGGAAAATATCATTTTCCCCGTTTCCTTATGCATTTCCATATGATCAACGGGATGGATGTATTTCTTATCAAACTCAAAAGATATCTACCTATAAACTGTTGTTGTTTGAGGATGAGAGACCTATGTTTGTAAGAATTCCATCTACATCTTTCCCTTCTCTGTGTCAAAATCTAACAGAAGTTTGTGTTGAGAAGTGGTTGTCTTCTTCCAAAATTGAGTATAAGTACTGGGTTTAAGAATTCCATTCTTAAGTTTTATCTCTTTGTAGTTATCAAAGATTCTCTTTTCCTTCTGTCCTTGAATCAGCTCATAGGTTTGAGTTGTGCTGACATTTCCTTTTGAAACTGATGATGATAGAGAGCCTGTAAACGCATCGTCTAATTATGTTGAAGAATGTGGGCCCTTCAACACTATTGTAGGTGGTTGTTCTCCCTGATTTGGAAAATTTGTCTTGGGAGTTGTCTTCATATTATTTCTATAGATTTTTATTTCCTTTGTTGAGAGCTCAGTGACTGAACGGGGTCCCTCTTCTCCTGATCTTTTTTTTTGTCTTTTCCTATGGTGTTGGAGTCTGATAAGTAGAAGTGGACAAGATTTTCTCTTCTACCTCTTGTAGAGTGTTCTCCACCCACTCTATATGGTTCATGTAATTCTCAATCTCAAGCCTTTGAGTATGAACATGTTGTGCTATACAAAAACCCCCATTTATTTTTACAAAATGGGGACCCTTTAAAAATAATTAGGAAATTTATTTTGTTTATTTTTAGCTTAAGTCAAACAAATTTAGGAAATAAAGTTTATTTTACTTTTTTTCTTTCATTCCTTAGCGTGCATCGAAATTCACATAACTTGCGAGCTTAAATGACTTTAAAAATATTAAACCTTGCAGGTTGCAATATGTGTTAAGCTCTTTCTGATGTCAAATCAAATTCTTATTGCAAACACTTTAAACACCATTATAAACAAAAATCACATCTCACCTTATAAAACGATGAAACTTATAAAAAGTTCGGTGATAATTGCAATTAAACGTACACAATGAACCAATAAAGAAATAAAAATAAAACTCAGAATTCCGATAAAACGTAGCAACTTGATTTCTTAATGTGCATTTCGCATTTCACAAGACATAACTAAAAGAAAATTTATTACTGCATAAAAATTATGATCTGTGATTTGTGAAAATCGCATTTCGCAAGATTTATGGGTAACATCATAGATGGAAATAGTTATAAGTCACAATATGCAATGAACTGGTAGTTAATTGTGCAAGAATCTGAAATGAATCATGTCAAATCAAACTGAATATGAGATCTAATGTCTTATCTTGATCGATATGCATTTCACATTAAGGTGTAAGAGATTTCATTTAAAAATATTATCATAACAACATTTAATAGGAGTAAGTTTTGATAGATTCTTATCTACTTCGAGCATATTTGAAATGATTCAATGTCAAATTTGTTTTAATTCTATCCACCTCTCTGTTCTCTATATTTTTAATGTTTTTTCTATTCTCTTGAAATCAGGAAACCACTTAATGGAGAAAGGAAAATAGAGATGAGAAAGAAAGGAAAGAGATATCCCAAGCATCGTCTACAGAAGACTCGGATATGTCTCCCCTATTCTCAGATACGAATTGAAACAAGGAATGTGAAATTTGTTCGTGGGAGGAAATGTACAAGTTTTTCGAGGATGAAAAGCGAAGGGTAATAATCAGAGTTGCTACAGTAGGCGCATCAGTTCCTTCACACCTGACCTAGTTCGATATCACATGTTCATTCATCCATAAGGTAGCAAAAAGGAAAAAAATTCTCCCATATACATATATGGTTAAGTGGGTAACTGACCACTTTAACGTAGAAGATATAACATTCAAGGATTCAAAGGGCGACAATATCGGTTCATTCAGGGTAGAAGATTTTAGGACAATGTACCACTTACCCGTCCCGCAATAGAACTATGAAAAATATTTTCTTCAAAGATTTAGAAAAAAAAATTGAGACTTGATGAAAGTCATAAAGGAATGGAAGGATGACCAAGGCAAGTTTAAACAAGATAAATGTGGTACATACCCAATAACACAAATTCCTTCCCCTTGCTGCTATGCTGCTAGTATGTTGTGTAGATTATTTTAAAAACTTGATACCAGTAGGTTTTTTACAGATTGGGTCCCATTAATTAACGCAATCATCAATTCCCTAATTTTGAATTGGGAAAATATCCTATCTAATAATTTAGCCAGAAGTATAAACGAGTATAGGAGTAAAAGAAGCATTTCATCTATAGAAATACCCCCCTTTTACATGAGTTCCTATATCATGGATGCAATTTTCATTTCTTATAGTTTTCCTACCATAGGATGGAAATGGAAAACCTAAGACCCTACTACAATCAAAATTTACCAAAGAGCCCTTTGGGATTCATACTTCCATTTTCATTTTTACAAAATGTTCCATAGAGTCATGTTTCCTAGACACTAGATGATATTTAACGAGAAAGCCCATAGGGTTTCCAAAGAGGCTAGTACAAACATTTTTTCTGTTGCTAAATGGTTCATAGAGGAAAGTTTCACTTATGCCAGAGTTTTGGGTAGTTATAATTTTCCTCATGTCCTACCATATTATGTTCCTGATAAGTTACTTGCTAGAGAAATTTCCTACCAGCTTGTTTTAAATCGTATTTCAAAATAGCTTAAATATGCTAAGAACACCTTTTGGCCTAATTTTCCTTTACAGTGTCGTACTTTTGCATTTTTTGATATTGGTCATGCCTACAAGGAAGTTTCAAATGTTAAATTTTTAAATTTGGCTCTAATGCAAAAACGGCGATATGACCCCAATGTTGTGATTAATAACTTCATTGGAGAGCTCAAAGTAAAGCCTTTTGTGAAAGAGATAGATAGATTTGATTATTTCTTTCAAGGTATTGAAAAGTTTTTAGATGTACTTAAGTTTTCATCCAGTCAACTTAATCAATATGACATGGAAGCCTTCCAAGCATACAAAAGTAAGAGACTTGAAAGGATTCCTCTGGATTTATTAACTATTGAAGATGTCAACAGACCAAGTCCAAGTATTTTCTTGGATGATGAAGTTAAAGAGATGTCTGATGAGTCAGGCCAATGAGAACATCAATATCATAATTCAAATCATTTTGAAAATAAATCTGAAAATAGAAATGAGAACCCAGAAAAGGTAATGAATCAAGTAATCAAAAAGATTGAGATGCAAGAGAAAGGAGAAAGTAATGGAATAGAATCATCTTCTCAAGAAGTTCCGCATAGTCAAGATACACTTGATCAGTCAGAAAAATCTCAACCAAAGGATTTGAAGAGTGAATGTGATAAGTTTTCTAAGGAAATAAAAAATACTGAAGAAAATCCCAATACTGATCAAGCTACCAGTTTTCAGATGCCCGAAAATTCTCTGAAGTTAGTGGAAACTGTTACTTCACTAAAAAAAATTCCTGAAATTCATGATCGAGAGATCATTCTGGATTATCCTACATAGAATATAGTGTTACAAGTTGAGGAAATCCATTTGTTGGATGTATTCTACTGTCCTAGTCATAAGATTGTAGTCAAGAGAAGAAAAAGGATAAGAATTGATGATACTATCTCAAATCTTACAAATGAATTTGTTGATGTTTTATGGAAGGATCCTCTAGCTGATCCTATTGAACACTTAACCAAACTATCAAAGTTTGCAGGGGCATATGCTACTGTCACTGTTGATAAGGCCACTGAAGTTAAAATGTTACTAAGGAAGAAATAGGATAAAATAAAATATTTAGAGAGACTGTTAAACCAACAAAAGTCTAAATCTAGCAAAAAAATGGAATTGAAGATGCCCTAATTTCAAAAATATTTTGAAATTCTTAATTTGCAACAGCAGGTACAAATCACTGAGAAGAAAACACAACTGGATTCAGAAATAAACATATTACAAAGCTAGCCACAACTAGAGAAATTCATAAAGGAAGCATTGAATGTGAATACTAAGTTAAAGCAGCAAAAGGAAGTATTTTCCAACAAGCTTCTATCACTAGCTCTTATTGTGATTCAAGTGAAATAATGATCCAACAAGTAGCTATCCAGAAACTAGAGTGTGAGAAAATTGAAAATAAAATCAATGAACACATTCAATGGTAAGCATAAGACCCAGGAAAGGAAGATGATCTACCCCGGGTAGATAAATTACACAAGGAGATATTATTTAAAGATTGGGAAGAACAGATAAAGAAAGCAGAGAAAGAAACAGTGAAAACATTAAGGCTGATAAAGGAAATTATTGAATCTATATGTGAAGAACTTTTGAAATCAGAAATTATGAAAGATTTGATGTATGAAGTGCTCTCTGTAGTCAAAAAATTGGAAACACAATGGAAACGAAAGGCGGAAATGCATGACGAAATGACTAAAAATTTAAGTTTAATCAAGAAAATTATTGGAATTTTATGATCAAAAGTTATCATCGATACCAGACCTTACATTATTTAACGGATTCAACAAAAATATCACAACTAGAACTTTCAAGAGTGATATTCAAGGGACAGGTAAGATCGGGGATTTGAGAGCGAGGTCAGCTCAAACATATGCTACACATTTGTCAGCTTCGGGATCAAATCCAAATGAAATATAACAATTCATAGTTATATCATTACTATATTTTCCTAGATTGTAGTGAAAGTTTATCTTACCAGGATGGTTGTTTGAAACCTCCTCTATTTTTATGTAATAACATATTTTTAAAACTTAGTTAGTTTAGTATTTAAACCCCTCTAATGCATTTAGAGAAGGGTCTAGAAATTTGTCAAAAACATTTGCAAAGGATTCACTTTTGTAAGTTTGTGAATGCTTTGATGAATTATTGGAACAAAGTATTTTATCTTTTGCTATTTAACTGATGTTACAGTATTGTACTATTTAGATTTCTTTAAATTGAAGAGGACCAGAGATATACTGTCAGTTTACGTGAGTATAACTTTGTAAATATTGTACTTCTATTCGCTTGTATTAAGTCTTTCTTTTTAGATTGATAGTCATCTTTTTATTCTATTATATATATGAAATGTAATTATATAGGAATGTTAAATGCACTTTTGTACTAATATTATCTGTTATTTCTTATTGGATACACAATTACAAATAGGGATGTGATATAATTTTCACAATTCTAATCAAACTATTTGTGTTTGAATAATCATATTTACATAATTTTCATCTCTTTCAACTATTAAATAATATAAATTACTAATATTTGAAAGATATCTATTTAGATCGCATAAAGGAAGAAATACCCCTAGAATATAGTATAATAGATAGTGTTAGATAGATTCATGTGATAGATTAGGATCATTTTCCATTGCATGTTATATAATCAAACACACCCCAAAATCTTCCTTATTGGGAAACTAGTCCCACTATCCCCAGTCGAAGCCACCACACCAAATGGAAAATGAGTTGCTTTAAGGTCCAACCCAGGTATTTTTCCCCCATGTTGTGGCAATGGAATTCTGAGGCCTCAACATTTTGGTGCTAGAAGGAGGGCCTTGTGAATGGAAATAAGGTCTGGAAAATCTAAAGGTCAATCTAAAAGTCTCTCTCCCTCTAGATCTCCATCAACTTCTAGAAAATTATCTAGGTTTGAATCTTTAAAATCTGAAGTTGAACATCCTTCTCTTATGTCTCCTAGTGATACTCAACCCATACTGTCTCTCGATTTTCATCAAAATTCCCCTGAAGTTTAGTATTTGAAAGAAAATTTATAGAGATTATACTTTTTTGTTGAAAAGCCTGAACCTTCTCAAACATCTGAGATTAGTATTTCATCTTATTTATAGCCTAGAAGAATATTAACTCGATCAAAAATTCAAATGGAAGGAATCCTTCCTTTTGAATTTCCCATTGTTAGTTCTCGAAGGAGAATAAAGAGGACTAAATCAGAGTCAATCACCAATGAGATATTATCTCATTCACCTCCACTACCTACACTCACTTCCACCACTTTCATTCCAACAATCAGTGTTACTTTAACTAGTTCCATTACTCAGACTACTACCCCTTCAACTAGTTCTAGCACTCAGCTTGCCTCTTCTTCAACTCAAACTCAATCCACCACATCCACCCTAGGTCCAATGGCAGGCCACCCATGGAACAATCCAGGGGCTATAAATATGATCGCTCCTTTTCATTCTCTACCAAAATCACCTGAAATATTCTTACCTAAATTTAATCCTCATGATGGTCTTCTTGGAGAAGAACACATCCATAATTATATCTTATCCATCAATTTAAAATAAGTAGTTGAAGAGGATTATGTTGAAATATTATTTCCATACACTCTCATAGGATCTGTAGGATCCTGGTATTTTTCACCGCTTGCCCACTCTATAACTAGTTGAAATATGTTTGAAGAACAATTTCTAGCTAAGTTTGGGGATGATAGGACCATTGCAATGCTCGTCGATGATTTATATAATCTAAAGGATAAATTGGGGTGAAAGATAAAATATTTCAATTCAAGATTTAATACATTTCTCAATAAAATTCTTCCTACATCAGTTCCTGGTGCAAAAGTTCAAATTAAGTGGTATATTTCATCTCTTCCATCCAATATAACCATTTTCTTTTATAGAGAAAAATTTCCTGCACTCGTAGAGAACATGAAGGAATCTTTATCTATATAGAAACACATAACCACTCTTAAGAAGAAGAATTCTCAAGAAGATAGAAAAACAAAGAAGGTATCATTCTAAGATGATTCTAAAAGGAAGCCATCTAAAGACCCTTTTGATGTATAATGTATTCAAAAAATTTTAAATACTATGACAAATGAGATGGTAGATGTCAAGAAACAAGTCACTCAAAGTTCTAGTTCAAAAAATACTTTCGAACCTTTCAAGAAAGTTCAATTCTCTGATACTCAACCACCAAACATAATATCTAACACTGAGTCTGATAAAGATACAGAGGAAGAAG
Organism: Pinus albicaulis; assembly: GCA_034641835.2. Classification (NCBI taxonomy): domain Eukaryota; kingdom Viridiplantae; phylum Streptophyta; class Pinopsida; order Pinales; family Pinaceae; genus Pinus; species Pinus albicaulis. The sequence goes on from CM076575.1 coordinate 1,229,590,156, forward strand.
AAAATTAAGAAGAAGAATAAGTTGAACTAAATGGAATGTGGGATTTCATCCTCCCAAATGAAGAACAACAAGAAGCTTTACTTGTGAATACAAGGAGCAAAAAGACCACTGAAGCAACGCATCCAAATCAATGAGAAAAGAATTCAACAGCTTTTAAGGATAAAACATTAAGTAAAAATTCTACTTCTAAGGCTATACAAACAATTCATGTTACTTCAAATACTTCACCTACATCAGAGACGATGGTAGTCGCAGATACTATTGATTATAATGTAATCAAAGATATGAAGAAAACTAGGGCCAACATTTCAATTCATGAACTTACTAAATTAAAACAACAACATAAAATCTTAATTAGAGACTTGAATGTGGTTCCTGCTTCAGCATTACCTTCTCCAGTAATATTCCAAGCTTCTAATGAAATGGGAAGACACTATCTCCTTCAACTAAAATAGATGCTACATATTTGACTATGATAGGTGATCGATCCATCTATCATACTCCTCCATTTCTCTTAAACTATGAGATCTATAATAAAAAATTTCATAATTGTTTAATAGAATCAGGGGCTTCCTCTAATATAATGCCAAAAAAATTCTGTTCTAAGTTGAACATAACTTCTAAGAGTTGTCTTGTTCATATAGTATAACTTGATAGAACTAGAGTAGAGGTTGTGGGAGAAATAAATTTTGTTTCTATCAGATTTTCATCAAAACCTAAGGCTTCTCAAATAATCAATATATTAGTGGCTAATATTCGTGAGTTCTATAGTTTAATATTAAGCAAAGATTACTCTGAAAAGATTCATGGATATTTTTCAATAGACTAGTCAAATATGTGGCACCATAGAATGGAAACCCAAATCAAATACTGTGAAAATTTCATGAAACATACAGTCACCGATCTTGAAGGAATAAATGACGTAGTATCATTCAATAATAACATTATTGGAAATTACTCTGCAGAATAATTTTTGGGAAAATTTAACACTCAACCATCACACTTTTTTGATAATGCGGTTATTTCTCAAATCAAATATTTTTCCCATACAGACATTTTGAAATGTAAAATTTTTGTAGATAAAACAATAGTTAATTCTTTATTTTGACAGTTCTAAATTTGAATATCGTGAAGGATCTGGATACATTTTAATAACCCCAGAAGAATAAAAAACCATGTCATCCTGCAAACTTGAATTCAATTGCACGAAAAATAGAGCTGAATACGAAGCATTAGTCGAAGGATTATACAAATAAATTGATCTTAACATCAAATATCTGAAAGTCGTAGGGGATTCAGAAATAATTGTTAGACATGTATAAATACAATTCATTGTAATTCTAGACATTTAAATCATTACCAATCATGAGTCCAAGAATTAACCATTCATTTCTTAGCTGTCAATATTTCTTCCGTGCCTAGAATACAAAATGCTAGTGAAAATATACTATCTAATTTACCATCGAAGTTAATTCCATCTCAAGAGTTTAGTCTCGATATATTTTCTATTGAATTAATTGTTATACCATCTGTTCCTAACAATATTACCAATTGGAGAGTATTCAATAATGATTCATATGTAATAGATTTCCTAACATCTGAAGGATCCTATGATAGTCAAATTTTGGATGAAACTGAACTTGACATTCAGATAAAGGAAGAACAAGATGAAAATCCAATTCCTAAGTCAGTTTTCAAGTTAGAAGACCTTTATGATTTTAAATATAGGTTTAAAAGAGTTACTAACTCAAAAACTCAAATTTCTACCTTAATATTTGACTTATTAAATCTTGGAACTGATGATAAACCTCAAAATGTCAATTCAGGTCTTGATATATCTTTCGATGAAAGATTATCATTTTTTTATTGGGAATACACTAATCTTAAAACATATGATACCTATGTGATTCAACACACAATGCCTATGATTTCAGATGAGAAACCTATACAACAAAAAATTGAGGAATATTCACCCAAATCTTGAAAATAAAATCAAAATAGAAATGAACAAACTCCTCAAAGCAAAGATCATCTTTCTAGTTAGACATTCTAAATGGGTTTCAAATTTGATTCCTGTAAGGAAGAAAAATGGTGATATTATAATTTGTATTGATTTTAGGAATTTAAATAAAGAATTTCAAAAGGAGAACTTTCCATTACCAACCATGAAACAACTGTTGCAAGCAGTAGTTGGTTTTGAACTTATGTCTTTTCTAGATGGATTCTCGGGATATAACCAAATTCCTGTACATCCAGATGACAGGTTAAATAATATATTTAGGACTAATTGGTGAACCTATTCCTATCAAAAGATGTCATTTGGGTTAATTAATGCAGGTGCCACTTTTTAGAGAGCTATGGACACAAAATTTAGGGGGCTTATCAATAAATCTAGTTATTTATTTATATGACATTAAAATCATTTCTAAACAAGCAACCAATCATGTGAAATACCTAAAGCAAGTCTTCAAGCGATGTAAAAGGTATGGCATCTCATTAAACCCAAAGAAATCATTTTTTACTTTAGATGAAGGAAAATTTTTAGGATTCATTGTGTCAAATAAAGGTATCTATATTGATCCTGAAAGAATTGAAGAGGTTAAAAAATTTCTTTTCCCTCATAACAAGAAAGTTGTGCATTTGTTTCTTGGAAAAATTAATTTTTCAAAAAGGATTGTCCCTAATTTTTCACAATTAGTTTTACCATTACAAAACATGATTAAGAAAAATTCAATCTTTAAATGGGGACATAATGAAAGAGAGGCATTCGATATAATAAAACAATCCATTATGAATGTTCCATTCCTGGCTACCCCCAATTTTATTAATCTTTTTACTTTATATACCTTTTCATTAGATACATCATACGATGTGGTTTTAACAAAACTTAGTGACCAAAAAATTGAAGCACCAATATCATTATTAAGTTCCAATATGCAAGGTGCAAAATTAAATTATTTGTCTTTCGAGAATCAAGGATTTTTTGTATTTAAGGCTATAAAGAATTTCAGGCCATTTCTCCTAAAAAATCACATGAAAATAATAGTTTCATTCACTGCAGTGAGACAACTATTAATGCAAAGAGAATTGTGAGTGAAAAGGGATAACTGGGTTACTTCTTTACAAGAATATGATGTAGAAATTAAGCCCTCTAAAATTGTTAGAGGTCGAGGTTTTTGCATAATGCTAACAAGAGCATCCCATTTATCATCAGAAGAAGATTTAGGTAACAATGTACAAATATCATAGGCAAGCCTTGATGATGTGCAATCTGAATATAATGATCTCATATTTTTTTTGAAAAATGGATATGTCCCAACCCAAATCAGTTATTAAAAAAACGTGTTTTGAGATTAAAGGGAAAGCAAGATGAATTAATCAATGATATATTGTTTAGGAGAAACTTTGATTCTGTACTATTAAGATTCTTAGAAAAATATGAAGCAGAGAAAATCTTGCAGGAACTCCTTAATGGACTAGCTAGAGGACATTTTGGAGGAAATACAACACCAAAAAAAATCCTTCATGTAGGTTACTATTGGCCTAGACTTTTCAAATATGCTAATGAATATGCAACAAAATGCAAAGTGTTTCAAAGTGAATCTAGAAGACAAGCAATCTAGCCTTCCCATTACAACCAGTTAATATCAAACAATCATTTGAACAATGGGGATTAAATATAATCGGTGATATCGTTCCTAACTCATCCAAACATCATAACTATATTCTCACAGCTACAAATTATTGTATTAAATGGGTGGAAGAAATTCCATTAAAGGTAGCCAACTCTGATAATATTATTGATTTCATTGACCAAATTATCATAACTAGGTCTGATTACCTACTGCTTTAATTTTTTATAATGCATCTTATTTCTCAGGAACCGCTATGATAGAATTTGCAATCAAAAGAGCATTTAAACTTAAGCATTATGCAAATTATTATCCACAAGGAAATTATCTGGCATAAGTCGTTAATATTTTCTCTTTGGGCAAACTGAATAACTCCGAAAGCTTGTATTGGCACTTCTCCAATCAATCTTGTTTATGGAAAAGAACTTGTTCTTCCTACCAATGTAGTTATTCCTTCTCTTGCCTTAGTTCAATTTATTTATGAATCTCATTCTTCCCCCTTACAAGTAACACAATTCTTAATTCTTAATCATGAAGAAGAAAGAGAAAAATCTAAACATACACATGCACATCATCAATATATAGTAAAAGCTTCATTTCATTCAACTTCTGTTACTCCAAAAAACTTTCAAATCGGTGATATGGTATAGAAATGGGACAAAGCGCATCAGGAAAAAGGTAAACACACTAAATTTCAAAGACTGGCTATTTCCATTTCAAATAATTGAAGAAATAGGCCCATCGACATGTTTATTGCAATATATATCATGCAAAAGAGAGTTTTTACCTATTAATGGGAAGATTTTAAGGAAATACTTTTCATAGGAGGTAACCCGATCTATTCCATGTATACTAGTGTTTTTTTCTTTTCCTTAGGAAAATAAAAGTTGAGTAGCATTGATTTTTGGCTTCTCAAATAAACATCTCAGATGACCATTTTAATTTATCGCTTATGGAAATAAGAAATGTTAAGGAAACAATTGAAAGATTCAAGAAACAAATAGATTCTATTTTCACTGAAAAATGAAATTTTACTGAATTTATTTATTCTCTCATGAACTCTCATCATTATAAAGCATGGTTATTCTGTTGTTAGTCAAGAAAATAATATTTAACATAGTAAAGAATATTTTACAGAGAAGCAATCTAAAACTCAAAAAATTATCATCCAGAATCCTCAAAAAGACCAGTGATTCGCCCCATCTAGGAAAACTTATCAATTTTTAGAAGAAATTAAAAAAAATTATACTAGAAAAGCTTAAAATATATTAAGTATCGTCACAAGCTTGTTTACCATGTCAATAGGGAAATAGTTGAATTGACATTACCATTACTGCCTACCAAAACAGGGTAATGACTTGAGATTATATCAAGAGGACAAGGGGTCTCATCAAGATCCAGCTTGATCAGTTTAATTACAACTAGTGAATGGCATTGTCAATATTTGGTTACCAAGCTAAGACAATGGCTTTTAAGTAAATAAAAAACAATAAAAAATCTACAAAAAAGAAAAGCGATTTTGAAAAAAGATCAAGTCTATAAGGTTGGAATTTATTTTTCAAAATTGTAAGAAAGACTAGATGGGACAGTGAATCATTTTTGGGTAAAAGATAACCCTCCCAACATCTTAAATTTCCTATTGGATCAGAGGCTCTACCTATGATAAAAGAGAAAATAATTATAAATATAATTTGTAAGAGCCACCTGATTTATATTTTCGAACTGAGTAAAGAATAATATAGATTCTCATACTTTTATCTTTTAAAAAGAGGAATTAGTATGAATTATAATTAAGAGAGATTTTTTTTCTTATTGAGATATTATTTATCTAAAATTCATTCATGCAACTATTTTTATTTCAAGAAAATTTTCAGGAATTTCAGAACGTTAATCAGAGATAACTGGTTCTCCCAAGTGAAACGCCAATTGTTGTGCTATACAACAACCCTGAATTATTTTTACTAAATGGGGACCCTTTAAAAATACTTAGGAAATTCATTTTGTTCTTTTTTAGCTTAAGTCAAAAAAACTTTTGGATATAAATTTATTTTACTTTTTTGCCTTCATTCCTTAGTGCGCATCGCAATTAACATAACTTACAAGCTTAAACGACTTAACATATTAAACCTTGAGGGTTGTGATATGTGCTAAGCTATTTCCGAAGTCATATAAAAATCTTATTGCGAACGCTTTTAACACCATTATAAATGAAAATCGCATTGTGCCTTATAAAATGATAAAACTTATAAAAAATTTGGAGAGAGTTTCGATTAAACGGACTCGACGAATGTTGGGCTAGCATTGTAATATACGGATAAACTACGCTTCCCTAGACCGGTGTCTAGTCTAGAACAACAGGTGAAATACTGCACTACCCTTTTTCCTAACTCAGAACATATACATAGAGGGGATTGGAAGCTTACTTGTTTCAGTCGCTTCCAAATGGCTCCTTTCTGTCGCTTCCACTATAGCTTCAAATTCAAGCGGTTTCAAATAGTTGAATGCTTCCTGCAAGAAATAACACTGAAACAGAATAAGATGAAATAATATAGATATCTATTCAATTTAATTAGCCAAATCAGTTAAGCATAAACTACATTCATCAACCAAGATTTTACAACAAGGAAAATCAAAGTAAACATGGATGCATGTAGGGAAAAACAAGAAGTACTCTTTATTGATGATAGAAGGAGAGGTTCCAACCTGGTGACTGATTCATCATGACCTTCCAGCAAATTTCCCAAGTCTCATCACAACATAAGTCTCTCTACCAGTAGCTCCACAAATCAAACTCTCTATTGAAAATTCTCCAGCATTTCCCTACTCAAATTATTCCTCTCAAACACTTAGATTTGTGTTCAATTTATATAGGAAATGTAGGCATTTTTGTAATCAATAACATTCCAAAAATAGGCAAGACATGTTTCCATTCATGTAGATGCCAAATGGACACTTGGATCTGAAGCTTGACATATGTGAACCCTTCTAGAAGACACTAGCCAAGTGGAGATTCCAGAACAATGAGAATTTCACTCCCAATCTGACCAACGCACATTTGAATGTCGGGAAGTGTTTTGCAGAGTATCCTGGAATGGGGATACCTACATATGCAATGCACTTAGGCCCCCTAGAGCCTGCATTGGTGAGCTCCCACATGTTTAATAATAAGCTTCAAACCATGGAAAAGCCTTGCTTTGATGAAAATATTGTTTGATTCATTTTGTTTCCGGTCTTAGGGCATATAGCAACTGAGATGATAGGGAATGATAAACCCTTTGATCATCGGTCATGGAGATGATGCCCAGTTAACTAGGACATTGGGAATGGTGCCCAAATTTACCTATAAAAATTCCCTCCTAAAGCATGAGATCCAAATAATAAGAAATTTTCATTGAGATGCTTTACATTGCGATGAGACTGGAAACAAAGCGGAACGATCACCTGCATTAATCTTAAAATAAATTACATCATGATAAATCCTCTTTTGATCATATTTGCTGAGGGTAGGCATTCCCATAGTCAGCACATAAAACAATCTAATAACATGCACATAATTCAGAAAGTCGTCTACATTGGAATGTTTCCCAGATACAGACATCGCCTATAGATATAGGCCCATGTTTGGATGACAATCTGTATGTAAGGTCACCGTACAGATGATGTGTACAACTATCCTAAAATCGTAGCCCGGATGGCTGAAACTAGATCTGAGGTCTTCTTATGTCATTCACTCGATCATTCGAGTACAAGTCTAGCCAAGCGAATATATGATTTGTTGTCGAACATGGAAAGACATTGTTTGATTACCATCCAATAATGTGAGTTGTTAAAAAATGAGAGAGAACCACCATTAATGTCATTGGCCCTCAAGGTACTACAGTACAATCTGTGAGATGTGAATAGATGATTTAATGTCGAACGCCAAAAAAGATCTTTTTGTCAAAAGTCTAGAAGTGAGGATCTTGTCGATGCTGTAACAAGCCTCATGGTACTAGAATCTGATGTTTCGAAGTGAACTTCCTGGATATTGATTTGTAGTCGATAGGAAGTCACCTTATTACAAAATTAGAGTTACTGATTTCGGAGACAAGGGTATGACTTGATATAGCAGTTTTCAGGGATGACGGTCATGAAAATGAAGGTTTATGAGTATTGCAAATGGATGAGTTCTTAATCACTGGATGACTTCTCTTGAACATATTGGTGACATTGTTATGAGTTTTTACCACCGACCCAGAGCCAAAGTGAAGGTATGATGAACCATAGGTTTGAATGAACCGTCAATATGATTAACCCAACCCAAACAGTCATGGACATGGAGTGAAAGAAGTGTCATGTTCAAGAGCGACTTGCTACCAAAAAGAAACTTTGTTTGCTTTTCCCAAATTTTCCTCGATCATTTGTCGACCGGTACCTCTTTATTTTTTAACAAGCTTGAGGAGGATAACATTTTCTATTAATTAAAGTCAACTATTTCCATGATTAACAAGCCCGTTGCTATTTTATGTTTTAACGAGCTTAACGACAGTGATAGCCCGTTCCTTTTTCATGTTTAAAGAGTCTGAAAAAGAGGACGAAAGAGGACTCCAAAAATACTTTTTCATAAATTTGTCTCTTAGATCTGAAAAAGTGTAAAATGATATCTGAAAGAACCTCTTTGGTCATGTCTAACCAAGGTATTCATCTTTTGTAAATAATCCATCTCAGTCTGGAAAAGGGTTAAACTTATACTGAGTAGATATCAATTCATTTACTTTAAAGAGATCGAAAATACAAGTGCTCAACAATATTTTCACATTATCGGAGTCTGAAAAGAGTTGAAAGAAAACTCCAGGGGTTACTTTTTCGCTATTATAGAAACTCAAAAAAGAGATAAAAGTGTGCTTTAAATCCTTTTTCGTTTTTATCAAAGCTCGAAAAATAAGGAGAAAAAGGTATGCTTTGTGGTCAAGTCCTTCTTAAAATAAATCTGGATGACTAATATGTTCGTCAGTTGTATTTCATGTATAGAACAACATCAAATGGATTAAAAATACCTATTTCATGATAAAAACATAATAAAACTATAGTCGTAGCAATAATTTTAACTTGCAAGTAATTAAATGACTATATAAAGCAGTTTCACTATTCATTTTTACCATTCCATAGTTAGCATTTGTATTTTGGAGCTCTGAACCTGATTTCTCCCTTGAACTTCAGTCATTGATTGCGGTCATTTCAGTGGATGGAATTTATCACCGTTTGATCCATGTCAGTAGAAAAAACCTCCTCTTTCTTTCAGAATTCATTTCATTGCCTTTCCTTGCAAATTTTTAGGGTTTTGAGGCCCCTAGGGTAGATTCTACCAAAATTAAGGGCAACGCACCCTTGAATGTCGAAACCTGCATTGCATAGTAGGTATAGTGAAGTGTACTTTCATGTGTAATGCATTGTCTTAGCCCAGAGAGTGCGTTGGGCATAGTTGAAGTTTTTTGTTTTCATGTTGTTTCCAAAATTTTCCTAGTTTTTTTGCAATGAATGGTATATAGTGGATATTATAGTTGATTTTTAGGTTTCCATCAGATTATAATGACGATTACATGGAGAGAAAGAGAACATGAAGAAAAATATATGATTTCCTTGAATGATCCAGGTACTATAAGAGATTTAAGAGATTGCGGGCTGCTTAAGTACTTCAAACTATTAGGAATGAGGCAACATATAGAAATATTGGAGTTCCTTGTTCGAGCATGGGATCTAGGGATAGAGGCATTTCACATAAAAAATCAAGTGTTTTCCATAACATTTGAGAATGTGTATTTTCTCATAGGTTTATCAAGGAGAGGTTTTCCCATTTCACTCACAGGATCTACCGTTGGAGGAGAAACAGTCAGGGATTATGTTATGCAGTATTGCTATCCGGGGTCAGAACCTAGAAAATATGGAAAAATAAACATTTGTGATGTTAGGTATTTTCCTTTGAGAACCATCCTATTCACGATCGCGAAAGTAGCTGGCATCGTTACACTCCATGTAGTGAACAGATCGTATATGCAATATGCACTAGAATGTTTAGAGCCAACAATTTTCAACTAGTCTGAAGCTATTCTTTCTCAGATAAAGGAACAACTGAATAAAGAAAAGGGAGGAATGAAGAGAAACTTTAGTTATCATTCCATTCTCATTTCCTTCACCTTGGAATGGATTCCACTGATGCAACCACAACATGTAACATTGGATATATCTAGTCCTAGAGATACTTGAATGCATAGATGGGTAAAACTCATGGGTCAACATTCATGCCAATCGACTATTGTGTTCTCAACTGCATTCTTCTCCTATTTCAGGTGACAGATTGTCGCCATCGATGAGTATGCATATGCAGGCGTCAACTTCCGAGGAGATCCAGATCTAGTTTTACCAGAAGGTGCATAGTGGGGTGCAATAGGTAAGATTGATTTGACCATGTTTTTTTATTTTTATAAGGTTTATACAATTTTTTTGTGTTTTGATTTCTTTCCAAGACTAAACTAAATGTTTAATGTAATGTAGATATCAGTCACGTTCAACTAGTAGAGGAACCCGAGCATGAAGCAAATGCGCCAGCAGAGAGGGTTGTCGAGAGAGTAGTCCTTCAAGACCTTGATATGGCTGAGACTTTTGCTAAACTCCAGCAGCACATAGAGGGGTTGAACTTCAGGATTTTAAATTTCCGGATCGAAGAGCTTCCCATGCAACTGTAGTGACACACCATTGGGGTTCCTAACCATTGGATACTGTTGCTTCGTAGGATTTCTAGATCCATAGCATGCTATCATGAGAACCACTAGTTTACTTATGACTTTTTGAATACATTTTGAGGTCAGATGACCAACGTGTCTTGGGAAATTTTTTTTTAGAAAACCTATAACTATCTATTTATATGTTTTCAGATTTTTTTTTTATGTTTAATGTGTAATCCTATTCAAAGATGTGAATGTTTTCTTTACTTATGTCGCAAATGTCTGCCTAAAACTTGATTAGCTAATGAATCAGTTAAAGTGTTCAGATTTCTAGAAATGTGTTGATATTGAATGTAATCGAAATGTCTCTCCAAAAGTCAAACTCTAAGGAACAATCTAAGAAGTGTTGGATTTCTAATAGTATAAATACTAGTAAGTTGTAGTACCACAAGTTGTGAGTCTACCCTGATGATTATGTGGTTACTACAAAATGAAATGGAATCATAGAGAAGTTAAAACAACACACTATACTAAACGATATTATTCATCGATATACCGATACAAATACCTTGAAAACTCACTAGCTCGTCGTTCGAAGCGAAAATGGCCCACACTGCAGAGGATAGATTCAACGTACTATGAATAGCACCATCATCATATCCAACAAATGGTTTTGAATATTCAGTCATCTGCGATGAAACGTAAAGAGGATTACTAACATTAAGAAAACCCTAAAAAACAAATTAAGATAGTGAATGCAAATCAATAGCATATAAACAATATAATACAAAAAATTACCGTGCTCATGATTAAGCATGGTAACGTTTAAGATACAATCCATTTCTAGGCTATGCTAATGGAATCCCATCGTAATCAACTAAATCGTAGGCACCATTAGCAAGAACTCTTTTGAAAATGTAGGGGACATGCCATAATTTCTCAAACTTCCCTCTACTTATCTTAACAGCTTCCTGGTTGTAAAGAAAGACCAAGTCGCCCTCTAAGTAGATGCAAGGTTGAGAATTTTTATCATATTGCACCTTTATACGTCCCTTATGTGCTTTGTTGGCCAATTGGGCTTCACGACGCATTTCATATAGATCGATTAGGTTAAGGAGATGAGCTTCTTCTTCAGAGATGTCAGGTAATAAGTCTATCGCGAGTTTTAACGATGATATTTCGCATTGGATTGGTAAGATAGCTTGCAGACCATACACCAATTGAAAAGGAGTAAATATGGTCCTGTTTCTCGCCGAGGTTTATTATGCCCACAAGGCGGAGTACAGGATCAAGTGCTAGTTCCTTTTACAGACTCCTATCATTCGTTGAAGCATTCATTTAAGAATTTTGTTAATAGCCTCAACTTGTCCATTTGATTGTGGATAATAAGGAGTAGAATTATCATGTGACAATCCTAACTTGTTTTTTAATTCAGACATCATATGGTTGCGAAAATTGTTCCCATGATCTGTAACTATAGCCTGTGGGACCCCAAATCGTGCAATGACATGATTGAAGGAAAACAATGCAGTTGTTTGTCCTGTGTTGTTGAATGTAGGCATCGCTTCAGCCCATTTGGTGAAATAGTCGACTGTGACAATAATATAACCATGCTTCTTGGATGAAGGAGGGTTACAGGTCATGAAATTGATACCCCATTTCGTAAATGGTCGAGTAGAGAAAACAAGATGTATTGGCGCTGGCAGCTTGCGGATTTTACGGTCATAATTCTGACATGCATGACAACTTCTAACTTCGAGGATACAATCTCAAAAAATAGTAGGCCAAAAGTAACTGGTGAGGAGTATCTTCTGCAAGGTAGCATAACCAAAGAAATTTCCACCATAAGGTCTAGCATGGCAATCATTTAATACTTTTTTGGCCTCCTCATGAGTGAGGCACCTGCTTAAAATTGTATCGAAACCAATAAAGTGTATCACCAATGATCAGATAATATTTGGCTTGGTATCGAATAAATCGCTGGTTAGAGCGAGAGATATTAGGTCAAAAAGTTTGGGTTTGGAGATAAATGATGAAATCTCCATACCAAGGATTAGATGATCCGATCAGAAATAGAGACTTTTTTGGAATAGATGGTTTTGACTTAGTAGGATTACTATCAAAGGGAAGGTCACAGAGAAGCACAACCGAAACTAAAGACTTATTTGACTTGGATTTGATGAATTCCAAATCAAATTCCTACAAAATGACGATCCATTTTGAATATTCCCCCCCCCCCCCCCAGCAATTGACGTGATAAGATGTAAGATATGGGCCCGGTTGCAATCCAAAACTATTGTTGTTTTTTGGAGTAGGATATAATGGTGAAATCTTTGGATAGCTTGAACAGCTGCCAAGGCAATCTTTTCCATGTACGAGTACTTAACTTCCGTATCATTGAGATTACGACTCAAATAATAGATCAGATTTTCAATTCCATCTTCTACTTGGAACAAAACCATAGCGATGGTCATTTCAGCTGTGGCGATATATAGGAAATAATCATTTGAATAATTTGGAGGATACATTAATGAAGCTCAGACAAGATGGTCCTTGACAACATCAAAAGAAGCTTGCATAACTTGGTCCCAATGGAAGGGAACTCATTTTTCAATAATCGAGTAAATCCTTTAGCCATTTCGGCGTAGTTTGGAATGAAACTTCTCAGGAAGTTAGCCTTTCCTTGAAGTTTATGTATCTTAAGTAAGTTTTATAGTGTAGGAAAATCAAGAATGGCCTGTACCTTCAGTGGGTCTATTAAAATTCCTTCTTTTGAGACTACGAATCCGAGAAATCGACCAGAACCCACACAAAACACACATTTGTGTGGATTGAGGTGTATCTTTTAGTGTCAGCATCGTAAGAAAATGGCTCTCGAATGCATCGGGTAATCAGTCCATTTTCGTAAATCATCTAGATATGGTTGAACAATGTGCTTGATGTCATTGAAATCATAATCCACTGCTCTTTGAAAAGTTTTCCTAGCATTCTTTAGACCAAACGAGAGTTTCCGATATGTGAATGTGCCCCAAGGATGGATGAATTCTGTCTTATGTTGGTCATCTGAGTGGATATTGATTTTATTGTAGCCAGAAAATCCATCCATGAAAGAATATATTTCACATCTAGCACAATCATCAATAATCTAGTCAATAAAGAGTGTAGGATAGTTGTCTTTTCAACAAGCATGATTAACATCCCGATAATCGACACACACTAATGGTTTCTTTTTTTTTCATAACAGGAACGATATTTGAAACCCACTTAGTTAGCAGAACAGGGTAAATGAAACCAGCATGCAAAATATTTTCAATTTTTTCTTTGATGGTGGCGGCTTTCTTCAGATGAACATGACAAAGTCGTTGACGCACCGTTTTGACATTAGAATACATATTAATAGTGTGTTCAACTATAATAGTATCTATGCTTGGCATTTCCTCATAATACCAACAAAATACTTCACGAAATTCACGAAAAAGAGAGCGATATGAATCAAGTTTTGATGGAGAACAAGATACACTCACATGAACATTTTCTACAATGCCAGGTTTAGTCAAAATATCAATAGAAATAGTTTCTTCAATATTTGGTAAATTTCGCTTAGATTCAATTGCATTAATTGAAAAGAATTCAAAAAGAAATTTTTAATGGATGGGTGATATGGTTCACTAATATTATTTTCTTCATAATCAGGAAGATGGGAACGATGATGATAATCTTCCCATGGTTCTCCTTCTTCCATCATAGCACCCAAAATATTTTCATATGTCAAAAATTTTGAGAAAAATTGATTATATGGAGTACCAAAATCTAATGAACGATCAACCCAAACACTCGATGACGCTGATTTCAGATTTACCACCCAAGATGAGTATATTGATTTCTATTGAAGCTCAATAGGGATGAGCGGTAAAACATCATCCAACGTAGAAATATCAGAATCACCCGTACTCTTCCATAAGCCAGATAGAGTGGAAGAGATCATGTAGTAGGTCTCTATGCTTTCAATTTTTGCCGACGTTGCGGGTGGCGGTAATGCAAAGGTTCCCATAAGAGTGGAATCATTTAAGAGTCCTACACCAATGTTCTGGATTTCTAGTTGGGGTAAGTGAATATACGGAATGCTTTCAGTTACTTGCGAAGTGGAGGTAAAAAAGGATAATTGATTAATGACTGTAACAGTACCTTTATGAGGAAAGGCGAACATTCTAAAATAGGTAGAAACAATTTCAGTCATCGCATATACCCATGGTCTTCCGGGTAAAATATTATAGTCAAGGGGTCCGTCAAAAACCTCAACATCAATACTTACTTTATTTCCCCCTAATTCAACTTGAAATTTATTAATAATACCACAAGGTTTATATGTTCTTCCATCAAAAGCCTTCAACATCGTTGATGATTGTGATAATCGCGGCGAGCCAAGTGACTTCCAACATTTTAGAGACATAATGCACGTAGATGCTCCCTCATCAATAATAGTGCGATGAAAAAGGTGATTAAGAACATTTACTTGGATGGAGAATTCCAATTTTGCTTGTAGCTGTGGCACATAGCCCGTATGATTAAAGACGACAAGATTAGAATCAGTTGGATCAATTCCACCAATGGCCGACAATAAAGCCTAATTCTAGGAGGGAAAATTTTGTAATACCTCAAGAGCATACATAGCTGAAGGGGATTGAGCCAGATCTTCAACTATATTATAATTTTTTGTAGCTCATGCTCGAGGATTATATGTCGATTTATGAATTACTCGCTTTGGTGGCTTAATCGTCAATTCAGGAATAACAGGAAGTGGTACTGATTCATTAGATGGATTCGTTGTTGAGGTAGTAGGTTGATCAGTGGTCGGAATACCATAGTATTTATTCCACATCGACACCAAAATATCTTGCGAAGGTTTTGTACTAGATAACATTAACACTTGGGAACTAGGAGCTAGATCTGTAGCAACCAAATTTGTGTCTGGATTTGGAAATGGGTTTGTCAACAAAGATGATGCATTAGAAGTCTTGATGATTTTTGCGACTTCAGCACGATGAGGAAAATCCATAAAAAATTGTTCCTCAATACATTTTATGCATGGATAACGAGGTTTTCATGGTCTTGATATTTGATCAGATGATCATTCCTGTGTGTTAGAAGTTTTCTTTTTCTTTGATTTCCCCTTTTTTTTACTTCCTTGTTGCTTATCACTTTTTCCTTTTTCGAATGAGACGACGTTGATTTCAAAAGTAGGAGCAGGATTAGATGCAGTAGTGTTGTGTGTATTTATAGTGCCTATCAAGCCATCTTCAGCATGAGAGTCCTTTATTTGAGGAAGAACATTGAAATTAGATCTCGGGGCATTTGGTATTTTCTCATATAGTGTGCCAGACTGAGTATAAATCAAGTCTAAATACTGGGCACGAGCGATAACTTGCTCTTCTGTGACGACGCCACCTTTAGCCACATCCTCTGTTATAGATGGTAATAACAATTTGATGAACCGTTCAGCAAGGAGCTGACCGGGAATAAATGTCTTAACCATTCGTCGACGAAAACGCCACTCATGAATATGATCTAAGATGTGAGTATCATTACTCTGTTTGAAATTGGTCAAGATTTTTGTTCCATTCTCATATCTGATCGGTAACTAGAAATGGGTCAAAAAGACAGTAGTTAAGGTAGTGAAATTGTCAAATGAAGTTCTAGGTAATTCAATGTACCATTTAGCTGTCGGAACTATGAGCGTTCTTTGGAAAAGACATAATCGAAGAGAATCATCATTTAGGGAATTTGATGAACACCATAAATGATAAGTCATAACATGAGTTGATGGGTATTCTCCAGGGTTTCAATTGAATTTAGGAATGTTGGAGGGTAATTTATGTGGTATCACCAGCCACCAAGGAGCATAGTTGATAGGATCATTGGTTAACCAGTTTAAATATGGTAATTCTAAGGTTGCAACAGAAGGTAATTGTATATTAAGGTCAAGTTGAGCATAGCCAGGATAAGATGGAATTGCTTGGGAAACAAGTCTTTGAGCATCAGCATATGGGATTTGTTGTTGGTAACCCAGATAGGGGTTGTTTTGCATGGCAAACGCTTGAGAGTTCTGTTGACCAAAACTTGGATATTGTACTTGTTGATATGAAGTTTGAGTAATTTGCGCCTGTGGCTGCCAAAGGGTCTGTCCACCAAGATTATAACCCAAATTAGTATAATTTGGATTCGGTGGATATGTATAACTAGATTTATTTTGTGACATCCCATAAAATCGTGGACCAACTTGTGAATAAATGATTCCTGATACAGGTTGTTGTAAATTAACCAAAGGATTTTGAATTTGTGGACCCAATATTTGATGATATTGAGTTGAAGAACTCTCTTGATAAGGTTGATGTATAAGATTTTTATTCTGCAATAGGGGTATAGATGTATTAACAGGTGGTATTGAAGTGGGTGTAATAGGTTGAATTGGTTGATACGATTGGACAATCGTTTGTGGTTGGATAGGCAGAGTGGGCTGTCATTGACAAACATGCATGTTAACATTATTTTGACCAAAATTTGATTGAGTAATGTCATATTTGGTAACCATAGGTTTTCCCCCAGCATAAGGAGGATAATAAGATGGAAAATATTAGTCACAAAATGTTGGGAGTCCATTTGATATGGTATTTAAAGGAATTGACCCATAATGACTGGTTTGATATTGCCCTGATGATGGATTTAATGAATCAAGTTGTTCACTACTAACTATAGGACTACCAGTTAAAACACCAGATGATGACATTGGCAAAGACCATGAATGTGAAGGTGCACTAGAGAAAGTGCCAGATAGTGATTTGTACCTGTTGGGACCAAAGGGCCACCATGAAAATATGACTCTGGTGATGTTGTGAGCATCAACATAGTAGCGAGGGTAGGAACTGATGTAATTGGAACATCAGACCCAACCAAAAATGTCGGTTCAGACATATTTTTATGACCAAATGTATACTCTCAAAAAACAACGTGTGATTGAATGGCAATAGGATCAACAAAAGCAGATGGAAACGATTGAGGAAATGACTGGTACAGGTAAAGGTTGTTGAGCCCCAAAGATGTCCTTCTTTTCCACCACATTTCACTTCATTTTATTTGTCCCTCATCAATTACAGGCTTAAATGATCAATAGGATTGATTAGGATTACTTTAAGAATGTATATAATGAATAACTTGCTATGTTTTTGTGATTTTGTTATTGTAGCAATTTTTTACTAGACTCGGCTACAGAACGCAATCATTCTGTAGCTAGTCGCCTATTCCACAGCTATCTTCATGTTTACACAGGTTCCAGGTGTCACCTTAAGGAAAAATGCATATGTTCGTATTCAACATCACACCCCCATCATTTCTAGCTCTCCACGAAGTCTGAGCTTGAGTCTACAGGTGGTTATGCACGTGGGAAACCAAAACTAGGAGATAGACTTCTAATAGGACAAGGACTGTACAGATGTCCTTAATCATAGTACAAGGCCACCACCAGAGTCGTAGTTTGATTTTAGTTGGGAAAGACAATTATTCTTGTTTTATCTCAAAGATAGTTATGTAATTTTTTTATCAGTATGGCTCGGGAGATCGAGAAACAACTAGCTAGATTTATGTTTTATTGTTAGATCTCAGAAGACTGTAATACTCTGTTTTGAAGAATTTCTCCTTTAATGAAAGAAGCATCACTTTATTGCAAAAGATGAGTCGATATTGAGTAGATTTGCGTGCTAATCCGGTGGTAGAGGGCCCCTGCTACCTGAGAAGCTTTGTTCATATGGTTTAGATAAGTAACTTAGCCTTGTTTCATTCTTAGTTTAATCAATTTTCTGAACTTTGTGTTTTTATACTTACTTGCAGCGGATGCCATAGTTAGTCTTATCCTTACAAACTCTTCCAAAATACCACTAACATTGGATGGGATATAACTATATTATTTTAGGAGTTAGTTGCATTTCCTTGAGCTTTGTGTTTTTTGTGTGCTCAATGACATGAGTTGTTACAGCTAGTCTTGTTCTTATTAATCTCTTCCAAAATATCACTAACTCCGGATGAGACATAGCTGTGGTGTTTCAGAGCTTACTGTGTTTTGTTGAATTTTATGCTTTTATGCTCGTTTACATAACATGTTGCAACCAGTCCTGTTCTATAAATTATTCCAAAAAACCACTAACTCCGAATGAGACAGAGCTTAAACATTTCATAGAATTAGTTGCATTTTATTCCAGTTGAAATACTTCGGAGGTAAGTGTCACTCTAGTTTAATTCTGTCACTATATTTCAAGTTTGATAATGGAACTCTAGTTTAACTCTTTTCACTGTATTTTAAGTTAGATTAGTGGCAATCTAGTCCAGTTCCAGTTCACTATATTTCAAGTTAGGTTAAAGGCATTCTAATTTAGTTGTGGTCACTGTGTTTCAAGTTTGATCAATTGCATTCTAGTTCAGTGTTATCCATTGTTCTTTAAGTTGTGTTAATTGTCAAAATTAGACTTCACGACCTTCATTGTTTACAAAATATTCTTGTTCTGACTTTCCATTAATATATCATCATATGGACAGGAATTAGTGATATCAGTTTAAGGCCTTGATTGTTCTACAATCTTTTGCAATTTCACAAATAAGCCTTTTCCCAAAAACTATTCTAGAAAATCTCTAACTTTCAAATGAGGCTTAGTAGTGACAAGTTGAGCTGTATAATAGATTAATATTAGCATTACAAGTTAATTCAGAGTAGAAATATTATTGTGCTACAAATAATCTTTTCCAATTGTCTTCCAATAAACTTTTAGCCATGGATGAGATTCTTTGTAATATTGTAAGATGATTGTTTACTTAGGATAACCTCATTTGCACTAAACTTGTCCTTTTCTCAAGCTATTCCAATATATTTCTAATGAATGAATTGGATGAGTTCATGTTATGAGTTATTGAGTTCATGTTGTGATTTATTTCCTTGCTATGAGTCATTATCAAACTTTTCATTTTCTGTTCTTTAGTATAGGTTTTGCTCTGTTTTTAGTGTGACCAACAAATGTTCTTTTTTAACATTTAGTTCTTTTCCTCCTTAACATAAAACCACAAAACCAAAAAAATCATAAAAACATTAAACACAACGTAGTGAGAAACAGATACCTAGGCACATATAGTGCACCTCACTTCAGCAGTTTACTAACCCTGGTTGATAATTTATGACCTCAATTTAGGAACACTAAGTTGAGCACACATTTTGGCACCATTGCCGGGGAAGTGTAACTAGGTAGCATTTTTTCTTACCTCCCAAAAACAATGACATGCGTAGAGAAAGAGACTCAAGGGGTAGATTCATAAGAAGCAGAAGCTTGATTTCTATAACACCACTTGTTTCACCAAGACCAAGAGCCAACACATCTTCAACTCAAACCCACATTCCATCCTCTACTGATCCTAGACTCTCAGAGGACTTGAGATCAAATATTCCATTAGAAAGACCTTCCACTTCATCCACTGAACCTGTCTTAGAAGAAGATTCAAGGATCGCTGCTAGAGGCACAAACTCTTCTATTTCCACAGAAGAATCAACTATGGCAGAAGAAGGGGGAGGAGGAGTCTTTAATGGAGAACACACACTATTTGGAGGGGGTAGAGGTAGAGTTAGAGGAGAAGGAGGTAGAGGTGTAGAAGGATAAGGAGGAAGAGGAAGAGGTAGAAGAGCAATGGGAAGCTCTTTTTGGTTTCCTATAGTAGATGAAGAAACCAATACAACTATGAAAAAAATTTCACCCTCTGTCCTTCCAAACTTTTATGGACTTAAAAATGAAGATCCTGAAACCTTCCTATTTGAATTTGAAGACCTATGTAGAACCTATGACTACTTGCAAGATGCTCAAAAACTTAAACTATTTCCTTCAACATTGAAAGGAGCAACATTGAAGTGGTTTATGAGTTTGATCAACAGTTCTATTAGGACATGGGAAGACATGAAAAAAAAATTTATAGAGAGGTATTTGGATTACTGTATGCCAGTCAACCATAAGGAAGAAGTGTTTAAAATGCTACAAAAAGAGAATGAAAATTTGGAAGATTTGTTGGAGAGATTTAACTACAACATTAAAAGAGAAAAAATGGAAAACCTAGACCAAGATACCTTGAAAGCTCTCTTGTTGAAGAAAATTAGGGATGAATGGTTAGATATCCTTAACATGATGGGAAAAGAGGATATATCTCATCTCAAATTACCTGAAATAGCTTAATTATGTATCAACCTTTCAAGAGGTAAATCTAAAATTGTAAAAGGACCAAGAGACCCTACTCTTGCAAGGGCAAGTAAGTCTGCTTCTGGGACAGTAAGTAGGGCAAAGATAGGGCATATGCTTGATGAGTTAAAATATAATATCTTGGGGAGTCTTAGTGAACAAATAGACACCCTTAAGTTACAAAACAAGCAAAAATCTAAATCTGACGCCTTAGCAATATTTTGTCCCAAATGTAGAAAGAAACATGCCTTGAGAGAGTGCCCTTTGGATGCAAAAGTTGTAGAGACTTTTGTAATTTTTTCAGAAAAACATGAGACCAATAGTTGTCCTTCACTTCCTGGTCTTAAAGCTATCTTTCAAGAAGAAACTACTACAAGTTCCACAGAATCTCTCAATTTTGTCTCCAGGAGGCCTTGGCAAGGACCTCAAACACAAGGATTTCATGATCAGTTGTATAATCAACCCCCACCAAATTGGAATTCTTGGCAGCAACCTTGGCCCCAATTTCAAAATCAATCACAAACTTGGGCGCAAGGAGCACAAAATCCCTATGGAAGATACTCTCAGTATTACCAATATCCACCATCCTATCCACCATATCCACATTTCACTCTTCAACAAAATCCTCAACAAAATCCTCAAAATCCACAACATCAAAATCAACCACTTCCATTACCATTTCCTCAGAAAAAAAATCAGTTGCCTACCCAACCCATACCAAACCCCAACAATAAAAATCCTCAGAACACATACATGATAGAAGGCCAACAGTTTCCAAATTATTTGATCGCTCCTTTAGACCTTAGTGATGTTCAACTTAGCTCTGGAAGAATACTTGAAAAGAGGAAACCTTCTGTAATCATACAAGAGAAAGAAAATTCTGAGGAATATTCTTTATGGGTAAATAAAAGTCTTGAAGAGAACACAACTTTCCAAGACTCAAATCTTGAAAAACCAAAACAAAAAGAACCAATAATTTCAACTCCTATATTAGATCAGCCATCAACATCCACTTCTACACCTCCCTTTCCAGAAAGATTACAAATTGATAGGGATGTAGAAAAAAAAATTATGGTGCCTAATTATGATTTCCTAGATGAGCCGAGGAATGTTTGTATTAAGATCCCATTATTACAAGCCATCAAGGAAATTCCAATCTTAGCAAAGACAATAAAGGAGTTGATCATGAAGAAAAATAGAAAAAGAATAAGAGAGATAAAGAAAATTCAACTAGCAGGAAAAATAGCAGATATCATGATGGGTAAGATGGCTATTCCAAAGTATCTAGACCCAGGAAATCCAGTTTTTAAAATTCACATCAATGGAATTGAGATCCAAAACACACGTATTGATTTAGGAGCAGCAATCAATATCATGAGTAGACAAATCATGGATAAACTGAAACTTCCTAATATTGTTTTTACACCCACATTATTACAATTAGTAGATAGATCTGTGATCAAACCTGATGGGGTAATAGAAGACATTCCAGTGTCCGTAGATTCTTGGGAATATCCTGTGGATTTTATGATCCTAACTCCTAAGAATAATCTAGGGGGCATCTTGTTATATTAGGAAGACCTTGGTTAGCTATAGCTGATGCTTTCATTAGTTGTAGATCAGGTGATATGTACCTCTCTGATGGTATTTCAACCAAGAAATTTACCTTTTATCCTCCAGCAAAAACAATTATAGAATTAGATGATACTCAATGGATAGAGGAGGAAGAAGACTTACAACCTCTCTTCAAAATTTCAGAAATTAGTGAAGATAGCCAGATTCTGAATACCTTAGAAAACTTTAAATCCTCTTCGGAATACAAACATGAAAAATTTCAAGAAGAATCCAACATTGATTTTTTATTATCAAGACAGATGTCTCTTTACTCCATGGATAAATTTGGCAGCTCTACAATTGAGATATTTCCAGGAAAAACTTTAAACATAAACAAGAACCTAGAGAAATCTCAACAAGAAGAGCTAGTCAAGATATTACAGAGACATTCTTTTGCATATGCATGGGAGTACACTGATATGAAAGGGATAAGCCCCAAGACTTGCACTCATCACATATATATAGAGGAAAATTGTAAACCAATCAGACAACCTCAAAGACGGATGAATCCAAATCTTAGGGAGATTGTTAAGGAAGAATTGCAGAAATTGTTAAATGTTAACTTTATCTATCCCATTTCAGATAGTCAGTGGGTTTCTCATTTGGTAATTGTGCCAAAGAAAAATGGTAAATGGAGGGTATGTATTGACTACCAGGAATTAAACAAAGCTACTCTTAAAGATCATTTTCCCTTACCTTTCATAGATTAGGTGTTAGGTACATTAGCTGGCAAAAAGTACTTTTCATTTCTAGATGGGTTTAGTGGTTATAACCAAATTCAAGTAGCACTTGAAGATCAAGACAAAACCACATTTACCTGTCCTTGGGGTACCTATTCTTACCGAGTATTTCCATTTGGACTATGCAATGCACCCGTAACATTTCAAAGGGTAGTACTAGGAATATTTTCAGATCTAATACATGATTTTGTAGAGGTATATATGGATGATTTCACGGTTTATGGAAACACATTTGAAGAAGCTTTAACAAACTTGGAAAAAGTCTTAAAGAGATGTAAAGAAGAAAATATTTCACTTAGTCATGAGAAGTGTTTTATGATGTTTTCTGAAGGAATTGTTTTAGGACATCACATTTCAGGGGATGTAATTAGAGTTGATGAGTCAAAATTTGAAGTCATCTCTAACTTATCTATTCCAAGTTTTCAAAAATATGTTAGGAGTTTTCTAGGATTCACAGGATATTATCGAAGGTTTATAGAAAACTTCACCAAGATAGCATCTCCACTTTTCAAATTACTTACTAAGGACTTTCAATTCAAGTGGAATCCTGATTGCCAGTTAGCCTTTGAGACCCTGAAAACAAAAATCTCTGAAGCACCTATTTTAAGGGGACCTAACTCGAAGTTACCTTTTCATATTTCAACAGATGTCTCAGATACATCTTTAGGAGCAGTATTGGGACAAAAATACCTGATTCCTTATGCCATCTACTATACCAGTAAAAATTTGACTCCTTCAGAGTTAAACTATACTGTAACTGAAAAAGAGTTTTTAGCTGTTGTTCATGCCATAAACAAATTCAGACAC
Organism: Pinus albicaulis; assembly: GCA_034641835.2. Classification (NCBI taxonomy): domain Eukaryota; kingdom Viridiplantae; phylum Streptophyta; class Pinopsida; order Pinales; family Pinaceae; genus Pinus; species Pinus albicaulis. Next base: position 1,229,613,906 of record CM076575.1, read on the forward strand.
TATATAACAGGCTATGAAACTTTTGTTCACATAGATCACTGTGCAATTAGATATCTAATGAACAAATCAATTACTAATGGAAGATTCATAAGATGGTTATTTCTTTTACAAGAATTCAATATTAACATTCTAGATAGGTCTGGAAAAAAAAAAAAAGTAGCTGATTTCCTATCTAGACTCCAAAACATCAAAGACAATAATCCAGTTGAAGATCAATTCCCTGATGAATATATTTTTGCAATTTCTACTCAAACTCCTTGGTTTGCTGACATTGCTAATTATTTAGTTTCAGGGAAATTTCCTTCAATAATGAATGCAAGAGACAAAAGAAAGATCATTTATGACAGTGAAAAATATTCATGGGTTGCTAATGAGTTATAAAAAAGAAGTCCAGATTTTATCATTAGGAGATGTGTTCGGGAAGATGAGATGCCTGAGATCCTCAAGGCATGTCATGATGAACCTTGTGGTGGACACTTTGCTGATAAAAGAACAGCTTATAATATCCTTCATTTAGGATATTATTGGCCATCCCTTTTTAAATATGATAAAGAGTATGTCAAAAGGTGTGACAATTGCCAAAGGGTAGGGAAACCTTCTCCTTCAGGTGAGATGCCATTGCAGCCTCAAGTACATATTGAACCTTTTGAAAAATGGGCTTTAAATTTTGTAGGACCTATTAGTCCTCCATCAAGACAAAAGAAATATATATTAGTTTGCACTGATTATGTTACCAAATGGGTAGAGGCCAAGCCATTACTTTCTGCTACTGAAGCATCTGTAGTTAATTTTCTTTTTGAGGATATTTTTACTCATTTTGGTGTCCCGAGGGAAATTGTTACAGATCAAGGAGCTCAATTTACATCAAATATAGTGGAACAAATGATGGAGAGGTACAAAATTAGACACAGAAAATCTACTCCCTATCATCCACAAGAAAATGGTCAAGTGGAATCTACTAATAAGGTCATTGAAGGGATCCTAACGAATATTGTTCATTTTCATAGAAGAGATTGGGAAGATAGGCTTCCTGAAGCCTTGTGGGCCTATAGAACTACATGGAGGAACACAATAGGCCATAATCCTTATGAACTTTTTTATAGAAAGCAAGTTTTGTTTCCCATAGAGTTCTAGATTCAAACTTTCAAAATGGCAGTTCAGCTAGGACTTGATCTAACAGAGGCACAAAAGCACAGATTGGAGCATATTAATGAATTGGATGAGATCAGACAAGATGCAGTTCAGAAAAAAAAATATAGCCCAATAGCAAAGGACTAGATGGCATGAAAAGTACATCAAGGAAAATAAGTTCAAAGAAGGTGACTGGGCTCTCTTGTTTGATTCAAATTTCAAGGATTTTCAATGTAAATTCCAAACACATTGGCTTGGGCCATATGAAATTATAAGAATTTTTGACAATGGAGCAATAAAAATCAGGACAATGGATGAAGAGAATGTCACTTTTCTTGTAAATGGTCATAGATTGAAGCTGTATCACAAGCCACTTTCAAGAGAAGAATTTGTCAAGAGATTTTAGAAAAACAATGATGTGAAGTTAATGAAGAAGAATTTTTCTTCTTCATCAACTTAGTTGAATTTTTTGAATTCAAAACCATAAAAAAAAAAAAGTATAAACATGAAAACTAATCACTGATTAGCATGTTTATACAGAAAATATAGAGTGAAAATCAAAATATTTCTGACACTTTAGCTTTTCAAATTTGTTCTTTTTCTGCAAGAAGCTATTACAAAATCATAAGTGCAAACCCATATTTCACTTATGATTCATTTCATTCCATGGTCCACCTCATTTTCATCTCAGAGTTTTAAGATTGATTTATTGCTGCAATTGAATAATGCAAATCATAAGTTGCAGGTCATTTGCCATACTTCACTCCACTTCATAATTGAGATTCATTTCATTCCATTATTCACTTCACTCATACTCCATTACACCATACTTAATTATCCATTTTTAACTCATTTCATACAAACATTCCATTCATGCTTCAAACCTTTCCATTCCATGTTTTAAGACTTCTACAGGTACATTCTGTAATCAGTCAGACATTCTGCATCCAGGCAGACATTCTGCAGCCAGTCAGACATTCTGCACCCAGAGATCCTGAAGGCACTATCCAGTAATCACTTGATTGAGCAGCAAATTGATCCTGCATATCCAAGACAATAATAAAAATCAAAAGAGTTATGAGGACTGAAGATCAATGATTTTCAAAGGAGGACAAGGCATATCAAAACCACAAAAAAAAAGGAAGGGAAAGGGTAAAAGTTATGAAATTATTATAGTGACAGATCATGAAATTTTTAGCATAGTTAAGTCATGTAAGATTCAAAAAGTTGCTTCAATTAGTCGTATTGATCATGCTTATCAAACCTATCATAATTTTTTTTGACAAAATCCCTTTCACTCTGCCATTCCAAATCATCATTTAAAACTTAAACGGTTAAGTACTGAAGTGACCTGAGGAGTCACGTCACTAGCCGAAGCATTTAGTGATGATTTTGAAATCACATGAGAATTTTTTTCCACAGTATTTTCTTTCGTGATAACTCTCGACTCATTAATCCATGTGAATCACCCTCACTGCATTATACTCATTTCATAACTACTCCATATCATTTCTTTATGTAGCCAATTATTAGCCATTTCGGTCTGTAAAACAAAGGAAACATATGTGGAGTAAAAACATCTCTTTAACAGCCATTTTCACCGTGAGCAAAGGAGTAGTAATTTGAAGGTTGAAAAGATAAGTTATGGGTCTCATAGTAAGAACTGAACTAGTTGGAACCAAGTACTTGGAAGGCTATCCACAAATTAGAGAAATGCTACAGCAGGCTAGGTGGTTGCAATTTTTGGAAAAATTCAATGGTTTTCACAAAGAGGTGACTAAAACATTTGCACGGTCCTTCAATGGAGAAGAGGTCAAAATAGGAGATGTTAAACTCACCATTACAGAGGCTTTCATTGCATAAGCAATAGAATTACGCAGGCAAGGAGAAAAGTGGTTCAAAAATAGAAAATTTCATAACAAGGCATGGAGGCAAATACTCAAAATACTAGGTATGGATGTTTCCATTTTTAAGAAAGGTATTCCTAGCTCGACACTGAAGAATAAATGGAGGAACATGTTGCTCATTTTGCAAAAGTTTATAACTTGTGAAGGAAGATTTGGTACCCTCTATTTTTATCATATTTGGTTAATGATGCATTTCTTAGATGAAGAAATCAATTTTCCCTTTTTCCTACTTCATAGTCTGAAAAGAGTGGCCTCTAATGTTCAAAAGAGGGTTCAATTTCTAGAAACCACTTTGTATCACCATGGTTTAGTCAAAATCCTCATTGAACATCATTTGAGAAAAATGGGAGATAATTGAGATTATTTTCTAGTGAGGAATCACTTTGAGGAACCCAAGGAATCTCCACCTGAAGGCAAACCCATAAGAAGAAGCAAGAGAAAGGAAATTTCCAAAGCTGTTGAAACTAAAACTGGTAAATCAATACAAGAGGACAGTGAAGAGATGATTTCTAAGAAATTGGCTCAAATTAATAATCATCTTAAGAAGGAGAGAATAATAAGAAAATATGCCAAAGACAGAGGAGAAGGGCCATCTCAACCGAGACGGAGCCACAGGCTTAGAGGTATGCTAAAGAAAACAGAGGTTAGACAAACTGGAATCATAAACATTGAGGATGAAGAAACACCTACTGCTAGATCACCTGAGTATCATTATGAGGAGGATTTTGATGAAGGAGCTCCTGAAATAGACCCAGCACAACAAGAAATTTACAATTATGTTGAGGCACTAGAGAAGAGAGCTTCATAAAGTAGAGACATAACTCCTAGTCCACCAAAATCTGCAATTGATATGCTAAGAAGAGATAAATATGAGTTAGAAGTACTCAATAGGCATATCAAGAATGAGAATGAAATTTTAAGGGAGCAGGTTAAGCTGAAAGGTGATATGAATACAACTCTGTCTCTACAAATGAAAAAGTTGCACAAGGCCAGTGAAAGATTGAAGAAGAAAAACAAAAAGTTAAGCAGGGCACTTACAAATTTGAGATTCAAGTTAGTCATAAGGAAGCCCAGAAGGCCATTGGCTATCAGGAAAAGTAGAAGAAGAGGCTTAGATGTCCTAGCAGAGGTCTCAGAGTACATGGAATAGTTGCATGAGGACATGCAAAAGCCTTGCAGTGGGGGTATGTTGAGCCCCAAAGATGTCCATCTTTTCCACCACATTTCACTTCATTTTCTTTGTCCCTCATCAATTACAGGCTTAAATAATCAATAGGATTGATTAGGATTACTTTAAGAATGTATATAATGACTAACCTGCTATGTTTCCATGATTTTGTTATTGTAGCAACTTTTTACTAGACTCGGCTACAGAACGCGGTCATTCTGTAGCCAGTCGCCTATTCCGCAGCTATCTTCATGTTTATGCAGGTTCTAGGTGTCACCTCAAGGAAAAACACATATGGTTGTATTCCACATCACTCCCCCATCATTTCTTGCTCTCCACGAAGTCTGAGCTCGAGTCTATAGGTGGTTATGCACGTGGGAAACCAAAACTAGGAGATAGACTTCTAATAGGACAAGGACTCTACAGATGTCCTTAATCATAGTACAAGGCCACCACCAGTGTCCTAGTTTGATTTTAGTTGGGAAAGAAAATTATTCCTATTTTATCTCAAAGACAATTATGTAATTTTGTTATAAGTATGGCTCTGGAGACCGAGAAACAACTAGCTAGATTTATGTTTTATTGTTAGATCTCAGAAGACCGTAATACTCTATTTTGAAGAATTTATCCTTTAATGAAAGAAGCATCACTTTATTGCAAAAGATGAGTCGATATTGAGTAGATTTGTGTTCTAATCCGGTGGTAGAGGGCCCCTGCTACCTGAGAAGCTTTGTTCATCTGGTTTAGATAAGTAACTTAGCCTTGTTTCATTCTTAGTTTAATCAATTTTCTGAACTTTGTGTTTTTATACTTACTTGCAGCGGATGCCACATTTAGTCTTATCCTTAAAAACTCTTCCAAAATACCACTAACATTGGATGGGATATAATTGTAGTATTTTAGGAGTTAGTTGCATTTCCTTGAACTTTATGCTTTTTTTGTGCTCAATGACATGAGTTGTTACAGCTAGTCTTGTTCTTATTAATCTCTTCTAAAATATCACTAACTCCGGATGAGACATGGCTGTGGTGTTCCAGAGCTTCCTGTGTTTTGTTGAATTTTATGCTTTTATGCTCGTTTACATAACATGTTGCAGCCAGTCCTGTTCTATAAATTATTCCAAAAAACCACTAACTCCAAATGAGACAGAGCTGAAAAATTTCATAGAATTAGTTGCATTTTAGTCCAGTTGAAATACTCCGGAGGTAAATGTCACTCTAGCTTAATTCTGTCACTGTATTTCAATTTTGATAATGGCACTCTAGTTCAACTCTGTTCACTGTATTTTAATTTAGATTAGTGGCATTCTAGTCCAGTTCCAGTTCACTGTATTCCAAGTTAGGTTAATGGCATTCTAGTTTAGTTGTGGTCACTGTGTTTCAATTTTGATCAATTGCATTTTAGTTCACTGTTATCCATTGTTCTTTAAGTTGTGTTAATTGTCAAAATTAGACTTCACGGCCTTAATTGTTTACAAAATATTCATGTTCTGAATTTCCATTAATACATCATCATATGGATAGGAATTAGTGATATCAGTTAAAGGCCTTGATTGTTCTGCAATCTTTTGCAATTTCACAAATAATCCTTTTCCCAAAAACTATTCTAGAAAATCTCTAGCTTTCCAATGAGGCTTAGTAGTGACAAGTTGAGCTGCAGAATAGATTAATATTAGCATTACAAGTTAATTTAAAGTAGAAATATTATTTTGGTACAAATAATCTTTTCCAATTGTGTTCCAATAAAATTTTAGCCATGGATGAGATTCTTTGTAATATTGTAAGATGATTGTTTACTTAGGATAACCTCATTTGCACTAAACTTGTCCTTTTCTCAAGCTATTCCAATATATTTCTAATGAATGAATTGGATGAGTTCATGTTATGAGTTATTGAGTTCATGTTGTGATTTATTTCCTTGCTATGAGTCATTATCAAACTTTGCATTTTATGTTCTTTAGTATAGGTTTTGCTCTATTTTTAGTGTGACCAACAACTGTTCCTTTTTAACATTTAGTTCTTTTCCTTCTTAACATAAAACCACAAAACCAAAAACATCATAAAAACATTAAACACAACGTAGTGAGAAACAGATACCTAGGCACATATAGTGCACCTCACTTCAGCAATTTACTAACCATGGTTGATAATTTATGACCTCAATTTAGGAACACTAAGTTGAGCACACAAAGGTCTCCCCCAAAGTGGGTTTGACTTAAAGGTGTATTAGGTTGAGGGATTTCTTCAATTGTGATTAAACCAGGAGGAAGAACTTCATCGTCAAGCCCAAAATATATTTCAGATGGTTGACTGTGTAAAATAGGAGTTTTAGTGGCTACAGAACTTTGCAGGATGACCAAGGTAGGAAAAACTTCTCGAAGTTCAGATTCAGGATTGAGAGATTCTATCAAAGGAGAGACAGGATCTGGATCAATGTGAGTTTGAACAACTTCAGGTCCAGGAGGTATGGTCTCAATGATTGAATGGATCGTGACCACTGGTCACTATGAATAATCCATTTTGACAACAGTAAACGAACCGGGATGTGTCGAAACAATTTGGGCTAGCTCTACTTTAAATGATGATGTTTCACCAGAGGTATGAATTGTACTTGATTTGGAAGATTGTGATCTCCTTCGCCGACATGAAATAACTTCCGGTGGTAAAGATGGTTTTAAATCTAATCTATGCGAATGATGGGGGGTAGGATTGTGTTCTTCCACGATTAATGATTTATTTTATCCAAAAACAAATAAACAAAAAGAGGGTAATGCTAGGAAAAAGGTTTACTAGGAAACTATGAACTCTATAATACCTCTCGACGAACCAATAATTATGGGCAGGTAATCTCCCTGAATGTTGTGTTCGGTGTATCAAAATTTCAAGGCGACAGAATCAGCTCACTACGAATGGATAGCACCTGAAATTTGTCCTCCAAAATATACCCGAAGGTACGTGGAGGCCCAAGTCCGTATTAGCACTGTCTGATGTGAAACCGCATAGTGAGAGCACCCATTTATACTTATCGTACTGTAACACCTCCAGATATACCTGAAAGCATGTGAACGAGCTACGGTATACTTACATACATGGAGTGAGGTATCACACTTGGAAAAAATCGCAGAAAATTTAACGACAGCTGCTATGTTTTATGATGCCAGAACACGTCTCTAGCCTATACCTCTAAATGTTATCATTAATGTTCCAAAGCGTTGTTAAGTAAATTTAGATTTATTTTATGTTGATCTAGCTTAACAATTTTCCTTTCAGGTTCACCATGATGATGTATATGAAATTCCTAAAATGCAAGCTAAGAATGATAAACAAACTTTCACTTTCAGCTTTTTCAATGAAAGACCTAACTACTAAGGGAAGAGAGAAAATAATTTGAGAGCAAACAAATCAATGAACAAAACAAATCAATGAATATCAAACTAGATGCAGATTTCCTAATGACCCCTTTGCAAAAAACACACAATCCTACATGCAAATACAAGTTTTTCTTTTCAGTTTCCTTAATGTTATGAATGTAGAAAAGAAACTAGGTGCACTATATCAATAATCAAAATTCTTTTTACTTTCGAGAAACGAAGAACACAAACAACAATTTCTCTTTTGAAGGAAAAATGAGGACTTCAACAACAATTTCTCCTATCAAGGAAATGAAGATTTTACGACAATTTCCTATTTCGAAAGCAAACGATTCTTAATGCGACCATAAAAAATACTTTCAAATCAACTCGTCAATGATAATGAAAAATTTTTTAAAACAACATTGAAGAAATTTTTAGTCAAAGGAGAAGAAATATATAGAATTACTGGTCAATAGAGCACTAAACTTTTCAGAACAAATCGGCAAACAAAAATGAATCAAAGTATAAAGTCAGATTCAAGGGGATTTTTTCCTTCCAAGAGCCAACGCAGTCTTTAAAGGGAGACAGTGCTCTGCAAAGCACTGTGCCTTGGCCAAGGGTGCATTGAGTGCAGTAAACAATGAAAAAGCCACTGTTTGGCTCACTGACTTTGCAAATTAAGGTCTGAAAAGGTATAATATTTATGTGAAATAGCTACTTGGTGGATTTAGAAAGTAGTTTAGAGACTAAAACACCTAGAAACAAGAGAATTTCTCCCCAACGGAGTTGCTAGTTTGTTGGGCTAGAATTGTAATCTACGGATAAACTACGCTTCCCTAGACCAGTGTCTAGTCTAGTAAAATAGGTGAAAGACTCCACTACCCTTTTTCCTAACTCAGAACAGATACACAGAGAGGATTGGAAGCTTAATTGTTTCAGTTGCTTCCAAATGGCTCCTCTCTGTCGCTTCCACTACATCTTCAAATTCAAGCTGTTTCAAATAGTTGAATGCTTCATGCAAGAAAGAACACTGAAACAATAGAAGATGCAATAATATAGATATATTTTCAATTTAATTAGCCAAATCAGTTAAGCATAAACTACATTCATCAACCAAGATTTTACAACATGGAAAATCAAAGTAAACATGGATGCATGTAGGGAAAAACAAGAAGTACTCGTTATTGATGATAGAAGGAGAGGTTACAATCTAGTGACTGATTCATCATGAACTTCTAGAAAAGTTCCCAAGCCTCATCACAACATAATTCTCTCCAGAAACAACTCCATAAATCAAAATCTCTATTGAAAATTCTCCAGCATTTCCCTACTCAAATTCTTCCTCTCAAACACTTAAATTTATGTTCAATTTATAGAGGAACTATAGGCAGTTTTGTAATCAATAAAATTCCAAAAATAGGCAAGACATGTTTCCATTCATGTAGATGTCAAATGGACACTTGGATCCAAATATTGACACATGTTAACCCTTCTAGAATACATTGGCCAAGTGGAGATTCCGAAACAGTGAGAATTTCACTCCCAATCTGACCAACGGACCTTTGAATGTTGGGAAGTGCTTTACAGAGCAGTCTGGAATGGGGCTACCTACATATGCAATGCACTAAAGCCCCTTATATCCTACGTTGGTGAGCTCCCACATGTTTAATAATAAGCTTCAAACCATGGAAAAGCCTTGCTTTGATGAAAATCTTGTTTGATTCATGATGTTTCCTGTCTTAGGGCATATAGCAACTAAGATGGTAGGGAATGATAGACCCTTTGATCATAGGTCCTGGAGATGATGCCCAGTTAACCAGGTCATTGGGAATGGTGCACAAATTGACCTTTAACAATGAACCAATAAATAAATAAACATAAAGCTCGACAGTCCCATAAAGTGTAGCAGATTGATTTATTAATGTGCATTTTTCATTTCACAATACATAACTAAAATAAAATTTATTACCACACAAAAATTGCAATGTGAAATTTGCATAGATTTCATTTTGAGAGAGTTAAGGGTAATATCACAAATGGAAATAGTTATAAGTTGTGATATGCGATGAACTGGTAGTTAATTGCTCAAGCATGCGAAATGACTCATGTCAAATCAAACTGAATATGAGATCTAAGGTCTTAAATTTATCAATAGACATTTCACGTGAAGGTTCAAGAGATTTGATTAAAAAATATTATCGGTGATTAACAACATTTAATAGGAGTAAGTTTTGACAGATTCATATCTACTTTGAGCATATTTGAAATGATTGAACGTCAGATTTATTTTAGTTATATCCACCTCTCTATTCTCTATTTTTTTAATGTTTGCTCTATTCACTTGAAATCAGGAAACCACTTAACTGAGAAAGGAAAATAGAGATGAGAAAGAAAGGAAAAGATATTTCCAAATCATCCTCTACCAAAGACTCAGATATATCTCCCCTTTTCTCAGATTCCACTTGCAACAAGGCATGTAGAAGTAGGAGGCAATGTACAACTTTTTTGAGGATGAAAAGCCAAGGGTAGTAATCTGAGTTTCTACAACAGGCGCATTAGTTCCTTTAGACCTGACCTATTTCGAGGTTTTACTTTAATTCATACATAAGGCAGCAGCAAGGCAAAAAATTCTCCCCTATAAAGATATGGTTAAGTGCGTAACTGACCACTTGAACATATAAGATCAAACATTCAAGGATTCAAAGGGTGAGAATAGCGGCTCATTCAGGGTAGAAGATTTGAGGACAATGTACCACTTACCTGTCCCACAGTAGAATTATGACAAAGCTTTTTTTCAAAGCTTTAGAACAAAAAATCAGACGTGATGAAAGTCATAAAGGAATGGAACAATGACCAAGGAAAGGTTAAACGAGATAAACTTGGTACGTACCCAATAGTAGAAATTCCTTCTCCTTACTTCTATTCTGCTAGTATGTTGTTTAGATTATTTGCAGAACCTAGTACCACTAGGTTTTCTTTAGATTGGTTCTCATTAATTGACACAATCGTCAATTCCTTAATTTTGAATTTGGAAAATATCCTATCTGACAATTTAGCCAAAAGTATCATGGAGTATAGGAGTAAAATACACGTTTCATCTAGAGAAATACTCACCCTTTTACATGAGTGCCTATGTCATGGACACAATTTTTTTTTCTTCTAGTTTTTCTACCATGGGATGGAAATGCAAAACCTAAGACCCTACTCCAATCTACATTTACCAAACATCCCTTTGAAATTCAGACTTCCATCTGCATTTTTACAAAATTTTCCATAGATTCATGTTTCTTATGCACTAGATTGTATTCAATGATAAATCCCCCAGGGTTTCCAAATATGTTAGTACACATGTTCTTCCCATTGATAGATGGTTCATAGAGGAAAGTTTCATTTATGTCAGATTTTTTGGTAGTTATGCTTCTCCTAATGTCCTACCATATTATGTTTCTGATAAGTGGATTTCTAGATAAATTTCCTACTAGTTGGTTCTAAATGATATTTCAAAATAGCTTAAAGATGCTAAAAAGGTTGTTTGGCATATTTTTCTTTTACAATGTGGTACTTTTGCACTTTTTGATATTGGTCATGCCTACAAGGAAGTTTCAAATGTTAACTTGTTATATTTTGGTGTAATGCCAAAATGGCCATATGACCCCAATGATAATAAGAACTTCATTGCAGAGCTCAAAGTAAAGCCTTTTGTGAAAAGGACAAATAGATTTGATGATTTATTTCAAGGTATTGAAGGTTTTCAGATGTACTTAATTTTTCGTCCATTCAACTCAATCAATATTACTTGGAAGCCTTCCAAGCTTATAGAAGCAAGAGACTGAAAAGGGTTCCTCTAGATTTATTGACTATTGAAGATGTCAATAGCCCAACTCCAAGTATTAGCTTGGATAATGAAGTTAAAGACCTGTCTGAAGATGAGTCAGGGAAATTAGACATCAATCTTAGAATTCTGATCATTCTGAAAATGAACCCGAAAAAATAAATGAGAACCTAGAAAAGGTAATTAATGAAGTAACCAAAGAGATTGAGATGTAAGAGAAAGAAGAAATTAATGGAACATAATTTTCTTCCCAATAAGTTCAGCACAATCAAGATACACTTGATCAGTCTGAAAAATCTCAATGAAAGGATTTGAAGAGTGAATGGGATAAGTTTTCTAAGGAAATAAAAACTCCTCAAATAAATCCTAATACTAATCAAGCTACCAGTTTTTAGATGCCTGAAAATTCTCAGAAGTTAGTGGAAAATGTTACTCCACTGTAATAAGTTCTTGAAATTCATGATCAAGATATCATGTCAGCTTATCCTATATATTATATAGTGTTACAAGTTGAGGAAATCCCTTTTCTGGATGTATTCTATATTTCTAGTCATAAGACTGTATTCAAGAGAAGAAAAAGGAGAAGAATTGATGATACAGTCTCAAATCTTAAAAATGAATCTATTGATGTTTTATGGAAGGATCCTCTAGCTGATCCTACTGAACACTTAACCAAACTATCACAGTTTGCAGGGGCATATGCTACTACCACTGTTGATAATTCCATTGAAGTTAAAATTTTACTAAAGTAGAAAGAAGATAAATTCAAGAAAATTATAACTCTAGCAAAGTAATGGAATTGAAGATCTTCGAATTTCAAAAGGATTTCGAAAGTCTTAATTTTTAGCATCAAGTGTAACTCATTATGAAGCAAACACAACTGGATGTAGCAATAAACAGATTACAAAGCCAGCCACGGCTAGAGACATTCACAAAGGAGGCATTGGATGTGAATGCTAAGTTAAATAAAAAATAATAATAATTTTTACAAGAAGCTTCTATCACTAGCTCTTATTGTGACTCAAGTGAAATATTGATCCAACAAGTAGCTATCTAGAAACTTGAGTGTGAGAAAATTGAAAAGAAAATTAATGAGCACATTAAATTGAAATCATCTGACTCAGGAAAGGAATTTGATCTACCCCGGGTAAATAAATTCCACAATGAGATCTTATTTAAGGATTAGGAAGCGCAGATAAATCAAGCAGAGAAAGAAACAACCAAAGCATGAAGGTTGACAAAGGAAATTCCTAAATTTGTATGTGAACATATTTTGAAATCATAACTTATCAAAGAGTGTACATTTGAAGTGCTCTCCGAAGTAAAAAAACTAGAAACACAATGGAAAGAAAGGCAGAATTGTAGGAAAAAATTATTAAATAATTAAATAATTTTGATCAAGAAAATTATTATAATTTTATGATCAAACCTTATCATCAGTACCAAACCCTGTAGTATTTAAGGGATTCAACAAAAATATTGCAGCCAACACTTTGAAATGTGGTATTCAAGGGACAGGTCAGATCGAGGATTTCACAGCCAACTCAACTCAAACCTATGCTAGATATTTGTCAGCTTCGGGATCAAATCCAAATGAAAGATCAGAATTCATAGTTATATCATTACTTTGTTTTCCAAGATTGCAGTTAAAGTTTGTCTTAATAGGATGGTTGTTTGAAACCTCCTCTATTTTTATGTAATAATATATTTTTAAAACATAGTTAATTTAGTATTTAAACCCCTCTCATAAATTTAGAGAAGGGTCCGGAAATTTGTAAGAAACATTTTCAAGCAATGCACTTTTGTAAGTTTGTGAATGCTTTGATGAATTAATGGAATACATTCTATTATCTTTTGACATCTGAAGCTGTTTAACTGTGTTCGACTATTGTACTCTTTAAATTTATTTAAAGTGAAGAGGATAAGATATCTACTGTCAGTTTACATGAGTAGAACTTCATACATATGGTATTTCTATTGACTTGTATTAAGTCTTGCTTTCTAGATTGACAGTCATATTTCTATTTCATTATATATTTGAAATGTCATTATAGATGAATGTTAAATGCACTTCTGTACTAATATTTATCTGTGATTTTGCTATTTGATATATAATAACATATATGAATGCGATATACTTTTCACAATTATTATAATCAAACTATTTTGTGGAAGAATCATCTTTACATATTTTTCATCTCTTTCAACTGATAAATAATCTACATTACTAATAGTTTAAAGTTATCTCTTTAGATTGCATAAAGGAAGAAGTACCCCGAGAATATGGTAGAATATATAGTGGTATATACATGCATGTGATATATTAGGATCATTTTCCATTGCATGTTATATAATCAAAACACACCCAAAAATCATCCTTATTGGGAAACTTGTCCCACTATCCTCAGTCAAAGGCACCAAACCAAATGGAAAAGGAGTTTCTTTAAGGTTTGGATGGGGTGGTTTCCCCCCATGTTGTGGGAATTGAATTATGAGGCATCAACAAAGCATAGGGAGTGGTCTTGTTCTCCACCCTTAGCTTATAAATCAAGCCAAATGGGTCATATGACCATGTGAAGCCCAAGGAGAACTTCATTTTCTTTATGAGGTTGTCTGCCTCCTCACTTGTTGTCCTGTTGTTACAAATAAAAGGGCCAATCTGGGTTTTTATCCTTCACTGAGCTTTATTTTTAGCAACAACAAAATGAATCTCATATGAATCTATCATATGCATTATGTATTGTAAGGAAAATATTGTCATTGGGAGGTATCTGGGCAACCTATGGGGTGGCAGCTCACACCCATATACTCTTATCTCAGTGTAATTCTAGTAAAGGTATTGTTAGCACTCCACGAGATTCCCAAGGCTAAAGAAGGAGTCCCAACAGAGGTAACCACAGACCAAGATTTTGAATTTATATCTAACACTATCAAGTCAGAGAGGGCTCTCTCCAAAAAGGTCACAACTACGAGAGATGGAGAAATTAGGGTTTTTAGGCTAGATATTGAGTGTAGAGGGTTGTTTTGATTTTATTTTTGTTGGGTTATCACTAGATGAAGAAATTAGGTCAAGGGAGCTAGGTCAGGGAAAATGAGATAGGTTTGTGGGGATCGATGCGGCAAGGTATGCACAAGGATTATCACTTGAAGATGATTGTGATGGAGTGATGTTTAGACTAAAATGAAACTAGGAAGAGCATGGGAGATGTATTCTTCTTAGACAGATGAAAATGGACAAAATATGATCAATTCACCAAAATAGATCATGAGAAAGCATGTATTATGAATATCAAACTTGAAAGAGATCATATCATAGAGATGAAGTGAACATGAATACAATACATTATAACATATGAAATTGAAGAAAAGAAAATGATAAACATCAATACCACAAGTATCCCAAAAAATAGCTGCAACTCCTCTTTATATGTTGGCCAAACTGAGTACAATAGTTCATTGATCAATTAGAAAACATACAAACTTATTCCAACCCTTGCTAAGATTCAAGCGATGGAATAAATAGACATCAAAACAAGTTTCACTCATCCTTAGGGGTTGAATCCATGAGGCAAGGAAGATATCCACAAAATACTAAATTGCAAACTAAAGTATAGGATGTTCCAAGTGACTCACTCCTCGTTACATTAAAATGATTCATCTTTGACTAAAGGATAATTTTACCCAATGAATCTACCCTAGGTAACTTATCTTTTACAAAAAAATTATTTACCATGATGAGTTACATTGATAGTAAAATCATTTCTTGAGGTAAAACCAAAGGTTACAATGAAAATGTTAGGTCCCTATATTACTAGTATAGTCTCGTATTGTTGTTAGTGTAACCCCCTAATTTTTATTGTTGTACCCCTATAAAACCCATGTTATTATTATTGTGCCTTTACATTATTATTATTAGGTCAGCTAGGATTACATTGTGGCCCCATGGACTCCTATACATAAAAAGGTGGTTTTTTCATTTGTATCATCCAAGAATTGTTCATTTATGTAACGTATTGGAGTTTCCCCCTTGAAGTGGCTTATTTATAAGGCCTTGATCTCTCTTTTCTTCTAGTTTTGGAGCTAATTTCATAAAATTTGGTATCAGAGTTTTGGATTCTAGTGTTTCTCTACTACAAACAGGTCATCGTGGAATTTTCTCTATAAATTTTTTCTACGAAGGTTCAAAAGAAGAAATTTTTAGAGATCAAAGTAGAAATTGTGAGGAACGTCGTGTAAAAATTTCAGATCTTGGTTCACAATATTTTCGGAGATATCATCTGTGGAAATTACGCTTTTTTACAGCTCCCAAATTTTACCTAAAACATGTCATCGTGGAATTTGCGCTATAAATTTTTTTCTACAAAGTTTCAGAAGTTGAAATTTTTACAAAGAAAAGCTAAAATCCTATGGAACTTCCTATAAAAATTTTAGATCTTGGTTCATAAAATTTTCAGAGATATGATCTATGGAATTTATAGTTTTGTCAGGCTCCCGAATTTCATCTCAAAGAGGTGACCGTGGGAAATCACCTTAACTCTCTCTATGAGCATTGGATTGGAATTCTGTAGAAAGTGGCTCCAAGTATATGGACTGTATTTTCCTATGTATCAATTTCAGAACTGAAGGAGGAAACAGTGGCACCTGGCACGTTGTACAAGTTAGCTCTACTGAACCAATCCATAATTAGGTCGTTGTGGGAGATTTTGTATAGATTTTCCTTGAAGAATCAAAATCAGATCAGACATGTGGCATTCAAAATAAGATTCAGAATGATACTATAGGGTAAAATTTCAGATATTGAAGATCCGATATCACATAGATAATTCAATTTCAATATCGAGCTCCTCAAAAGAAAGAAAAAGGTGTGTATTTTCTTTTTCCAAATTTCATAAGTCTTGTCTGAAGAATCAATTTGAATTTATTCCAAGGGCATATTGTAGAATAGATATTAGTATTGGGTTCTAAAATTCCCCCTAAAAATAATTCAACACCCATTAAGTTTTTAGAAGGCTCTACTATGGCTCATGAAAATGAAGAAGTGGAACATGACATATCAAAATTACAAGAGCAAGTGCACCAAATTTCGCTCTCGCAAAGAGAAAAAAATAAATGAAATGGATGTTTTGAAGAAAAGTGTGGAAGCTAAGATGGATGGTTTGAAGACTGGTATGGAAGAAAAAATGGAAGGTTTGAAGGAATGCATGGAAGGTTTGAAGGAAGTTTTATCAAAGTTGACACAAGAAATGATTCCTAATGGTGAAAAGATAGAAGAGGAAACTCATGATGAGAACAAAATAAATGTTAATTGTGATTTCATAAAATCTAATGTTGGATTAAAGAAGCACCATATTCCAAAGATGGATATTAGGAAATTTTATGGAAAGGATCCCGTAACATGGATACTACAGATGGAGTAATATTTTTATCTCAATAATGTGCAAAACACACAAAAGGTATGCATTGCAACTTTACATTTAGAAAAATATACATTTGTATGGTATTGATAGATTTTTTGCCATAAAAAATTGTCACTTGCTCAATTTTTATGCAAGAAATGATAGCACATTATGAGGATACAAAGAGAAACACCTTCTTTAGCCAATTGATAAATCTCAAACAAAAGGTTTCAGTGGTGGATCACATTGAGGACTTCCAAAAATTGAATATAAGGGTAGTTGATATTCCAGAGGAACACATGATTGATGTCTTCATAGGGAATTTAAAGGATAAAATCCAACATGAATTTCGCATTTGGAAACTTGATTCATTGGAGAAGGCATTCAGGTTGGTAAGAAAAATTGAATGTAAAATTATGGTGACAAGGAAGCCTACCACTCACATCTATTAAGATGGAAGTGTTGCTACTCCTAGACTTCCACAACCTACAAGGTTGACACCACAAAATTTGGAAGAAAAAAAATCAAAAGGGCTTTGATATAGTTGTGATATAAAATACACTAAAGTTCATAAGTGTGCTGAAAAGAAATTATTTTACATGGATTGTGAAGAGGAGGAAGAAAATGAACATGAAACTTCAAGGAAGATGATATACACCAGGAACCAACCCTAGAAGAACAAGAAATGAGTTCGGCCATATTGTGTAATGCATTGGCAGGAATTATCACTCTTAGAACTCTGAAGATAGCAGGACATATCAATAAGAAAAAGGTAATAGTGTTGATTGATTTGGGTAGTACCCATAATTTTATTCATTGTAAGGTAGCCAACGAATTGAATTGTTTCCTATACCCAACACCAGAATGTCAAGTGATGGCTGCAAATGGAGGAACTATAAATTTCTCTAGAAAATGCCATAATATGAAGCTAGCCATGGGGGAATATGTGTTGAATAATCCAATGATTTCCATCCCAATGGGAGGTGTTGATGCTATACTATGAGTACAATGGTTACAATATTTGGGGATGGTAGCTTTCAATTTTCAAGAATTTTTCTTGAATTTTTTTTCTAAAGGAAAGGAAATCGAATTACGGGGTATTGCAGGGAAGCCAGGAAAGATAATAAGATCTAATGTCATGAAAAATCTTCTAAAGAAAGAAAAACGAGGTTTAATTTCACAATTATGCTCACTAGAAGTTCCAAAATAAAAATAATCTATTTCTCCAGATCTTCAAAAAGTCTTTGACAATTGTTCCAAGGTATTTGAAACTCCCAAAGGACTCCCACCTATTCCTGACCATGATCATGCTATTCATTTGATTCCAGGAAGTGTTCCTCCAAAACTTAGGCCTTACAGATATCCTTATGTCGAAAAAAATGAAATTGAATGTATGTTCGCAGAAATGTTAGAGGCTAGTATAAGTCAACCTAGTCAAATTTATTTCTCTGCTCCAGTATTATTCGTGTGCAAGAAGGATGGATCATGGTGCATATGTCTAGATTATAGGAGCTCAATAAGCTCACTATTAAAGATAAATTTCCCATTCCTATGATGGATGAATTATTGGATGAATTACACGGATAAATTTATTTTACCAAGTTCGATCTTCATTAAGGATATCATAAATTAGAATGAAGAGTGAAGATATTCCAAAAAAAGCATTTCTAACTCATGAGGGTCATTATGAATTTCTGGTCATGCCTTTTGGCCTTCCTAATGAACCTTCTACATTTCAAGTGTTGCTGAATTCCATTTTCAAACCCTTAGAAAATTTGTGCTAGTATTTTTCGATGATATACTAATCTATAGCAGGTCTTGGAAGAATCATGTTCAACATGTAGACAGGGTGCTCAAACTATTGGATGAGAAACAATTATATGAAAAAGCATACAAATGTTTCTTTGGAGTACAAGAGGTGGAATATCTGGGCCATATTGTATCTCACGAGGGTGTTAGGGTATACCTAACAAAACTAAAGCCATTAAGAAATGGAAAGTCCCCACAACCATAAAGTTGTTGCGCGTATTTCTCGAGTTAACAGGGTATTATCGCAATTTTGTTAATAATTATGGGAGAATAGCAGCACCTCTAACAACATTATTGAAGAAATATTAATTTTCATGGACTCCTGAAGCAACTAAGACCTTTGAACATCTTAAAGAGGCAATGTGCCTAACACCAATATTAGCTATGCCAGACTTCACAAAAACCTTTATTGTGGAATGTGATGGCTCAAGAAATGGAATTGGTGTTGTTTTAATGTAAGAAGGAAGACCCATTTCTTTTGAAAGTCATCCAATCAAAGGAAATTATTTACAAAAGGCTATTTATGATAAGGAAATGATGGAAATACTACATGCGCTAAAGAAATGGCGACCTTACCTAATGGGAAGACACTTCAAGGTAAAAATTTATCATGATATTCTTAACACTTTTTCGAAAAAATAATATCTTCAGAAGAGCAAAAAAAATGGGTCACAAAGATGTTGTGTTATGAATTTTAAATCATCTACAAAAAAGGGAAGGTAAATGTTGTTGCAGATGCACTCTCAAGAAAGGATCAAGAGATGGAAGCATTGCTTTGTGCCATTTCTATTATCCAACCAGTTTGGATAACCGAAGCAAGGGATGAATGTAAGAAGGAAGAAGACGTGTGGAAACTCATTCAAAAGTTGCAGCAAGATCGTAGTAGATTTGATATATTTACTTGGAAAAATGATTCCTTATGGTACAAATATCACTTATATATTTGCAAGAATTCCCAACTAAAACAAATTATTCTTTTGGAATTGCACACTTCTCCTTTAGGAAGACACCCAGGATTTTTAAAAACTTACCATAGGGTGAAGAAATAATTCTTTTGGGAGGGCCTTAAATGTAATATTCAAAATTTTATAGCGAAATTTTTGGTTTTCCAGCAAAATAAAGTTGAGACAATTAAGACCTCGGGTCTTCTACAACCTTTATCCATTCCAAGTCAACATTGGGAGGATATTTCAATGGATTTTATCACAGGTTTACCTAAGTCTGAAGGAAAGAGTGCCATCATGGTGGTAGTTGATAGACTTACCAAGTATGCACACTTTTGTGAATTATCTCATCCATTTAAATCAAGTACAATTGCTACAACATTTATGGAAACAATTCAAAATCTACATGGAAACCCGAAGATTATTGTAAGTGACAGAGATCCCATTTTTACAGGAAATTTTTAGATTGAATTACTTTCTTGTTTGGGTACTCAACTAGCTCATAGCTCATCTTATCATCCTCAATCTGATGGTCAAACTAAGATATTGAATAAATTTTTGGAAGGATATCTTCATTTTTTTGTATCTGATAAGCAAGAAAAATGGGTCAAGTGGTTCCCCTCACTAAATGGTGGTGTAACACTTCCTTCCATACTCCAGCAAAAATGACCGCATTTATGGAACTTCATGGATATAATCCATCATCCATCACATCTTATTTAAAGGAAAATTATAGGGTTCAAGCAGTGGGAGATCACATAGAGAATGAACAAGAAGTTCTCCAACTCTTAAAGGATAACCTAAATTTGGCACAAAATCGAATGAAACAACAGGAAGATAAACATCGAAGTGAGAGAAGTTTTGAGGTAGGAGACTAAGAATTTTTATGGCTACAACCATACAAACAAATGACCCTCTAGAAAGAAAATAAGGATAACAAATTATCGCTAATGTACTATGGTCCTTACAAGGTGTTGCAAAATATTGGTACTATGGCATACAAATTGGAGCTTCCTACTTCTTCATGAGTGTGTCCAGTTTTCCATGCTTCATTCTTAAAGAAGGTTATAGGGGATAGACTTCCAATTCAAAAAATATTGTCAGAACTTGATGAGGAACGAAAAAACATATTGGAACCTAAAGCTATCACGGAAACAAGAACTCAACAGCTATGAAATTGATCAATTTCAGAGTATCTCACCAAATGGAAGAACTTACCCAATGAAGATTCTACATAGGAGGAAGAGAATTTTATACAAAACCACCTAGAGCTACTGAAGCGTTGAGGAAAACACTATTTTGAAGGATAGGAGCTTGTTAGTTCCCTATATTACTAATATAGTCCGTTATTCTTGTTAGTGTAACCCCATAATTGTTATTTTTGTATCCCTGTAACCCCTATATTTTTATTATTGTGCCTTTACATTATTATTGTTAGGTTAGATAAGATTACACTGTGGCCCGATGGACTCCTATATATAGAAATGAGGTTTTTTCTTTTGTATCTTCCAAGAATTGTTAATTTATGTAATGTATTGGAGGTTTCCCCCCTCAATGTGGCTTATTTATAAGGCATTGATCTCTCTTTTATTCTATTTTTCGAGCTGGTTTCATAACAGAAAAGAAAAAGAAAATATCAGTAAATTCGAATAAGTGCTAGTTTCTTGTCATGAGCGCCCTTTCTATGTCATCAACACCCTCCATGTTTACGACCACTTTGGAAGGCCTTCACAGTGTCCAAATTGGGATCGAGATATCTTGTTTCAAAGCTTATCCTATCCTCTTTCTGAATATGCCTCTTGTTCTAAAAATGGTGCTGATTTGACCCCTAACAAATGAAATATACCAAGACTGGTATAAGCGAAACACCTAGGCAAAAGCAGGGGTAGAAACATGTTTTTTCTCGTGGCTTGTTTCCTTTTTCACCTCCTGAAACTGCAAATCAAGCTTGGCAAGGTGATTTTTTTAGATGTATATGTCATTAAAAATCTCATGGTGGTTTTCTTTCTCTCAAAATGTGCCCCAAAAATAAGCGCATCACCAATGGCGCTGTGCCATTTTTTTTGTATTTTCATTTGCAAAAAAACATAGTCGGTTTCAACTGTGACAAAAATGTTGTAACTTGCCTCAAAATTTGTGGAAAGGGTGTTGATGACACGGCTAGGCTTGGAGTGAAGCCTCAAAAAGTATTTCCAACCTGTCCTTCTCCTTTTGATGAGTGAGAGCTTCAATTTTGGCATTGGCTCTTTTAGGCTTGACCAATGCAATTTTCTCCTTCGGTGCTTGATGTTTGACTTTCCTCCTTAGTAAGTTATTATTCTTATTTTCCTTTGCTAGTATATTATCTAAGATTTTATTGGCTCTATCAAGCCATGGCTCCCTATTCTTATTTATCTCTCTAGTAAGCTTCTCATTTAGGGTCATCTGATCAACAAGTTGAGCTTCCCTTTGCCTTTCTAGAGCTAGAGATCTTTTCAGCCTTCTAGTTCTAGGTCTCTGTCTTGGTACCTATTCTTCTTCATCATCAAATAAGACATAATTCTCTAGTGTTTCATCTAGCATGACTTTTGCCTTTTGAGCCTCCCTTTGAGTAGTGAAATACTTCACCTCATCAATGACTTTTTTGGTTTTCAATTTTTCATTTATTGCTCAACGAAGTGCACAACATATTTGGCTCTATCAAGGATGGTTTGGAGGTATTTTATTTTTGTATCCTTACCTTTTATGGCCATTTTAATGATATGGCTATCATCGTCATCACCTAGGTCAGCCAAGACAATATCATGCTCAGTCTCATGGAGATTTTCGTCATATTTCACCTCATGTTGAGTTTCTGTCTCAATCAAATTTCCTTTACCTTTGTCCACCTATTTTTTTGATGTAGAAGACGTGGCCCCTCTCACTATGTGTGGAGGAAACACATTCCTATGGCCTCTCTGTTAGGTTTTTTACGATGGCTGAACCTCAACTATAC
Source organism: Pinus albicaulis (assembly GCA_034641835.2). NCBI lineage: Eukaryota > Viridiplantae > Streptophyta > Pinopsida > Pinales > Pinaceae > Pinus > Pinus albicaulis. The sequence goes on from CM076575.1 coordinate 1,229,636,419, forward strand.
TAGCCCTCTCTGCCTCATATATCTCATTTCTGATAGGGGATTCAGTCTCAGTGTGGGATGAAGATAATGGTGGTGAAGTGGATGAAGAGGATTGATATGATGATGGTGAATGCTCAGTAGGGTGAGATGGAGGGATGGAAGTGGATGGTTGAGATGATGAAGGCATATTCTGAGCATGCCAAGTAGGAGTATCTCCGAAGATATCATGGGCTCTGAAGGTATCACATGCAATGTTGAGCTCATTGAGATAGTAAATAAAAATGATTTTGATAAGGGAATGATGTAAAATACTTTTCATTTTGTTTTCATACTCCCTTTTCTGAGAAATAAAAGCCATCTTTTCAACACTCCGGAAAAGGTATTAAGGTATATTGAGCAACCTTACCCTAGTGAAATGCACTACAAGCCGGGTGTGATAGGTATACAACCTTCAGAATCTACCTTCAGATGTAAATTTCTTCATGATTATCTTCATCATGGGTCAAAATCTGTCTAGGAGGTAGGAAAAAGGAAACATCTACTTTTTCTCATTCTTGTATCTAGGTTTTAAAAAGGGCTCAATGTGCTGATTTTCCAAATAACTCTTTTTGAACCACCTTTCTCAAAAATTTTGGATCCCTGTGGTAGCTGAAATGGTGGTGGTTGAGACAATAAAGGTGACACCAGCTAGGGTAACCTGGTTTTTATGGAGTTTAGATATGAAGATCGTAGTTAATATGGAATGATGCTAAACCCTATGAATTTATTCACACAAATCATAACAACGAACATGTTTGAAGCATGTCACTATCATTGGAGAAGCCAGAAGTTCCCTAGTGCTGATAGGTTCATGTATGATTATCTTGCCCCTTTTATGTGGCCTCCTAGCCTTTGTCTCCTCTTCCTCACTATGTGATCTATTATGTTCTCCTTATGCTACCATCCTGTATTTTTTTTTAGACCCTAGGGAAGTATGTGATAGTGTGGAAGGTGAGTTTGGGTATAGGATATGGGGAAAGGGAATTTTATGGGAAATAATTTTTAGGGATATGAGGAATGGGGAAGGAAAAATGAGTGAAAGAGTGATGGGAATTGGGATTTAGGGGCCTAGGTCAAAATAGAAATTAGGGATTAGGGTTTTGGGAAATAGTAGCTTAGGGATAGGGACTATGATAAAAAGGATTTGAGAATGAATTCTAACAATGTAGGGATGGTATTGAATGTAAGGGAAATAGGATTTTGGGAATTATGAGTGCAAGGGAGAAAAACTAGGGTTTCACATTCAAGAAGACACCATATTTTTTTTTAGCCAACTCACACATTCAAAATGACTTTGATGATGAGAAGAATGAAGTAAAAGTCACTTACGTTCTTGATTGGAAATGTCAAGAATGATTACTGAAGTCTTGGGGCAATTTTTTGCAACTTTGATGAGTTTTTTATCCTTTCTGGTCATACGCATAGCACTAAGAGGATAAGTGCAGTGCTAAGAGCATAAGTGCAACACTAAGAGGATAAGAACAACAACTAGAGCATAAGCACATCGCTAAGAGGATAAGCGCCCTTTTTCTATGTTTTTCTCAATTTTGCTAAGAAAATCACAAAATCTCACTCTCCTCAATTGTTTGATCGATAAAAAAAGAGGGAAATGAATTTGATTTTGATGTATAAGAGTCTTAAATACTTAAGTGATTCTAGATTTATATCCAAAAACCCACCGTTCCTATTTTTTTTCTCACTTTTTAAAAGCATGTTAAATTTTCTTTTTCTTTGAATTTTTCTTCTTTACAGGATGAAGTTGCTGGAGTTTGAAAATTGCCACTTTGATTTAGTGGTGATCTTCAGTTTGAAAAGGAAGTTGGAGTTGACATATTTTATGTAAGTTACTTATTACATATAAGCATAAAATTACATAGAAGATTAAATAAATAAAAACTCCGTTTTTTTAAAATAATTACATTTGAGTATGAAAATCATATTAGAAACCATAATTTAAAATTTAAAATATCATATTTACACAGTGATAATTCTCTGAATATGATAATGAAATGTTTATTGAATCACTCTTACACCTTTTTCTGACCTTATTGAGATGACATGGTGCGTTTTTGGACCTTGAAAATGAAATCTAATGACCTAATGGGACCTTGAATGACCTGACTCCATAGTTGAATTTGATTGAGATAAGACATAGTGAAATGAGCTTTTTAAAAGTATTTTTATGCTAAACAATACATGAAGCTGGGCTAGAAAATGATAATTTGTGAGGGAGAGTGAGATTTTGAGACTAGGGTTACCATCAGTGAAACAATTTTTAGCATGACCTATTGGAATGATATAAAAATTTTAGAGTGGGACACCTGAAATGAGAATGAAAAGAGTGAATTTGATCACTGATGGCAGAATGCATATTCTGACACTAACATTAGCCTTATTGGGGATGGAAGCTCCTTGGAGGTGCCAAGAACACCATATACCAAGTGCCTAACCATTACACCAATACGGTCAGAAAACCCAGGCTTCAATGCATGACTAAATACTGAAAACTCATTGACACAAAATGATTGAAAACTAACAACTCAGAAAAATAGACTAACTCAATGCAAACACAAATGTCTAAATCTTGACTCAATACTGATGAAAAATAAAAAAACTTAATAAACTTATTGATGGCAGCATATCACTGAGACTTGAGCACTTCAAATCTTGATGAAAACAACCTTCCTGCTGAAGACATATGTACAATCATGTGAAGTTATCCTTCCAGTGTAACCAATCCAAAAGATGGCTACTTACTGAAATTATGCTCTCATTTTCCTCAAGTAGACAGAAAAAATAAAAACTAGGCCACTCCAAGTGTCTATTGAACATGTTCTTCAGGTCCATGAAAACAAGAAAATATATCTTCCCTTCTAACTATAGCAAATCAGTAAAAGGATCTCCAAAAATATGAAATGTTACCTTTTATTAAGATTCAACAAAAACACAAGCACACTCTTCATTTTCATCTGTAAGAACACTTGGTTGTTGATCCACAGGAGAGCATAGGGAAGTATGAATTTCTGTGATATTATAGCTACAAATTCTTGAAGCACGAGAAAATCTAAATCTATCACTTGCACGTTGTCTCTTTTAGGCTCATACTCATCAAATGGATATTTTAAATCATCTTTGAAGAGAAAATATTCTTCAAGATTGTTAAACATGACAGCCCTATCTTCTTCATGAAAGAAAACAATACATGTTAGTTGATATCCTTGCATAAAAATCATCATTTCAAATTTTTTTACTCACAAAAAACTTCTTGTATGGCTTGATCAGTCTCATGACCATCATCATTCAAACCCAAAATTTCATTTTCAATATTGGAAGATGCTTCACTCACACATTCTTGACTGTGTGAACACTGTATGAGATGAAAATCTACATTATCTTGGGTTGTAACATGATTTTTTAGGAGCTAATCTATTTCATCTTCAGGCAAAGGAGAAAACTAATTTTTAAAGAAATTTACATTAATTTGATGATTTTCATTTTCAGGATCAGGAATTGGCACTTCTCTTTCTTTGTCCTAGTCTGTCTCATTAAGGAGGGAGCTAATAATTCTTTTTGGTGATGAGAAAGGTTCTAATGAAAAGGCTCAAGGATATATTCATCCAAGGCAAAAAATGGTGATTCTTGTTGGGAAGAAAAATCCTGAAGGGATTCTATTATCTCATCATCTAGACACTCTTCATCCCCATACAAATTTTCAAGAAACTTAATAAAATTATTAGAGATCTCACAAAAACTATCAATCATCAACAATGAATAATTAGAGCTTTGATAATGTTGAAAGAAAACTGAATGAAATTCCTTTAGTGAATATAACCTAGCAGATGGTAGACTCTCAGACCATTATCTTGCTTTTTCCTCTAAGGTAGCCATAAACGTCTCATCAGACAAAATTTAGGAAACTCAATCTTGAGTGTATGAATATGCAAATGAAATTTGGCCAAATTCAACATGCATCTTCTCTGTCATGGCCCTTAAACTTTGATAGTCCTGATTACCAATCTATATGAGGGATATGGTTTAGAAAACTAAGAATATGAGCTCGATTCACAGGAGCATACCTTCGAGTAATCAAATGCATTTTGACAACATTGATTTCACCAAGAATATCTTCAAACTACCATTTCTTGAAAAGTGGAGTCATCATGAAAACTCTAAACCTTTGGATTTTTTGACATTAGAGTCGCTAGATGAATGATTCATCCTTCATATGTATTTGACTATTGTCCACGATCAACAATTAGATCTAAAATTTATCATTCTTTCGCAGGGAAGATTTGTCTTTTCACCTCCTCGGCAATGGTGCCAAAACCCGATTTCCAAGGCTAAAGAAGGAATCCCACTAGAGCTAACCACCGACCAAGATTTTGACATGATAGCTAGCCCTATCAAGTCGGAGCGGGCTCTCTCCGAAAAGGTCAGAACTAGGAGAGATGGATAAATTAGGGTTTTTAGGATAGATATTGAGTGCAAAGGGTTAGTTTGATTTTATTTTGGTTGGGTAATTAGTGGATGAAGAAATTAGGTCAAGGGAGCTAGGTCAGGGAAAATGAGATAGGGTTGCAGGGATCGATGGAGAAAAGTAGGCACAAGGCTTATCACTTGCATATTATTGTGATGGAATGCTGTTTAGACTAAAAAGAATCTAGGAAGAGCATGGGAGATGTATTCTTCTTAGACAAATGGAAATGGACAAACTATGATCAATTCCCCAAAATAGAGCATGATCAAGCATGCATTCTGAATATCAAACTCGAAAGAGATCATATCATAGAGATGAAGTGAACATGAATATAATAAATTATAACATATGAAACTGAAGAAAATTTGATGATAAACATAAATACAACAATTATCCTATAAAATAACTGCAACTCTTCTTTATTAGTTGGCCAAACTGAGTACACTAGTTCCTTGATCAATTAGCAAACATAAAAATTGATTCCAACCGTTGATAAGAGTGAAGTGATCGACTAAATAGACATCAAAACAAGCTTCACTCATCCTCGAGGGTCGAATCCATCAGGTGAGGAAGAGATCCACAAAACAATGAACTACAAACTAAACTATAGGATGGTCCAAGTGACTCACTCTTCATTACATTCAATTGATTCATCTTTGACTAAAGGATAACTTTACCCAATCAATATACCCCTAGGTAACTTATATTTTACATAATTACATTTACCATGATGAATTACATTGATAGTAAAATCATTTCTTGAGGTAAAACCAAAAATTAAAGTGAAAAACCAAAGAAAAATTAGTAAACTGGCATAAGCACCATTTTCCTGTCATAAGCACCCTTGTTGTGTCACAAGTGCCCTCAATGTTTAAGGCCACTTTGGGAGGCCTTACCAGTGTCAAAATTTTCCCCACAATAACTTGTTAGAAATATTATCTTCTCCTCTTTTTGTATATGCCTCTAGTTAAAATCATGGTGCTGATTTGACACCTCAAAAATGAAATTTCCCAATACCGGTATAAGCACAATGCCTAGGCAAAAATAGGGGCAGAAACATGTTTTTTTTTGTGGTTTTTTTCCTTTTTGACCTCCTAAAACTGCAAATAGAGCTTCTAAAAGTGTTTTTTTCTAGATGTATGTGTCATTAAAAATATCATGGTGTTTTTATTTATCACAATAAGTACCCCAATCATAAGCGCAGCACCAAGGGCGTTGCGCCTATGACCATTTTTCTAATATTTTCATTTGCAGAAAACACAGTCATGTACAACTTTGACAAAAAATTTAGAACTTGCCTCAAAATTTTTGGAAAGTGTGCTGATGAGGTGGCTAGGCTTGGAGTGAAGCCTCAGCAATTATTTCCAACCTGTCCTTCTCCTTTCGATGAGTGAGAGCTTCAATTTTGGAATTGTCTCTTCTGAGTTTGGCCAATGCAATTTTCTCTGTCTGTGCCTGATGTTTGAATTTCCTCCTCAACAAATAATTATCCTTATTTTCCTTTGCTAGTAGCTTCTCTAAGTGTTTATTGGCTCTATCAAGCCATGGCTCCCTGTTCTTGTTGATCTCTATAGTAAGTTGCTAATTTAGGGTTAGCTGATCAGCAAGCTTAGCTTCCCTTTTCATTTCTAGAGCTAGAACTCTTCTCAGCCATCTAGTTCGAGGTCTTTGTCTTGGTACCTATTCTTCTTCATCCTCAACTAAGCCATACTTATCCAATTTTTCTTCTAGCATTACTTTAGCCTTTTGATCGTCCCTTTGAGCATTGAAATAATTCACCTCATTAATGACTTGTTTGGTTTTCAATTTTTCATTTTGTTGCAAAAGGAAGTGTACAACAGATTTAGCTTTGTCAAGGTTGGTTTGGAGGTCTTTGATTTTTTCATCCTTACCTTTGATGGCCATGTTAATGATTCGACTATCATCATCATCACCTAGGTCAACCAAGTCAAAATCATGCTCAGTCTCAGGAGGTTTTCATCATGTTTCACCTCTGCCTGAGTTTTTGTCTCAATAAAATTTCTCTTAACTTTATCCACCTATTTTGTTGATGTAGAAGACATGGCCCCTCCGACTATGTGTGGATAAAACACATGTCTGTGGCCTCTCTAGTAGGTTTTTGACAATGGCTCAACTAAAACCATACTATCCCTCTTTGCCTCATATAACTCATTTTTTATAAGGGATTCAATGTCAGTGTGGGATGAAGAAAATGGTGGTGAAGTAGATGAAGAGGAATGATATGGTGATGGTGAATGTACAGTAGGGTGAGATGGAGGGATGGAAGTGGATGGTCGAGAAGATGAAGTCATATTTTGATCATGCTGAGTAGGAGGATATATGAAGATATCATGGGCTATGAAGGTATCCCATGCAATGTTGAGCTCATTGAGATGGTAAACGACAATGATTTTGATAAGGGAATGATAGAAGATACTTCTCATTTGGTGTTCATATTTCCTTTCCTTAGCAATTAAAGCCATCTTTTCAACACTCCAGAAAAGGTACTAAGGTATATTGAGCATCCTTCCCCTAGTAAAATGCACTAGCAGTCCGATGTGATAGGTATATAGCCTTGAGAATCTACCTTCACATGTAAAGTACTTCATGATTATCTTCATCATGGGTGAAAATATATCCAAGAGGAAGGAAAAAGGAAACATCCTCCTTTTCTCATTCTTGTATCTAGGTTTTAAAAAGGGCTGAAAGTGTTGATTTTCCAAATCACTCTTTTTGAACCACCTTTCCCCACATTTGGGATCCTCATGGCAACTGAAATGAAGGTAGTTGAGACAGTAAAGGTGACACCAGCTAGGGTAACTTGATTTTTATCGATTTTATATATGAAGAGCCTAATTAACATGGAATAATGTTGAACCCTATGAATTTGTTCACAAAAATCATAACAACCAACATGTTTGAAGCATGTCACTCTCGTTGGAGAAGCAAAAGGTCCCTAGTGCTGATAGGTTCATGTATGATTATCTTTCCCCATTTATGTGGCCTCCTAGCCTTTTTTTCCTCTCCCTCACAATGTGATCTATTATGTTATCCTTTTGTTTCCATGGTGTGTTTGTTTTCAAACCCTGAGGAAGTAGGTGATAGTGTGGAAGGTGAATTTGGGGATAGGATATGGGGAAATGGAATTTTATGGGAAATAGTGCTTAGAGATATGAGGAATGGGGAAGGGAAAAGGAGTGAAAAAGTGATGGGAATTGGGATTTAGGATCCCAGGTCAAAATAGTACCTAGGGCTTAAGGTTTTGGGAATTAGTATCTTAGGGATAGGGATTATGATAACAAGGGTTTGGGAATGAATTTTAACAATGTAGGGATGGTATGGAGTGTAAGGGAAATGGGATTTTAGGAATTATGTGTTAAAGGGAAAAAAAATTAGGGTTTTACATTCCAGAAGAAACCAAATTTTATTTTAACCAACTCACACATTAAAAATGACTTTGATGAAGAGGAGAATGATGTAAAAGTCACTTACTTTCTTGATTGAAAGTGTGAAGAATGATTGCTAAAGTCTGGGGGCGATTGTTGGCAACTTTGATGAGTTTCTAATCCATTTTGGTCATACATGCAGTGTTAGGAGGATACTCACAATGCCAAGAGCATAAGCGCATCGCTAAGAGTATAAGCACAATGCCAAGAGCATAAGCGTAATGCGAAGAGGATAAGCACCCTTCTACTATGTTTTTATCAATTTTTCTCATAAAATCGAAATTTTCGCTCTCCTTGGTTGTTTTCACAATGAAACAAGAGGGAAATGAATTTTATTTCATGTCTAGGAGTCTTAAATACTTAAGTGATTTTATATTTATATCCAAAAACCCACTTTTCCTATTTTTTTCTCACTTTTTAAAAGCATTTTGAATATTCTTTTTCTTTGACTTTTTCGTCTTTGCAGGATGAAGTTGCTAGAGTTTGACACTTGTCACTTCTATTTAGTGGAGATCTTTAGTTTGCAATGGAAGTTGGAGTTGAAATTTTTTAGGGAAGTTACTTATTACATATAAGAAGCATAAAATTACATAGAAAATGAAATAATAAAGGGTATTTTTTTTTTAAATAATTACATTTGAGTATGAAAATCATAGTAGAAACCATAATTACAACTTTAAAATATCATATTTACATGTTGATAATGCTCTGCATATGATAACGAGATTTTTATTGAAACAATTTCACACCTTTTGATGACCTTATTGAGATGACATGGTTCATTTTTGGACCTTGAAAAATGAAAACTAATGACCTAATGGGACCTTGAATGACTTGAATCCATAGTTGAGTTTGACTGAGATAAGACATAGTGAAATGAGATTTTGAAAAAAAAAATTATGCTCAGGAAGACATGAAGCTGGGCCAGAAAATGAGAATTTGTGAGGGAGAGTGAGATTTTGAGACTAGGGCTGCCATCAGTGAAACAATTTTTAACATGACCTAAAGGAAAGATATAAAAATTTCAGAATAGAACTACTTAAATGAGAATGAAAAGAGTGAATTTGATCAATGATGGAATAATGCATATTCTAACACTAAAATCGGCCTTATTGGGGATCATAGCTCCTTGGAGGTGTCAATAACACTGCAGACCAAGTGCCTAACCATTGAGCCAATACAATAAATAAAGCTCAAAATAAAATGCATGACTAAATAATGACAACTCAATGACACAAACTAAATGAAAACTAACAACTCGTAAAAATAGACTAACTCAATACAAACTCAAATGTCTGAAACTTGACTCAATACTGAGCAAAAATGAAAAAAAATTACTAAACATATTAATCGTAGCATATCATTGCGACTTGAGGGTTTCAAATATTTATGACAACCACCTTCCCATTGAACACATATGTAAAATCATGTGAAGTAATCCTTCCAGTGTAACCAATCTAGCAGATGGCTACTTACTGAAATTCTACTCTCATTTTCCTCAAGCAGGCAGAAAAACAAAAACTAGGCCACTCCAAGTGTCTACTGGACATTTTCTTATGGTCCATGAAAACAAGAAACCACATATTCCTTGCTAACTGTAGAAAATTAGTAAAATAATCTTCAAAATTATGAAATGTTACCTTGTCTTTAGATTCAGCAAAAACACAATCACACTCTTCATTTTGATATGAAATAACACTTGGTTATTGATCCGTAGGAGAGCATAGGGAAGTGTGACTTTCTACTATATGAGTGTTGGCTACAAATTATTCAAGAATGGGAAAATCTAACCCTATCGCTTGCATGATGTCTCTCTTAGGCTCATACTCCTCAAATTGATATTCTTAATCATATTTGAACGTAAAAAATTCTTCAAGATTGTTAAGCATGACAAACCTACATTCTTCATGAAAGAAAACAATATTTGTTAGATGATCTCCTTGCATAAAATCATCGTCACAAATTTGTTTACTCACGAAAACTTCATGTATGGCTTCATTATTCTCATGACTATCATAATTCAGACCTAGAATTTCATTTTCAATAATGGAAGATGCTTCACTCACACATTCTTGACTTTGTGAACATTGTAAGAGCTAGAAATCTACATTAGCCTTGGATGTAACATGATTTTTCAGGATCTGATCTATTTCATCTTCATACAAAGGAGAAAACTGAGTTTTAAAGAAATTTACATTGATTTGGTGATTTTCATTTTCAAGATCGAGAATTGGTACTTCTCCTTCTTGGTCCCAGTCTATCTCATCTAAGGAGGGAGCTATTGATTCTTGTAGGTAATGAAAAGGTTCTGATGCAAAGGCTCAAGGATCTCTTCATGCAAGGCAAAAACTGTTGATTCCTATTGGGAAGAAAAATCATGAAGGGATTCTATGATCTCATCATCTAGACACTCTTCATCCCCATATAATTTTTCAAGAAACTTAATGAAATAATCAGAGATCTCACAGAAACTATCAATCGTCAACAAGTAAGAACTAGAGCTTTGATAATTTTGAAAGAAAGCTAAATGAAATTCCTTTAGAGAATATAAACTAGAAGATGGTAGACTCTCATACCATGATCTTGATTTTTCCTCCAAGGTAGCCATAAACATATTCATCAGACAATATTCAGGAAACTCAATCTTTAGTCTGTGAATGTGCAAATGAAATTTTACCAAATTAAAACTAGCATCTTCTCTCTCTTGGCCCTTAAACTTTAACAGTACCGATTGCCAATCTATACGAGGAATACGATTCAGAAAACTAAGAATATGAGCTCGATTCATAGGAACATACCTTCGAGTAATAAAATCCATTTTTACAATAGTGAGTTCACTAAGAATATCTTCAAACTACCATTTCTTGAAAAGTGGAGTCGTCATGAAAAATATAAACCTTTGGATTTTTTGACACTAGAGTCGCTAGGTGACTAATTTAGCCTTCATATGTATCTGACCTATCCACCATCAACAATCATATATAAAATTTTTCGTTCTTTCACAAGGAATATTTGTCTTTTCGTGTATTGACAACGGTGCAAAAATCTTATCACTCCGCCAGATTCCCAAGGCTGAAGAAGGAATCCCAATGGAGGTAACCACAGACCAATATTTTTAATTGATAGCTAGCCCTAGCAAGTCGGAGAGGGCTCTCTCCAAAAAGCTCATAGCCAAAAGAGCTAGAGAAATTAGGTTTTTTATGCTAGATATTGAGTGTAGGGGGCTTTTTTATTTGATTTTGGTTGGGTTATCACTGGATGAAGAAATTAGATCAAGGGACCTAGGTAAAGGCAAATGAGATAGGGGTGTAGGGATCAATGGGGAAAGGTAGGCACAAGGCTTATCAATTGAAGTTGATTATGATGGAATGGTTTTTAGACTCAAAATAAGCTAGGAAGAGCATGAGAGATCTATTCTTCTTAGAAATATGAAAATGGAAAAACTACGATCAATTCTCCAAAACAGAGCATGAGAAATGATGTATTCTAAATATAAAACTTGAAAGATATCATATCATAGAGATGAAGTGAACACAAATTTAATACATTCTAACATATGAAACTGAAGAAAATACAATGATAAACATCAATACCAAAAGTATCCCATAAGATATTTGCAACTCCTCTTTATTAGCTAGCCAAACTGACTATAATAGTTCCTTGATCAATTAGTAAACATACAAATTGATTCCAACCCTTGCAAAGAGTCAAGTGATAGATTAAATAACCATCAAAACAAGCTTCACTCATCCTTAGGGGTCGAATACATGAGGTGAGGAAGAGATCCAAAAAATATTGAATTGTAAACTGATGTATAGGATGCTCAAAGTGACTCACTCCTCATTACATTCAACTAATTCATGTTTGATTAAAGGATACATTTACCCAATAAACCTACTATTGGGTGTGGAGCCTGATTATCTTGTTTATTTTTTATCATAGTGTTGGACCCCTTTACTTTAATGGGGCAGAAACACCGCCCATAATTAAACATTTTCTGGGGAGTCCATGGGGGGAAACTGTGACTTTATGGAGCACCCCCCTGGCAAGAGGTTTCGGGGGCAGCGCCCTCGAAGCTAAAAATAGATGTAAAATTTCCTTGTAAAAGTATAGTAATTTCTAGTCAATCTGGGTCGTTGATTAGGAAGATAATATGACGATAGAAGTTATGTTTAGTTTATGTTTTTTTTCCCTAGAAGGAAAGCCCTCGCTTGTATGAGAGTGTTGTATTGCGACTATGTCTTCTATGTGTATTCTCAAAGCAAGAAACACATAGGGAAACTATGAGAGAGAACAGAGGGTATTGCAACGGATCTGTTGTAGGTTGTTTCTCTTCATTTTACCGGATAATAGAGAGGAAGGACCACCTGTTCTGGGTGGACATAGCCCAAACTAGGTGAACCACGTATATCTGTGTCTCTCTGGTTTTGTGTGCTTGTGTTTTCCACATATTTTATCTATTGCATTGCTCTGTAATATAAATTTTCTAACATCTACCCTCGGTAAGTTATATTTTACATAATTACATTTAACATGATGAATTAAATTTATATTAATATAATTTATTGAGGTAAAAAAAATTACAGTGAAAAACCAAAAAAAATGAGTAAACTGGCATAAGCGCCATTTTCCTGTCATAAGTGCCCTTGTTGTGTCATAACAGCCCTCCATGTTTAAGGTTAGTTTTGGAGCCTTCTCGGTGTCCAAATTGGGCCGAGGATAGATTTTTGGAAACCTTATCCTATCCTCTTATTAATATGCCTCTTGTTCTGAAAAAACGCTCTTGATTTGTCCCCTAAAAAGTGCAATCTCAAAAGATTGGTATAAGCACAACACCTAGGCAAAAATAGGTTCAGAAACAATTTTTTTGTGGTTTTTTTCATTTTTCCCCTCTTGAAACTAAAAATAATGCTTGGAAAAGTGGGTTTTCTAGATGTATATGTCATTAAATATCTTGTGGTGGTTTTCGTTCTCTCAAAAAGTGTCCCCTTGGCACTGTGCTTATGACCATTTTTATGATATTTTCATTTTCAGAAAAACATAGTCATGTACAAATTTGACAAAAATGTTGCAACTTGCCTCAAAATTTTTGGAAAGGGTGCTGATGAGGTGGATAGGCTTGGAGTGAAGCCTCAACAAGTATTTCCAACATTTCATTCTCCTTTTGATGAGTGAGAGCTTAAATTTTGGCATTGGCACTTTTGAGCTTTGCAAATGGAATTTCTCCTTCCGTTCTTGATGTTTGACGTTCCTCCTCAACAAGTCAATATTCTTATTTGCCTTTGATAGCAACTTCTCTAAGTGTTGATTGGCACTATCAATCTATGGCTCCCTGTTCTTATTGATCTCTATAGTAAGCTGCTCATTTATGGTTATCTGATTAGCATGACCAGCTTCCCTTTTCCTTTCTAGAGCTAGAGCTCTTTTCAACTCTCTAATTCTAGGTGTTTTTCTTCGTACTTATTCTTCTTCATAATCAACCAAGCCATACTTCCCTAGTGTTTCATCTAGCATGACCTTGGCCTTTTGAGCCTCCCTTCGAGAAGTGAAATAATTCACCTCATCAATGACGTGTTTGGTTTTCAATTGTTCATTATCTTGCTTAAGGAAGTGTATGACAGATTTGGCTCTGTCAAGGTTGGTTTAGAGGTCTCTGATGTTTGCATCCTTACCTTTGATGGCCATGTAAATGATATGGTTGTCATCATAATCACTTAGGTCAACGAACTCAAACTCATGCTCAGTCTCATGGAGGTTTTCATCATGATACACATCTTTATGAGTTTATGTCTCAATGAAATTTCCTTTACCTTTGTCCACATATTTTATCGATGTACAAGACATGGCCCCTCCCACTATGTGTGGAGAAAACACATGCATGATTGGGATCTTTGGTAGGTTTTTCACAATGGCTCAACCTCAACCATACTAGCTCTCTCTACCTCATATATATTATTTTTGGTAGGGGATTCAATCTCAGTACAGGATGAAGATAATGGTGATGAAGTGGATGAAGAAACCTAATATGATGCTGGTAAATGTATAGTAACCTCAGATAGAGGGATGGAAGTGTATGGTTGAGATGATGAAGGCATATTTTAAGCATGCTCAGCAGGAGGATCTCTGAATATATCATGGTATATGAAGGTATCCCATGAAATTTTGAGCTCATTGAGATGCTAAAGGACAGTGATTTTGATAAGGGAGTGATGGAAAATAATTTTCATTTGGTGTTCATGCTCCCTTTTCTGAGAAATAAAAACCATATTTTCAACACTCCTCAAAGGGTAGTAAGGTATATTGAGCATCCTTACCATACTGAAATGCATTAGGTGCTGGATATGATAGGTATATAGCCTTGAGAATCTACCTTCACATGTAAATTACTTCATGATTATCTTCATCATGGGTGCAAATCTGTCTAGGAGCTAAGAAAAATGAAACATATTCTTTTTCTCATTCTAGTATATAGGTTTTAAAAGGAGCTCAAATTAATGATTTTCCAAATCACTCTTTTTTAACCACTTTTCCCCAAAATTTGGAATCCCTGTGGCAACTGAAATGATGGAATTTGAGATAGAAAATATGAGACAAAATAGGGTAACCTAGTTGTTATGGAGTTTAGATATGAAGAGCCTAGTTAACATGGAATTTGTTCACATAAATCATATCAACATTTGTTCACATAAATCATAACAACAAACATGTTTGAATCATGTCAATGTCATTGGAGAGGCCAAAATTTCCCTACTATTGATAGGTTCATGTTTGATTATCCTGCCCCCTTTATGCGGCTTCCTAGCCTATGTTTCATCGTCCTCACTATGTGATCTGTTATGTTCTTCTTCTGCTGCCATGGTGTGTTTGTTTTCAAACCCTAGGGAAGTAGGTTATAGTGTGGAGGTGAATTTGGGGATAGGATATGGGGAAAGGGAATTGTATGAGAAATATTTTTTAGGGATATGATGAATGGGGAAGTGATGCAGGGCTAACTACTAACCATGCCTTAACCCGTGATTATACTCCTTCTAGAGTATATGTTTTAAATATTTTCAATTAAGATAGGTTCATAAACCCTCTTAACCCTTTATAAACTTGCTTTATTCATCATAAAATTCATTGGCAGAAGCTCCATTCAATAAAACATTTATCATTTAATCCTTTATTATAAGCGATTTGACCTTATCACTTCAACTTATCTTGGCCTACACATCACTTTTGCACACGTCCTTTCACATCACAACTCTACTCTTTCACAAATCAAATCACCATGAATTTCCTCCCTATCACACTTCACAACTCAACTGCATATTAATATCGCATTTTTAACCATGTCACAATTTTGCAATTATAACCATATCACAATATCTCAATTTTTCCAATTTTGAAAGTCTGAAAATATCACATTTTTCACATCGATGATTATAACATATTGCATTTCAATGATCCCTTAATTGATTCCATGTGTGACATGCACGAAAAAAACCCAACATGTGTCTCCCCATCATAGTCTCAAGGTCCTTTAACAATTTCACATCTCTGAATGTGATATGGCTTCTTGACCGTCCATATTCCTCTGTCATCCTGCGAAGTGATCTTGATCATTCACCTTCCACTTCATTTATACGATAGGATCTTAACCATCCATTGCTCTCACTTTGGAATTGTGATATATCAACCATTCATTCTCCATTTTTACCCTTGCAATATAATATCCACCATCCATTCACCCTTCATACTTTTGTTCTAATCCTCTGGAACTTAGGCAAAGATCATAGTTCTTGTCTTCGAAATTTGTTTTTCCTCCCATCCATAGTAATACCACTGCAATTACCACTAAATGGACCCATCTGCCATTTCAATAAGGAAATCTCAACTCATATGCACCTGCACACAAATTTCTAAGAAAAAATCAAAATGTCAGTTCCACAAAGGAAAAATTCAAAAATTTCATCAATATCGCTCAACACAAAGAGGTATTCTAACTACGTAGATTCACAATTTAATGCATTTTATACTCTGTCAATGACTCATTTAGAAATGAATTGTGAATTAACCCTTGAACAGTTAGAGACAAACCTTCCAAAACAAAATTGTTCACACAACACATATATCAAAACCCCTTCCCATCACTCTCATTGCACACTATGTTTTTTATTAATATAACAGAGGATATTACAAAGGCTAACAACTATACTCGTAAGACTCTCAAATCTTGACTCATAAGGCCCAAAACTATCAATTCTAGTCCAAAGCCCCTTATGTTTCAAAATGATTGCCAACATATACAAAAGAGGAATCATGAACCAATTTCACTTCAAATCCAACAATCTCTCAATATTTCCTAAAGCTTCTCTCAATTCCATTCTTTACTCAACCAAAATCTTATATTAGACCTCTACATCCCTAAAATCCTCACTCTTCCTAGGATTACTCACTCATCCCTAATATATATACAACTCAAGAGATATTTTTAATTAATCAAATTACATTTAAATCTCTTTAGAAATCAAACTAAACGTTTTAAAATAAACAAGATAATTTAGGGAACCCACTCCCTTTAGTAAATGTGTGATAAAAATCCTAGGTTTTATCAACTTTGAAGAATGCTCCTGCATCATAATCCCCAGGTTGAAATAATTCATGGACTCCTATTCATGAGTCTTCCAACTTCCTTTCTTGTTGTGGAGCGATAAAAATGTGTCTTTGTAACTCCTAATTACCTCACATTAATTGTCAACCCAGGGACGACTTTTTGTTTCAAGAGTGTACTCAGTCTGAGGCGGCTATTTACTCAAGAGTAATGTTTGTGAAGATGTAGTATAGAAATATAAATGCAGAAATAATAAATGCTTGAAAAGAATTCTAATTACAAATGACATAAATGTAAAGACTACACTACAGCAACCTTGCTAGACATCGATTAGGGATGCAATAGTAATAACTCTTTCCCCTAGAAATAGATGTGAGATGACCAAATCTGGGGACCTGGAATGATTAGCTCTGCCCTCTACAGTTTAGAGATCTCAAAGCAAGTGAAAACAACTCAAAGGAAATGAAATCTAAAACGCAAACTGGAAAGGAACAACAATCTAAAAGCAATGAACAAGAATTGAATAGTAGCGTAAAATAAACAGTGAATTCAATTCATAACCAAGCAAACTAGATTTCTACTCTTTAATCCTGTCGACAGCCACGCAACAATCAACTATCGTAATTCATAAACAAAAGGAATAACAACTGGAATTAGATACAGAAAAACAACATTTTATAACAATTGAATCATGAATCATGCTTCTTATAAAGAATGGAATAACAATGACTCTGTATTTGATCCAATTAGCAATAACTCAATTCTTTAATTGTAATAAACGAACTTCACACAACAGAAATAGACTAATAGAAATACAAACAGCAGATCGCTCCACCAGGGCCGGGCCCTCAACCACCGGTGAAGCGTTGCTGTGCTTTACTCCAGCGCTTGAGAAATGGAACAACATTGAACTCTTTTATTAATCAGGCATTAATAATGTTTACAAACAGCTCACACTCTCTTAACAAGAGTCGATGCACAATTCTGCAAATTACAATAAGAAAAGTCTCTCCATCCCCCCATACACAATACATGCTTCTCCTTTTATAATCAGAAGGTGGAGAAATTAAATAGCAAATAGGATCTCTAATAATAATATTGAATTTCTTCCAACCAATTGATCAACAATAAAATAGATTTACATCCATCTTTCAACAACAGCAAGTCGAATTTGGCTTTGTAGCTGAGATTTGGAGGACGGCCGCAACCACAGATCTGAGAAAATCGTGCTCAAAGAACCCTGCGTTTCTCTCAGTACAAGCCGAATTTGGGCAAACCGTTCTTTACTAAAGTTAATTGGGTCCGTTTTGAACAAAACCCATGTTCCGGATTTTCCAGATTCATCTTCATTTGCTCAGAATCTCAACCGCAAAACTGTCACTCCTTATTCCAGCGCATTTCTGAGTTGGCACTTTTAATGATCAAATCTTCAATCTGGAAATTATCTTGGAGGCTAAAAATGATGAATAATGTTACAACTGATTTATTAAAACTATCATTGATAAAATCATGCATAATCATCAATTTATTAGAAATAAAGGAGAATAAATAATATTCATTCATAAGAGCATAAATCATTATAAAATGGATTTAAATAATAAATTATAATAAATGTCATGATGAAGAATGGTAGAAATGGGTGGAATAAGCGTTCACAAGTGATAATAATAATGGCATATTAACGGCCCAACATACCCCCACACTCAATATGTTGTATGCCCTCATGCAACGAAAACCTGAATATATTGCATGTCCTCATGCAACCCAAAGACAAAAACCCATGTGTTAACCAAGCAATAAAAAATATGTTCATCTCAGCTCATGAAATGGATAGAACAAATGAATTCTTACTTAATTAATGAATATTCACTTTTAGTAATCTTGATGAAGGCATAACAATTTTTATATTGACATTCAACTATATGTATATATGAAGTTGCAACAAAATATGATATAAGTAACATCAAACTTCATTAACCATTTTCTCAAAAACTACAAACCAGCTTTTGTTGAAATTTGGCAAGTAAATTTATAATATATGAATGTCTTTATGATCCAAAAATCAGACTGTTTTGATGCATGGATCATGAGATATAAACAAAATGACTGTAGCTGAGAGTGCATGATTTCCGAAATTTTATGAACCAAAATTTCTTGAAATTGTCTGGGTTTGTATTAATGATACGTCTGCATTTTCCAAAAATCACAAGAATTGAGTTCATGGTTTTAAAAATATTATGCAAATCAATTTCTGCACTGAAATTGTATGCCTTAAATGAGAAAGAAAATTGAAAACATCCATCATGCGTAGCAATTCCTCCCCCTCTCTGAAGAATTAGCATGCCCTCATGCAATGCTAGAAAACAAATAGAGGTGGTTGCCACCATCTGTTGAATTCTATGCTTGGTGTAAAACAACATAGAATAATGGAGGTGTTGAGAATGAATAAGAATAACAATGGATGATAAAGAATATGGATGACATGGTCATAAGAAAGAAATGAATGAAAGGAACACTCCCCCATACTCGAAAATGATATGCCGCTGAAAAATAGGGAGTGGTATAGATGTGGACTGAAGGATGATAAATGATGCTCAAAATGGATTTTTATGAAATTCTCCTAAATTTGTAATAAATCAGAAAATTATGCGATTTTACCTCAAGTTTTACCTCCAAAAAGAAAAAATGTGGAATGACATATATGGACTGGCAGTTGTTGAAGCTGATGTAGGCAGAGTTGGTGCTGAAAGTGATGCAAAAGGTGGAATCCAGGTAAGCACATCATGTCTGAAGAATTGTTCACGTTCGCGAGTTGCTCGAGCCTCTTCTGTTAGTTGCAATACTGTAGTCATGCTGTGAATAGAATTCTGCCCATACTTGTTGTTTTCCTGCAAACAAAGCACTATTTGGCATACAATGTTCTTGAATCCATAGTGTAAGCAATAGATAAGATGCATGCAAAAAATTCAATCAGAAAAACTTATGTATACATGCAATACTAATATTTTGGCAAATCAACAAGTGATGGCATAGTGCAGTAATCATATCGCATGCAATCCCATAATGCATACATTCCCCCCTCCAATTGGAAAAAGAATTCCATGACCATAAAGCATATGAGAGGTGTTGTGCTGATGGCAAGGTAAGGGAATGAACAATATAGTAGTAAATGAAACAGAGTACACATATCAATGATAGGACAACGAGAGTTATGATTATAATGAGAGCAGAGTGTGTAAAGATAGTTATGAATAAGAGATAGGACGCTTTGAATTGATGATAGGTGATGAAAAAGAGAAAAAGAACAACAATATACCAAAAAGATGCTTTACTGGTAGTATGCTAGCTGAAAATGATGCGATTGATCATAAAACAATTTCTCATGCATAAAGGTTCAAAATAGGGAAAAAAAGTAAGGAAATAACTTCTCTGATAAAAAGAAAAAATAAGAAAAGGGTATTATAGTAATAATTGACGATAAGATATAACTTCAATACCATAAGCAGAGCCGCTGCTGCCAGCAGGCGTCCATAGCCTCGGCAGGGTTGCTTTTTAACCCATATGAGCCAGAATCCTCAATTTATAACTAGAGAGTTACATTATTGTTCTACAGAAAAGATCAATGTGTTGGCGTGGTAACCAGATAACCACACTGCCATTCATTGGGATGTAGCAAAAGTGATCAGGCCGGCTCGTGATGAGACCTCCTGTTCCAAGGATAATTGGGCTATCCAATGGATCATAACCCTGGTGTGGTGGCCATAATGGGAATGTCACTTTGTTACAGCCTTATGAACATGGTAGGCTGGCTCGTAATGAGACCCCCTCTCCTCCATCTGCGAACAAAATTTTGTTATTATTACACATTTTTATGATAAAAAGAGGGAGGCTCAGTACTCCTTAAGAGCAGGGATGGTGGAAGAAGTTGAACATGTCAATAGAAAAAAATATACCCATAATCTCATTTATTACAGACAGAGAAGATTATAATCCAAAAGGGTGGAACCAGCATGGTATTAAGATAATCAATCAACATCATGTTCAATAGAAAACAATGCAGTAAAGTTGTATATAAATAATTGTGTCCCTTTTGAAAATAAGCTATCATCAAGGAGCTGTCCTGTTAAAGATCATAACGTGAATGATATTATCTCGCTTCAATAGAATCCATAATTCTTGTCCTCATAAAAATAGTGTACTTCATGCCATGAAGGGGAATCAGTAAAATGTGGTTGAGATGAACTAAAAATAATTCCACAAGAGGAAGGAAGGGTTGCTCCCAAAGTGTTGCTTCTTTGAAGGAACAACAAAAACACTCGAAAAAAGTGTTGTTCCTTGTAGGGAACAACAAAGGAAATGCACACAAAAAAACAAAAATACACACAAAAAAAGTGTGAAAATGCAAATGTCGTTCCTTTGGAAAAAGGAACAGCAAAAACACTCAAAAAAAGTGTTGTTCTTTGTAGGGAACAACAAAGGAAATGCACACCAAAAAGAAAAAATACACACAAAAAGTGTGAAAATGAAAATGTCGTTCCTTTGGAAAAAGGAACAGCAAAAACGCAAGTGCCGTTCCTTTGGAAAAGGAACAGCGAAATGGACAGTCATATAATGCAAACATGCAAAAAAACAAATTAGCTGTTCACGGTATTGATGCTGAGGATGAGTTACACTTTGAATGAAGCAATACCTGAAACACAAAATATAAGAGAAATTAGAAAAAAAAACAACAAAAACAGTATGTAAATAAATAAATTAAGTTACAACAGCTATGATGTTATGTCAAAAAAATGATTTGCTTGAAAAATGTTTTGGCAGCAAAGACATGACATGAATCTTCAAATGGAAATCAATTCTTCATTTCTTCTATTACGAATCCGTTGGGTGATGAGTTAGATGAAATTCCTTTGTTTCATAAAATTTCTTTCAAAAATCACTCGTCCATAAATTGACCTTCTTTATTTTCCCAAGACCTGCAAAAAACGAGTGTCTACCTGCAAGAAAACATTAAATCATGGAGAAAGAGAGGTGCGCGGGCTCCCCTAATCCAAGAATTATGCAAAAAAATAACAAGTAGTTACTCTGTAAAACAAATCCACGGAGAAAATAACAAAGTAAAATTTATTTGTTACCTGCGGGAGAGCAGTGGCCAATCATGCTAACCTGCAGTGTTTTAGTCACAACTTCTTTGTTTTTTGTCCAAATTGAGTGATTCAAAAGCCAAATGAGAGCTAATTCAAAGGTTAATCTCCAATAGCAACAAGTTTTAAAAATTCAATGATATGATATGTCAATTTTACTTAGAACAACCTGCATAACAGAGTCATTTTCGCTTACCCCACTTAGAACAACAGTGAATGTTTTAAGCATAGATTCTTCGTTTGATGTCGGATTCGAATGATTCCAATTGGAAATGAAAGTATATTCATTTATTTATCTCCAATAGAAACATGTTTTGAAGAAAAGAAGAATTGATAGGTGAAATACTGTAAAGAACATCCGGAAAAACAGAGTTTTAAGGGTGCTGATTTACGATAGACAGTCAGTATTTTGATCATAACTTCCCCATACGATATCAAAAATGAGTGATTCCAATTGCATTGGAAACTATATTCATAGGTAAATCTACCATAGAAACAGGTTTTAAAAATTCATTCATTTAGGCCTCCAAAAACTGACTGTCCCAACTCTATTCTTGAGCTGCCCGCTAGACATCTGGTCAATGTTTTGGTTCTAACTTACTCGTTTCAAATCCAAATTGAGTTATTCAAATTGGGTTGGAAAGTAGACATCAAGGGCTACTTAGGATAGAAACAGGTTTTAAAAATATTCCCTTTTGGTCCCTCAAAACATGACTGTCCCGACTGTTTTTGCAGAAATTTCATCAAGCCCACAAGCCAAAAAAATATGATATTGAAGCATTTTTTCAAATTGGTGATAAAAGTAAATATGAGTGTTTTTAGAACTATTATTTCCATTATAAGTCATCTACATACACAAATGAATTAAAAAATTATCACCAATGTTGATTTGCATAGCATGTTGCAACAAAAAAACACTAGTTTTACATGGGAAAACAAAATGCATTTATTTATTCCCTTATTTATTTTATTTTCTACACTAACCTATTTTGATTTGAAAAATGAATATGACTACGTATATGAGTACTTCCAGTGGAGCCATTTTCAAAATAAGGCTTCATGTATACACATACCCAAATTTGAAAAATACATGTTGATAAAAATTAGGGTATGAGAAGCCAACTTCCCTTGAAAATATGGAGTCAAAAATTGTTGAAATGGGGAGCAATGTTGCAAACAAGTGATGGAGTGAAACCAATCTTCAATATATCCTTTATTTTCTTGATTTCCCATCATATCATGAGGTTCTTGAGCTTTTAAAATGGTTTGTTGATGCAAACTAGAAGTAAGCTCATTTTCTTCCATAACTTCTACAATTTTTGAATTTGAAACATTCTGAATCTCATTGTAAGTTTTCTCTAATGGCGCATGTGAGATAGAATGGGTGGGAAGGGTGGATAAATTTGGCAGTTCAACACTGTAAGTATGTTGTACTGGTTTATTGCGGTGAGGGTGTGGAATTAGTTGAGCAGGAAATTCAAAAGTAAAAATGTTGGACAGTTTCTTACCATAACAGAAGATGTCCTTCATGTGTTCCTTCAAAGCTCCTTCTTCCAATGTTCCTGTCAATTAATTAGTGAAATGGGTGGTGCTTACATCACCACTTGAATGAAATCATGTGATTCATTTTTCAAAATTTCTATTTTTTCCCTAGTCATTCACACAAAAATTCAAACATCTATTTCTACCCAACAAAGCAACAACAAATCTGTTAGGAAAGCGGACAGTGGAGCAGGGGTTTTACATGCTCCGCACGTAGGTTCTTACCTTCCGTTTTTAAGATCCAACTCTTCCCTAGCAGGCACTCATCAGATTCACACTACTCTTTAGAAATGGCTACACTCTCCCCAGCAACGGCGCCAAAATGTGGAGCGATAAAAAGGTGTCTTTGTAACTCCTAATTACCTCACATTAATTGTCAACCCAGTGACGACTTTTTGTTTCAAGAGTGTACTCAGTCTGAGGCGGCTATTTACTCAAGAGTAATGTTTGTGAAGATGTAGTATAGAAATACAAATGCAGAAATAATAAATGCTTGAAAAGAAATCTGCTTGAAAAGAAATCTAATTACAAATGACAGAAATGTAAAGACTACACTACAACAACCTTGCTAGACATCGATTAGGGACGCAGTAGTAATAAATCTTTCCCCTAGAAATCGATGTGAGATGACCAAATCTGGGGACCTGGAATGATTAGCTCTGCCCTCTACAGTTTAGAGATCTCAAAGCAAGTGAAAACAACTCAAAGGAAATGAAATCTAAAACGCAAACTGGAAAGGAACAACAATCTAAAAGCAATGAACAGAAATTGAATAGCAGCGTAAAATAAACAGTGAATTCAATTCATAACCAAGCAAACTAGATTTCTACTCTTTAATCCTGTCGACAGCCACGCAACAATCAACTATCGTAATTCATAAACAAAAGGAATAACAACTGGAATTAGATACAGAAAAACAACATTTTATAACAATTAAATCATGAATCATGCTTCTTGTAAAGAATGGAATAACAATGACTCTGTATTTGATCCAATTAGCAATAACTCAATTCTTTAATTGTAATAAACGAACTTCACACAACAGAAATAAACTAATAGAAATACAAACAGCAGATCGCTCCACCAGGGCTGGGTCCTCAACCACTGGTGAAGCGTTGCCGTGCTTTACTCCAGCGCTTGAGAAATGGAACAACAGTGAACTCTTTTATTAATCAGGCATTAATAATGTTTACAAACAGCTCACACTCTCTTAACAAGAGCCGATGCACAATTCTGCAAATTACAATAAGAAAAGTCTCTCCATCCTCCCATACACAATACATGCTTCTCCTTTTATAATCAGAAGGAGGAGAAATTGAATAGTAAATACAATCTCCCATAACAATATTGGATTTCTTCCAACCAATTGATCAACAAGAAAATATATTTACATCCATCTTTCAACAACAGCAAGTCGAATTTGGCTTTGTAGCTGAGATTTGGAGGACGGCCGCAACCACAGATCTGAGAAAATCGTGCTCAAAGAACCCTGCGTTTCTCTCAGTACAAGCCGAATTTGGGCAAACCATTCTTAAATAAGTTAATTGGGTCCGTTCTGAACAAAACCCATGTTCCCGATTTTCCAGATTCGTCTTCATTTGCTCAGAATCTCAACCGCAAAACTGTCACTCCTTATTCCAGCGCATTTCTGAGTTGGCACTTTTAATGATCAAATCTTCAATCTGGAAATTATCTTGGAGGCTAAAAATGGTGAATAATGTTACAACTGATTTATTAAAACTATCATTGATAAAATCATGCATAATCATCAATTTATTAGAAATAAAGGAGAATAAATAATATTCATTCATAAGAGCATAAATCATTATAAAATGGATTTAAATAATAAATTATAATAACTGTCATGATGAAGAATAGTAGAAATGGGTGGAATAAGCGTTCACAAGTGATAATAATAATGGCATATTAACGGCCCAACACTTGTAAAATTAATTAGACTTCATCTTCCATCTTGATGTATGACCTTTTCCAATTGCAGGTGTATTTGTTGCATTCTATCCTTCTCCTGGATGCCAAACCTTGTATTGTAGATGTCTTTTTTCTCTGTTTTCATGAGAATCGCCACTGTATATTTTTTTGATTTTGATATTAAACATAATCATGTCTTCAAGAAAAATAAATATTTTTACCTTTTTGTGTTGCTGTCTTGTCATCATCTGAACAGAATTGAACTTCAACTTCATGTATTCTCCACTAGTTCCATTGTCTTGTACCTGGCTGTATATTTTGATTTCTGACTCTATCACCAACATCCTCTTCTGTTTACAAACCATTTTTTTATATTGTCATGCATATCCTTCCATCTCTTCTCGCTTTGTTGAATTTTTTCTGGATGTTGTCTCATTTCTAAATTTTGTTCTTTGTTCTTCTCTTTGGCCTTCCTTCCTTTCATATTTCTTTTCATTATTCCATTTTCTTCCTTACAAATCTTTAAGCCACTAAGTTTATTTTTTCATTCCTCTTTATTTTCAATCAAAATCTTCCAATTCTTAATTTTAGAAGCTAAATTTCTCTTTGTTTCTGTACAGGATACAAAATCACGATAGACAACATAGTTTCCATTCCACTGCAAAGTGCCTTTCACAATAGTAAAAATTATTGTTAACACCATGAATATGACATTCCATTGAACCCCTTTGATGCTCACTGCAAATGCATAGTTCATGAAAGCAGCCTTGCCTTCATCCTCTAATATTTCCTGTCTCTTTCAAGTTTGTTGATTACATTCACCTTTACTCCTTTTTCAATTTGTACAAACAACATTGTCTTCAATTTTCTACTGTGCATTAGCCTCTTCCAACCTATTTTTAAGTTCATAACTGTCCTCTTTTCTTTTCTTCTTCATAGCCTTTACTGCACTAACTGTACCTCCTTGGACCAAATTCTCCTTATAAATTTTTGTTCTATCATCTTCCACAATGCAATATTTATTAAGATCCCTTTCCATTGATGTTCCATTATGTCCTTTCCAGACAATTTCTTTCCCATCAACTATCAATTCAGGTTCATAATTTCTGAAGAAAATTTGAAGAGGTAATCCCATTACCTCAAGTGTTTGTGCTATACATATACTCTTGATTGATCCTGTCATAAGACTATCTTCATAATTATTTTCTACTTCTTCTTTTGCAATATGCAATTTCCTTTTGTCTTCATACTGTCTGCCATCATTTTTCCAAGTTTTACTAGATTCATCATTGTTAGCTTCCAGAGTAGTCTTCAACAATTTTCCATCTTCAGTGTCTTTAAACACATGTTCAATTAAAAATTGTTCTATTACAGCCATCTCTTCTAACAGCTTCATGTCTTCATCAACCTACATAAATATATCTTCTAAATGATATTAATTACTTGCATACATAGAAAAAACATTAGTTTCAAAAATACAAACCTCCTCTTCTTGATGTATCCATCACCACATCTCTCAGTTGATCTGAACTTCTCCAACAGTTTAGAAAATCATCAATAATTACTTCCTTGGCAAGGTAAACTTCTTGCTCAGGTCTACAATAGCCATATTTTACCTTTAACTCAATTGGTATGAGTTCTTCTCTTAATTTTATGCACATTATCCTCTTTATTTGTTTTTGCAACAACTTCAATTTTATCTTATTTCTTTTCATAGTCCAACCATACCTTTGGCCCCTTTCACAATCTTCAAACAGTATTATTATTCCATTAACACTTTATTTCAATTTAGCAATGTCTTTTTCAAGTAATTCTTGACTGATATTCTTTCCCTTGCCACTTTCCTTGTCATATTTATTTCTTCTATTGTGGCTTCTCTCATGGCCCCTAATAGTCATCTCAGCTTCTTTATGTGGACTCCATTTGCCCACTATGAGCTTACAATAATCCTCTCTCATTTCTTTGTAACAAGTCTTTACTTGTCACCTACACCAAGTCATAATCTTGGTATATTTCCTTGGGTTTCTGCAACAAAACCTCTTTTGAGCACTCCTGCTTCTCAACTTCCAACACTTTCAGTATTTTGTAACCAAGTCTCACCTACCCCTCTCTCTGTTTTGAGAACTCTACTATTCTCTTCTTTTCTACAAGAATTTCCTTTGTTGAACTTTATACTAACAAAAATTTTCTTCCCTTTACACAGTATTTTGATGTGTGTTGGCTGCTACCATTTTCTTCAATGTGAAAATAACTCGAATTAGAAAAAATATGAAAATATAACTCATACCTGAGAGATATTCCAATGATATTATCTCCTTAAGATTTCATTAGCTTGGACGATAAACATGTGGCTTTACTTTTCACTATTTGCAATTCAGTTCTTCTTCCAACTAATTGTCTTTTCCTTCTAAGAACATCCATGTTCTATTAATTTCCTTACAAAATATCTTATTGCAATTTCTTTACTTGATCCCTTGTCCTTTGTCACAACTACCTAGCTACAATTTATTTTTCCTACTTACATTCACATACATATAGCATTAGTTTTTTTTAAACTTACAAGATCCTTCCCTGATCTTGTCTTCCTCAAACCTCTTTCCAAAGTCTGTCTTGAATGAAATGCCTGAAGTATACATTGCCTGCAACATTTCAGGATTATTCTCTACATAAAATATTTTGTGTTCTAATCTCGCAATGACCAATTCCTTTCATACCATAACACCCTGTATCTTGAGCTATTAACAATATAAATTCTACACATACAGTGAGAATAAAATTCAATCTTTGAATAAAAAACCCCAAAGAGAACTAATCTTGCTCTGATACCAAAAATGATGCAGGGCTAACTACTAAACCTGCCTTAACCCGGGATTATACTCCTTCTAGAGTATCTATTCTGAGTTTTACAATTAATATAAGTTCATAAAACCTCTTAACTCTTTATAAACCAACTTTATTCATGATAGAATTCATTGGTGGAAGTTCCCTTTAATACAACCTTTATCTTTTAATCCTTTATTATAAGTTATTTAAGCTTATCACTTCAACTTACCTTTCTTCGCCTAACCATCACTTCCACACACATCGTTTCACATTAACCAATGAATTTTTATCACATCACAACTCTACTCTTTCAAAAATCGCATCACCATGACTTTTCTCCCTATCGCACTTTGCAGCTCAACCGTATTTCAATATCGCAGTTTTAACCATATCACAATATCACAATTATAACTATATCTCAATATCACAAATTTTCTGATTTTGCAAGTTGACAAATATTACATTTTGCACATTGACGATTATAACATATTGCATTTCAATTATCCCTTAACCAATGCGATATGTAATATGCATGAAAAAACCTGACACATTCCTCCTCATCGCTGTCTCAAGATCCTTTAACAATTTCGCATATCTGATTGTGATATGGATTCCTAACCGTCCATCTTCCATTGTCATCCTATGATGTGATCTCGACCATTCACCTTCCACTTCATTTCCATGATAGGATATTAACCATCCATCACTCTCTCTTCTAATCTGCGATATAATTTTATCCAAGTCTTACTAGATTCATCATTTCAGCTTCCATAGTAGTCTTTAATAGTTGTCCATCTTCAATGTCCTTGAACACATGTTAAATTAAGAAATTTTCTATTACATCCATCTCTTCTAACAGCTTCATGTATTCATCAACCTACATAAATACATATTCTAAAGGATATTCATCACCTTCATACATAGAAAAAACATTAGTTTCAAAAATAAAAACCTCCTCTTCCTGATGTATCCATCAGCACATCTATGAGCTGATTTGAACTTGTCCAACAGTTCAGGAAATCATCAATAATTCCTTCCTAATAAAGGTAAACTTCTTGCTCAGATCTACAATAGACATCTTTCACCTTTAACTCAATTTCTTCGATTTCTTCTTTTAATCTGATGCACATTCTCCTCTTTTTATATTTCCGTAACAACTTCCATTTTATCTTATTTCTTTTCATATTCCAACCATACCTTTGGCCCCTTTCACAGTCTTTAAGCAGCATTATTATTGCTTCAACACTTGCTTTCAATTCAGCAATGTATTTGTCAAGTACTTCTTGACTCATCTTATTTCCCTTGCCACTTTCCTTGTCAAATTTCTTTCTTTTGTTTTGGCTTCTCTCATGACCCCTAGTAGTCATCTCGGCTTCTTTATGTGGACTCCCTTTGCCCACTATGAGCTTACAATAATCCTCTCTCATTTCTTTGTAACAATTCTTTACTTGTCACCTAAACCAACTCATCATATATTTCCCTGGGTTTCTAAAACAAAACCTCTTTTGAGAACTCTTGCCCCTTAACTTCCAACGTTGTTAGGATTTTGTAACCAGCTCTCACATGCCCCTCTCTCTATTTTGATAACTCTACTATTCTCTTATTTTCTACAACAATTTCCTTTGTTGAATTTTCTACTAACAAAAAATTTCATCCCTTTACACAGTCATTTTTTGTGTGTTGGTTGCTATCATTCTCTTTATTGTGAAAATAAATCAAATTATACCAAATATCAAAATATAACTCATACATCAGAGATATTCCTATGATATTATCTCCTTAAGCTTTCATTAGCTTGGAAAATAAACATGTTGATTTACTTTTCATTGTCTAAAATTTAGTTCTTCTTCCAAGTAATTGTCTTTTCCTTCTAAGAACATCCATGTTCTATTCATTTTCTTACAACCTCTCTTGTTGCAATTTCTTCACTTGATTCATTATCCTTTGTCATAACTACCTGGCTGCAATTTATTTTTGCTACTTACATTCACATACATATACCATTATTATTTTTTTTAAATTCAAAGATCCTTCCCTAATCTTTTCTTCCTCAAACCTCTTTCCATAGTCTATCTTGAATGAAATGGTTGAAGTCTTCATTTCCTGCAACATTTGAGGATTATTCTCCGCATAAACTATTTTGTGTTCTGATCTCCCAATGACCAATTCCTTTCATGCCTTAACACCGTATATCTGGAGCTATTACCAATGTAAATTATACACATAATGAGAATAAAATTCAATCTTTCAACAAAAAACCCCAAAGAGCACTAATCTTGCTTTGAAACCAAAAATGATGCAAGGTTAACTTCTAAACCCACCTTAACCTAGGATTATACTCCTTCTAGAGCATATGCACTAAATTTTTAATTAATATAGGTTCATAAACCCTCTTAAATCCTTATAAACCCACTTTATTCATCAAAAAATTCATTGGCAGAACCTCCCTTTAATACAACCTTTACCTTTTAATCCTTTATTATAAGTGCTTTAACCTTAGCACTTCAACTTACCTTTCTTCTCCTAAATATCACTTCGGCAGATGCCATTTTACATTAACCGAGGCAGTTTTATCACATCGCAACTCTACTCTTTCAAAAATTGCATCATTGTTACTTTCCACCCGATTTCACTTCACAGCTCAACTGCATCGTAATATCGTAGTTTTAACCATATCACAATATCACAATTATAGCCGTACCTCAATATCACAATTTTTCCAATTTCGCAAGTCGGAAAATATTACATTTCACATATTGACGATTATAACATATTTCATTTCAATGATCCCTTAACTGATGTGATATGTGATATGCATGAAAAAATCATACACTTGTCTCCTCATCATAGTCTCAAGGTCCTTTAACGATTTCACATCTCTGAGTGTGATATGGATTCCTGACCATCCATCTTCCATTTTCATCCTGCAATGTGATCTCAACCATTCACCTTCCACTTCATTTCTTCGATAGGATCTTAACCATCCATTTCTCTCTCTTATCATCTGTGATATAATCTTAACCATTCATTCTCAAGATTCACCATTGTGATCTAATCTCCACCATTCATTCACCCTTCACACTTTTGTTCTGAATCTTCTTGAAATTAGGGAAAAATCATAGTTTCTGTCTTTGGAAGGTATATTTGTTTTTCCTCTCGTCCACAGTAATACCACTGCAATTACTACCAAACGAACCCATCTGCCATTTCAATAAGGAAATATCGACTCATATGCACCTGCACATATATTTCTAAGAAAAATTCTAAACAGGGGTTCCACAAAGGAAAACTTCAGAAATTTCATCAATATTTCTCAACATAGAGAAATCTTGTAACTATGCAGATTCAAAATTTAATGCATTTTATACCCTATCAATGACTCATTCATAAATTAATTATGAATTCACCCTTGAACATGTAGAGATGAACCTCCTAAACAAGAAAGTTTCACACAACACAAATATCAAAACCCCATCTCATTACTCTCAATGCACATTGTGTTTTTTTATTAATTTAACAGATTATATTTACAAAGGCTAATAGATATACTCGTAAGACTATTAAATCCTGTCTCATAAGGCCAAAGACTATCAAGTTTGGGCCAAACCCCCTTATGTTTCTAAATTCTTACCAACATATATAAAAAAGGAATCATGAACCAATTTCAGTTGAGATCCAACAATCTATCAATATTTCCTAAAGCTTATCTCAATTCCATTCTTTATTCAACCAAAATATTATATTAGCCCTCTAGATCCCTAAAATCCTCACTCTTCCTAGGATTAATGACTCATCCCTAATATCTCTACAACTCACGAGATATGCTTCATTAATCAAATTACATTTAAATATCTTTAGAGATAAAACTAAACTTAGGAAAATAAACAAAAGAATTAAGGGAATCCATTCCCTTTAGTAAATGTGTGATAAAACTCCTAGGTATTATAAACCCTGAAGAATTCTCCTACATCGGGAAGGGAAAATGAGTGAAAGATTGATGGGAATTGGGATTTAGGAGCCTAGGTCAAAATAGCACCTAGGGCTTAGGGTTTTTGGCATTAGTAGCTTAGGGATAGGGATTATGATAGCAAGGATTTGGAAATGATTTTTAACAATGTAGGAATGTCATTGAGTGTAATGGAAATGGTATTTTGGGAATTATGAGTGTGTTAGCTAGTAATTTTTCATTGTCCCTACAATTTCCATCTCGCCCATTGGAGGGACGTTTCTGTGACCAATAAGCAGTGTCATGCCTTGCAAATACCATCATTGCATCCCTTGCCATGAGGACAACAATCCTTTTTTTGACCATTTATAGAGTAGACCACTAAAAACACCTATTTTTGACTTGGCATTGATAGCCTGTTATGCCCTCGTGTCAATGACGAAAATTAACATTGAGCATGTGCTAGCT
The DNA here is from genome assembly GCA_034641835.2 of Pinus albicaulis. Classification (NCBI taxonomy): domain Eukaryota; kingdom Viridiplantae; phylum Streptophyta; class Pinopsida; order Pinales; family Pinaceae; genus Pinus; species Pinus albicaulis. The sequence goes on from CM076575.1 coordinate 1,229,668,802, forward strand.
GGCGCTTTGTCCTAGTTAAGCACCCGCGCCAATCTTTTTATGGAATTTTTTTTTAAAAAAAGAGATGAAGTTTCGATCACAACAACTTCGTGGATGAGTCATAGGGGGTGGTTCGAGTGAACAACCACGACCTTCCTCCTTTGGCCTCTTTTTTCCACCTTATGGGGAAGCCTCCCAAGGGATAAGGCCTCCCTTCCACTATTTTAGGAATCCCAACCTCCTCCTCTCCTCTATAAATATAGCCATATTCATGGATGTGCTAGCTGAATAGTTGAATGGCTGAATAGGTGAATGCTTGGAAGCTAAACTTGTAGGAAGGAAACTATAGTCGGGAAACTATTGAGAGCCAAGCCAAAGAGAGAGAGCTTCGTCCAGATTCCCGATAGGCTTTGTTGAGACATGCTCCACTGTCAGCCTCGCCAAAGGAATATCATAGCGTTAGAGAATTTGGTTGTAATCTCCCTTTTGTTATTTATAATATAAGCGACTCTGATTTTGATTATGTTCATGTGTTCATTTCCTTATGTAATGCAATGAATTATATCCTCTCTGAATGATATATGGTTACATGCTTTATATTTTATGTTGTATTTTGTTGTTTCCTTTCAAGTGTAAAGGTGTTCGGATGTGTCGAACGGAAGGATCATGATTTTTCAAGTGGGGGATGGAAAACATCTTCTTTTCTTCAAATGACAACTGCATGGGATTTGAGGTAGGCTACTCATCATGATATTTGTATTTTTGTAACTAGGAACCAATTTCATTGCATGACTTGATTGTTGCTAGACCCGATTTGGGCTAGTGGGATTGCCTCTGTCTGCAGAGGGGATTTTCCTCCTAAACAAACTGGAGACTCCACTAGGGAGTCAATTGGAGTTAGTATTTCTTATTTTGGTTGTTTTTGGCTTTTGATTGCTTTGTTTTCTCTTCTGGTTCACCGTTCCTTGGCCTTAGACCCCTTTTCAGCCCTAGAGGATCAGATCTGACCTCTTCTTTTCCAAAATTTTCATCTTTTCATGGTTGTCTTGATTGGCACGGTTTCCACCCTGATAGTTGTGCCCATTGGTGCAAGTTTCCAGTTCATCACCCGCACCATCCCCTGTCTGGCACGGATTATAGCCATATAGTTGCGCCATTTCTTGTAGGTGCTAAGGTTTTCCCTTGTTCGGGATTTTTTTGGTCAGTACATTTGCTTCTGGGTTATTTTTAGATTTTTCTTGAAGTGGTGAGTCTGGTCTTGGTTGGGAGAAATTCTTTGTTTTTTTCATTTTTAGGCATTGGCGCTTGTTGTCAGTTAGCAACCCACGCCAATTGGCCATTGGCGCTAGTTGTCAGTGAGAAAGTCACACCAGTTGGCACAAGTTTCACCCACAAAAGTCGTGCCAATTTCAAGGTGTGAGAAAATTGAGAATTTTTCCCTAAATCCTTCACCAGTGTGTCTTTCACTTCCGGTCTTTTCTTTGTATGAGCATAGATTACATTGCTCATTGTTCAATTGGAATTTTTTCTTTCCATGATTGCTTGATGTAAAAGGGAATGAATGCCTTGTTTTGAGCTGATGCTTTGGAACTCCTTTTTGTGCTTGACCTCATATGTCTTGTAGCCTTTTGAGGGATTTCATTATAAAGTGTTTAAAAAAACAATTGCATTCCTAGTGTTTGTTTACATCTCTTTTGAATTCATCCTTCATTAAGGAGATTTGCGTTCATTTAGTTTTCATCTCAAAATTTTCTTTGCGTTAGAATGCATTAGATCACATTGCATTGAAAAGTATTTTTGAGATTTATCATTGAACTTAGATAACATTGTTTAATGATTGAAAACTAAAAATCGCATTGAGTGCATTCTCTTTCATTAAAAGCATGCATTAAGTAGATTCTCATTTCATCGAAAAATGCATTGAGTGCATTCTTATCATTTGAAAAGAAAAAGGAAATTGTGCACATATTACAATTGCATAGTTTTTGGAAAAGAGGACTCTGCATAGATTACATTGCATTATTCGAATCGTTGAATGTTCGAGATTACTTTTGGATAGTGAAAGTCATCTATTTTGGAAAAAGTTTCATTTTCAGTATTGATGTTTCTTTCATCATTGTTTGAAGCTCTTCCTTTAACTAGATATCATTCATCGAATTGAAAGATTTCTTTTCTCATATAGCTGCATATAGGAGATTGTCAGATGACATGCGGTAGGGCCTTGAAACTGAGACATAATTGAAGATCAAATTTAAAATTTATTCAATCAACATAAGGCAGTATTGAAACCTAACAAAAAAATTTAGTGGTCTAGGCTAGAGACGTGTTCTGGCATCCTAAAAACCTAGTAGTTGTCGTTCGCCATCTAGATCTAGATAGCGCTAGTACAGACTTGTGCTCTCTGTATCGTCGAGTATATAACGGGAGACCCCACTAGGTTACAATCCTGTTATCCATAGGAAGCTGAGTATGCCGCCTTGTAACTATGATACCCCTAACACAGCATTCAGGGAGACTACCTGCATGTATGGAAAGTCCTTGGTCATTTCTCTTTCATTTGTTCACCAAGGTGTATATTGCAGTTCACAGAAACTTGTTACACCTCTTACCTAGATTACCAGAGCAGTCAGATTTATCTTTACTGACTCCCTAAATTTGAAAAGATCATCAAGCGCTTGTCCTTTCACACTTGTTTCCAAACTAAAAGTGATAGAGTCACCTTTTTCTTATTTCTCGACTCTTAAAATATGAAACAGTAGAGTTTGGTTTCAGTGTTTTAAAATTAACTTCCCATGAAATATTCCTGGTTAACGTTAGTTTCCTAAGGCTGTTGTTTTGAGTTGTCTCTGATGGAAACTTTTCCGGAGTTCACCAACCAAGTAATCCCCTCTGAAGGGAATCCTGGTCCTTTTCCTCCTTTTGGAAATGTTGGTGCTCCTTATATGGAAATGATGTCCCATCCTGGGTTAACTGTTGGGTTCCCTGTTTGGTTGTTTTCAAACTCTGTAGTCCTGAGTGTTCTGGCTACCGTACCATCCACTCCTCCGCCTGAGAAACACCATGTTAATTCAAAAGTGGACCTCTCCCATTCTTTGTCTTTTTCTTCATCCTCATATTCTACTTCTCCTGGTGAAATATTGGATTCTAGTACCCAGGTGGCTAAGAAGAAGAAGAAGAATACGAAGAATAAGAAGTCAGATAAAGGAGAGGCTAGCTCTACAACTATTGCGCCTAAGAGACCATCCATCAATAAACCTTCCAACCCTCCACGGAAAGTTAAGTTCCCTTGCATGTTGTGCCAGGGAAACCATCTTCTTAGAGATTTCCCTGGTATTCCCAAGATGCTCAAAGTATGGTCCAACATTCATCCACTATTGCCTTTGGCTTCCAGGAGTTAGGGTGGGGGCACGTCCTCAGCTAGTGTTGGTAAAGCTCATAAGAAGCAGGGTAATATTTCCAATCCCTGTAAGTTGCGTGAAGGGCACCATGCCATTCACCTTTGTATGTATATGGATGAAGCCAAGAGAGTTTTGGACAACTCAACTATTTCTGCACTGTGCCTTCCGGCTGGTTACAAATAGCTTTCATTGAGTCCTCCGCTAGTTGATCCTCCGATCGGTCAAGAGTCATCCTTGCCTAATCCTGCTCCCCCCAACATTCACCATCATGAATCCATCCCTGACCACCCATTGGTCGTGGGATCAGTTGAGTTGGCCCCGTCTACGGTGCACTAGGTCCTTTTCGTTGAGAGTGGATCTCACATCCCTCAAGTGTTGAGCACTAGAAAAGGTATGAATTCCCCATGCATTTTCTCATATTTTTCCTTTAAACATAACTATTTTTATTCTAGAAAGGTGGTTTATTGTATAATTATGGTAGAATTGCAAAGACTTGTGTTTATTGTGAAAAGTAACTAAAAATTGCCTTTTATTGTTAAAAAAGGAAACAAACGGAGTAAACAACTATTCGAGAGGCAAGGCTAAAGCAGGAGTAACCGTTGTTCCTCCAGTAATAGACCATATCCAGTCAAAGAGAAGGAAATCAAAATGCATAGCTAAGAGAAGACAGGGAACAACACGACTACGGCCGAAGAAGATCAAGTGCTAGCTAAAGAGAGAAAAGGAGTGAATCCCTTAGGATCTTTCGATCCTAAGGGATCGATGTTCAGTCTTATCTTGTTCCTTGTCTTATTCTTCGAAATTGTTATAAAAGGAAATGCCTTTAGAGATCTAAAGGGGTCGAATTATTGATTAAACATTTCCCTTGTAACCCTGCATTTTCTTATTGACTCTCGTGATCAGAGAGTGACTGTTGTAAACACTATTTATGTTTGATTAATATAAGAATGTGTTTCCGTCCCATCTCTTAGCTCTGTAGTAGCCTCTACAGTAGGCCAGTTGTTTTTCACTGGTGGGTAAGCGCCTAGCCCTAGTGGATCGATCTGTTGTTTGTATATCTATCTTTCAATTATTGTCGTGTGATAGTTTGTAGTCTTTTTCATTACATTCGCAAGTTAATTGGTTTGCTATTGAATTACTGATTGATTTCGTTATGTTAATGAATTGCATTGCTGTTCCATTTTGACAAGGACCTAATTCTTGTATTATTAATCTTTTTATACCTTACAGATATTTTTTGTTTAGCATTAGATGTTCTGTTCCAATTAATTGTTGTTCTAGTGGATTGCTTTTCATTTTGTATTGCTTAACAATGTTTGTTGTCGACAGGGTTTTGTGTTTAGTAGAATTTTCTATTTGATTCCATTAAGTTAAGATTTGTTGTTCAGATTCATTAGTTAGTATTTTCTATTCGATTCTTCTAAGTTACAGTTTTCCACTCATTTACATTGTTGTTCAATTCCAGTGCACTGTTCATTTCCAATTCAGTAGTTTATAGATTGCAAAGAGTTTGTTTTTAAAGAGTTTTCCCAGTTTAATTTCAATAAGAGCTTTAGTTCAATTTCTATTTCCCTTTAATTTCTTTAAATCGGGACTGTCAACTATAGAGAACATTGGTTATTTCTTACATGTTCCCAGATTGATTGTCTTGTTCTAGTTTGATTTCAATTGCATCAATTTCTAGAGGAATGATTTATTGCTACTGTATCCTTGATTGATGCTTGCTGAGTGAATAGTTGGATTTCAGAGCATTTGAGTTCATGTTATTGTAATTATATTTCTTTTCCAAGAATATTTTTACTCTTGTATTTAGAACACTATGCTACATCTTACAAAGAATTACTCTTAGCTTGAATTGCAGCCTCAGGCAGAATACACTCTTGAAACAAAAAGTCATTCCTGGATTGAATTAATGTAGGATAAATAGGTGTTAAAAATATACCTTTTATACCTCAACATTTTGGCACCGTTGCTGGGGAGAGTGTATGCCATTTAGAAGGAATGATGAAAATTTGACTTTTTTTCTACTTGGGAAGAATTTGGTATTAATGATGGAAGGTAAGAACTTGCGCACCAAGCAAGAAACATACTTGCTCAGGGCCCACTTCACAGCAGAATTGGGTAAAAAATATTTTAGGTAGGAATGAAGGCTTATTTTTTTTGAATGAATAGAAAAGCTAAACAAAACAAAATTCCTCCTAAACCCGAAAAACCTAAGGGACCGGTGACCCTTGGGCGAACAACTTTCATTGAAGAAATCCTTAAGAAAATTGAATCTCAGCCATTAGTAGGACCTAGGAAAGTTATTTCTAGACAACCTACTAGTTCCCCTTAGGCCACAGAGTCACCATCTGTAGCCTTTGATGAGGTACATAGCCAAACATAAGAAATTGAGAAAAATTCCCAAGAAATTGAGAATTATCGCCTAATTTCTTTGCAAGAAGGGAGCTCTAGTAATCTCCGCGACAGAGGAGGAGAAACAGGGGAAACAGAAAAACCAAAATCTCCTCTTGAAGTAATCCAAATAGTGAGCAGCCTAGATAAGGGAAGTGTTGTCAACATCATTCAAAACAAAGGACCTGAATCTCCTCAGATAGTAGGCTAGCAAGGAACACTTATTATTCCGGATCAAGGGAGTGCTGTCAAGGTCATTCCTATTCATTCTAGTCAGCCTAGGAATTCCCTCGAAATCCTAGAAGGATATTGGCACATATTTGATCAAATGGCCCAGAACCAAAACCAACAAACACCTCAACAAACTTCCACACTGCAATATCCCATAGTAGACACTACAGTTAATGCACCTATAAAGGCCATTCCTCTTCAACATATTCCTACATTTCATGGCTTAACATCGGAAGATCCAGATGCATTTCTGTTTGAATTCGATGTATTATGTAGGGGGTATGACTACACTTCCGATCCCCAAAAATTAAAATTATTTCCTTGCACATTAAAAGGAGCAGCCTTACGATGGTTTATGGGGTTAGGTGGAGGTGTTATAAATGATTGGGACCAAATGAAAGCTATGTTTCTAAAGAAATATCAGGATTATTGTAGGTCCAGGGAATTAAAAGATGAAATATTTCAAATGACAGCAAAACCTAATGAAACACTGGAGGAATATGTAGAACACTTTCAATACAACCTCCAGAGATCACCTTATGCATCTTTACCCTTACCTGATAATGTGTTGAAAACTACATTACTTAAATGGATGAAGGAACAATAGGTTGAAACATTAAATATTATGGGAAAAGGTGATATATCTTAGGAAAGTGTTGTTGACATTATTTATTTGTGTATCAGGAGCTCGAGAGGTAGCACAAGGCTAAAATCAGTATAACGTGACATGATCACAAGGGATAATAATACCTCCAGTGAAGGTGTAACCCGCGCAGATATTGGAAATCTGCAGGAAGATTTTAAAACTGATATTCTAGGGACTCTAACAATGCAGTTCGACATTATGAAACCCAAAAAAGAGAAAGCAGAAGTAGAAAAAAACTTGGCAATATTCTGTCCTAAGTGTAGGAATAAACACAACCATAAAGAGTGCCCGCTGGATATAATCAAAGTCTGTGCCATCTACACAAAATTTCACTCCACAGAAGGTTTCCCCTCACTCCCTAGAATGAAAACAGTCTACAAAGAGGTGGAACAATAATTAGAAATGGTATGCCTATTCAATCAACGCCGAAAATGGAAGCCACGACAAATATATATGCCAATTGATCCATCCTCTTCTTTTTAGTGTCCTCAGAATAATGCTCAACAATATAATGGAATGTGGAAAAATCAGCCACCTTTCCCCAATTGGTCACAATAGCCATTCCCTACATCACCATGGCCAAATCAAACGAACCAAACTAATTGGCCAAATTTTCCTTACTATCCACCATTTTGGCAAAAAAATGCTTATCCAACACAATGGTCCCCCTCCACTTCGCAGAGTCAAACCTTGCAGTCAAACTGGTAAAGACCTATAATTAGCCAGTTGGAACAATCCCTCTCTCTCAACCTACACTGCCGACCCCCTATACATTGCCACAAAACCCCCGGACCAATTTAATACCACAAATCCCAGCCCAACCCAACCCAAACCCAAACAGTAAGTTAGTTCAGTCTATCCAAATAATGGAACCACCAGAACTAGAAACTGAACTAAGGGAGTGCAATGACCTTCAATTGAGATCTGGGCGTATGGTAGAAACAGAGGGAGAGAAAAATGTTTAAATTGAAGATCTGTTACCTACAGAAAAAACATTGCAAAAAGGGAATGTGGTTCAACAACAAAATCAACAAGTAACCATCTCTTCTCCACCATTCCGAGAACGATTAATCATACCTCGCCTAATATAATATACTGATTTTGATCTTCTTGGAGAATTAAACAAATTGTGTATAAAATCCCCTCTCCTCCAAGCTATCCAAGACATTCCTATTTATGCAAAGACCATCAAGGAATTATGTATAAAGAAGACAAAGAGGAGAACAACAACCAACCCAACTGTCCAAGTAGTTAGTACTCTATCTGACTTATTATCAGGAATGGAAACACCTGTAAAATATGAAGACCCAAGAAATCCTATAGTGACGGTGAAAATCAATGGGAAATCATATCCAAATGCCTTAGTTGATTTAGGAGCTGCAATTAATATCCTAACAGCCACCACTTGTCAAAAACTTGGCATTACATCATTAGATCCAACAACAACCTTATTGGAATTAGCTGACCGATCGGTAGTCAAACCAGAATGTACACTATAAGATGTAATTGTATATATAGATTCCTGGGAGTACACTGTTGACTTCTTGATTATCAACCCAAAGAACTGGCTAGATGGACACCCGTTGATCCTAGGTAGACCTTGGTTGGCAACTGTCGATGCTTACATTGGTTGCTGACAAGGCAACATGACTATAACAAGGGGAAACTATGTCAAGAACTTATCTTTATATCCCCCAGCCCAACCAAGCCTATCAATAATCAAAACAAGGAAAAAACCTGTATCATATCTCATGGAAAATATGAGATCACCATGATGAGAAGAATGAAGTAAAAGTCACTTACATTATTAACAGTTTCATCAATAAGCCAAAAAATCAGATCCCATTTGCAATTTCACATGATTAAGGCAGCATTTGATAATAAAGAAGAAGAAGATCTTCTAAAAGACATACATGATCAATCAATACCCACTACCTCTATTTACAATAGAAAAATTGTGTAAATTGAACCGGGAAAAACTCTAAACATTAACAAAAACTTGACTACTGAACAAGAAGAGAAGTTGGTCCAATTACTACGAAAATGTAAGGGAACCTTTGCATGGGATTATCCAAACATGAATGGAATTGACCCCAAGTTATGTACACACCACATCTACAAAAAAAAATATGCTAGAACCATTCGCCAACCCCAACGAAGATTAAAACCTCACCTTAAAGATATTGTGAAAGATGAATTACAAAAGTTGTTGGATGTCAATTTCATTTACCCAATATCTGATAGCAAGTGGGTCTCTCCATCAGTAGTGGTTCCAAAGAATAATGGAAAGTGGAGAATATGCGTAGATTACTAAGAACTGAAAAAAGCAACCCAGAAAGACCACTTTCCCCTTCCCTTCATTGACTAGGTATTAGATACATTAGCAGGAAAGAAAGTCTTTTCTTTCCTAGATGGCTTTAGTGGATACAATAAAATTCAGATTGCCCATGAAGACCAAGAAAAAACCACATTTACCTACCCTTGGGGGACATTTTCCTATCAAGTTTTACCCTTTGGCCTATGTAATGCCCCTGTTACATTTCAGAGGGCCATTCTCAACATCTTTTTAGATTTAATAAATGAAGGGCTCAAAGTATACATGAATGACTTCACACCTTACGGAGATGATTTTGAGCCAACATTAGAAAACATAGAAAAGGTGTTGCAAAGATGTGTTGACACTAGGCTTTTTTTAAGCCATGAAAAGTGTCATATGATGATGACTGAAGGAACCATCTTAGGTCATTATATTTCAGCAGCTGGAATACATGTATATCCAGCTAAAATTCAGATAATTTTGTTAATACCTACTCCTACCACACAAACAGAGGTACGTAGCTTTCTCGGATTTTCCGGTTATTATAGAAGATTCATAGAACATCTGATTACTATAGAAGATTCATATAAAATTATTCTCGAATAGCTGCACCTTTATATGCACTAACAAGAAATGTTGATTTCATTTGGACAGATAAATGTGACCATGCTTTCGAGGATCTGAAAAATCTTGTATCAGCAGCCCCAGTGCTGAGGGGCCCAAATTCAGATTTTCCATTCCAAATCTTATCTGATGCCTCAGACACAACCATTGGAGAAGTGCTTGGGCTGGAAGAGGATAAGAAACCATATGGAATCTATTATATTAGAAAAAATCTATCTCCTGTTGAATTAAACTATACTATGACTGAGAAATAATTTCTAGCTGTAATACATGCTGTAAATAAGTTTAGACATTATATAACTGGGTATCCTATAGTTTTATATATAGATCACTCTGCCATAAATTTTTTAGAAAATAAACCTGTTACAAATGGTAGAGTAACAAGATGGTTGATTTTGTTGCAGGAATTCGATATCACAATAAAATATCGACCTGGAAAAGAGAACCCTGTAGCTGATTTCCTATCACGAATGCCAAAAGCCAACAATTGCACCAGCAGTCGCGAATCACTTCACAGATGAGCATTTGTTTGTTGTTAATATTAAAACCCCATGGTATGTTGATATATAAAATTACTTAGGAATAGGTAATTTACCTAAACATCTAACGCCTAATGAACGAAAATAGATAATACAACATAGTACTCAATTCTCTTGGATCGGGGGCTACCTATTTCATACAAGGTCAGATATGCAAATTATGAGATGCATCTGAGAGGATGAATTATTTGATATTCTAAAAGCATGCCATGATGGGCCGTGTAGCGGACATTTTGCAGATCGTAGAACTACCCACAAGGTTTTACAGACAGGCTACTATTGGCCTACCATTTTTAAAGATGCTAAAAAGTTTTTACAGGCCTGTGATAGCTGCCAAAGGGCGAGTTGCCCTAGACAATCCGACGAAATTCCTTTGAACTCACAATTATTAATCGAACCATTTAAACGTTGGGCACTCGATTTTGTTGGTCCCATTAACCCACCATTGAATCAAAGAACATACATCCTAGTTGCAACCGAGTATGTTACTAAATGGGTTGAAGTAGAGGCACTTTCGAAGGCTATAGAAGACTCTGTAATACAATTCCTTTTCCAAATATTTATGCGATACAGCCTCCCAAGGGACATAATGATAGATGGAGGACTGCATTTTGTAAGTAAAAAACTCGCTGAAACATTAGAAAATTACCACATTCAGCACAAAATCACAACGCCATACCACCCACAGGAAAATGGATAGGTAGAGAGCACGAATAAAGTGATTGAATCTATACTGACAAAAACAATTGCCTCACACATATGTGACTGGGCTTACAGATTTCCAGAAGCCTTTTGGGCATATCGAACAACATGGAGAGGTATCACGAGGTCTTCATCGTATCAATTGGTATTTGGAAAAGATCCCATATTTTCGATAGAGTTTGAAATTCATACATTAAGAACAACCCAAGAGGTGGGTTTAGACTTAAATGAAGCCCAGGTCAGAAGATTACGACAAGTCTATGAGTTGGATGAAATTAGGCTCTCTACTCTTCAGCACACAACTTTAATTCAACAATAGAGAGAAAAATGGCATGACGCCCTCATCAAAGAGAAAATGTTCCCTGAAGGAGATTGGGCACTCCTATATGACTCCAGGTTTCAGGATTTCCCAGGAAAACTCTAGACACGATGGCTTGGACCTGACAAGATATAAAAGGTGCATGAAAATGGCACCATCGCATTAACTACCATTAATGGATCTGGATATTCCTTCAAAGTAAATGGTCATCAAGTACGACTTTACCATAAACTACTTAATCGGGAATCCTTTTACCAACAATTACAGGAATATTCTACCATGCAGATTCTTGCTGAGGAAGACAACTCCTCCTCAACACCCATTTACTGAATCATTTCTTTATTTTGAAACTTGTACATAAAGCTTTTATTTTTATTTTTCTTGTTTTTTTCTATAGATTTTATTTCTTAAGTTGTTCCTTTTTAAGGAACAACAGCAGTTTCTCTCAAGAAATGTGTGTTGAGTGTCTTTGTTTGATGTTCCTTTCCAAAAGGAACAATAGTTTTTGTTGTTCCTTTCAAAAGGAACAATAGTTTTTGCTGCATCCTGTATGTTTTTCCTTTCAAAAGGAATAATTTTTTTAATTGCAAATTTTTGCTATTTCGTAGTGTTTTTGCTATTCCTTTCCAAAGGAATAGCAGTTTTTGTCATATGTCTATTCTATTTCTTCCCAAAGGAACAACATTTCTGCTGATTTTTTTGTTGTTCCATTTGAAAGGAACAACATTTTCGCAGATTGTTTTTGTTGTTCCTTCTTAAAGGAACAACACTTTTTGAGTGAATTTTTCTTGTTTTAGAACAAAATTTTGAGGATTTTTGTGAATTCATCATGACTCTTCTAAAGGAAAACATACAATTTATACAAGGATACACAAATTAGAGATTACTGAAATCAACAAATCAAGAGAAATTGTCATTTTTAAGAAATTGTTTTGCAATGATAAGGAAAAGGAAAGGACACAACCATTTATATTACTTTGTTGTCCTTATTCGCACTTAAATTAATATGATTGGGTATCTTTATCATGCTAGTTCTTCCCTAAACTCTCATAACTCTCTTTGATTCTTATTTATTGAATAAAGAATAAAATAATATTTTCTCTATTGAGATGTTCAGACTTCTTCCGCCATCCCTACTCTTAATGAGTGTTGATCTATCCTCTATATATAAGTAGGGAAGTGCTATATATAAAAATAAGACAAAAGAAAAATACCAATATGATTGCTAACAATTCTATGATATGGCAGATGGAGGATAAGGGGTCTCATCAAGAGCCAGCCTACCATGATCATAAGGAAGCAGTGAAGTGGCATTCCCATTATGGCCACCACACCATAGATATGGTCCAATGGGAAACTCATAAAAAAAATAATAAAAAGTCCTTGGAACAGGAGGTCTCATCACGAGCCGGCCTACCCACTTTTCACTCCTTCCTGGTGAATGGCATTTTGGTTCATCTGCTTCCCAAGCCGGCACAGTGGCCTCCATCATGACATTATAAAGCACTTCACTAGGCATAAATAAAGGATAATGGTTCCAAGGGTGAAAAAGAAACTTTTTCAAGGTTTTTGACACCTGTGGTCAACAGAGCTCTGCTGATGGTATTGGAGTCACACTTTTCAAATCAATAGTAATGATGAACCTGTTTCTTATATCTTTATATAATATCAAATGAGAGTATACACTTAAACCCTTTGTTTTGAACCTATTATACATGAAAATTATTTATAACTTGATCATAATAGTTTATGTGGGTAATGACCGCATGAGTACTTGTTTTCACATCAGTTGTCCCTTTCCATTATCTTCGAATCATTGCATAAACGTTTCCATATCTATTCGAAATTTAATAATATGCATCGATTTCAATAATGTAATAATTTTTTATTGTATCATAAGTGTGTATGTTGTTCAATGCTGTACATCTATTGTGCAGTACCTTTCTCTCTTATTTGACAGTCGAGGACAACCTATCATCCTTCAAGGGGGCGCGGATGCCTACATGTAGGTCAAATCCCTATATTTTATGCCTACATGTGAATCAAATCCCTATATTCTCGATAATAATAAAAACTTAACGGTATTATTCTGATATACTGTGATGTGCTATTCCATTACATTATTGTGCATTTTTGAAGAATTAATAGTGTGCAGACAAAATGGGAGGACGACCAATTCGTAGTGAGCCACAGGAGCCAGCTTTTTCAAGCGCTGCACGGGAAATTTTGGAAAGAATAGGGTGGATTACATACCTCACAAGACTGCAACAACCTCATGAAATGGTAGCTATCAAGTTTTTACATAATTTGCAGGAAGGTTACTCCATGGTTAGAGGTAGGAATATAATAGTAACAGACAAAATAATCACAGAGGTTTCTGGCCTACCATTGGAAGGAACCATATGGACCCATAAGAAGGTGAAACTCCAAGAAGCCATGAACCTTTTCTGAGATGATGGACAGAACCTCGTTGTTAAAGGGAAAGGATTTCAATCGACATATTTGGGAGAACCATGGACAGAGTTGGAAAATTTGGTACAGGGCTACATAACATGTGATGGGAGAAAATATGTGGTAAGACCTCGCCACCTTTAGCTATTAGAAGTGTTAAAACATAAATGTACCATAAACTTGCCTACATTTTTCAATATCTTATTTCATGATGCCACTTGAAGTATAAGAAAAGCTCTTCATACAGACATGGTGGTGAGCCACCATTGCTTAATCAAATTGATAGTGAGTTACAGCCTTGCCCAACAGTAGACCAGTTGGGAAGAACTGATATTTTCAATTGATGTAGGATTAGCCCTACCTACCCCAAAACATAAGAGAATGAATACAACAGTAGCAGAGCCATCAAAACGCAGACAATCCTCTAGGTTAAGGAGAAGTAGTGGAATGATAGAAGGTTTTTAGGGTAGCATTAGCCAACCCCTAGAATTTCCCAGTTCGGAGGATGAGCAACCCCCACAACTAGAGGAAGGGAGTCACCGCAGCGATGAGGATGAAGAGGAAGTGTGTCACCACATTGATGAGGAAGAGAGTCACCACACCAGTGGTTAGGAACAAATCCACCACACTAGTGTAGAAGAAGGGAATGATGAAGAGGAAGGAAATGATGAAGAAGAAGGAAATGAGGAAGAAGAAGGAGGTCCTCATACCAGTGTAGAAGAAGAGATTCACTACTCTGATGAGGAAGAAGGAAGTTACCACACCTGTGAAGGGGAAGAAGATAATAATAGTAGTGATAATGAGAGATAGGGAGCAGGACCTCCCAAAACCACCACTGAAAGTCCACCACAAAGCCCTTTGTAGGAGGACCAATTGACCCAAATTTTGGCCAACATGAGCAAATACATACAACCCCATGGCCCACTGAACTTCAGTATTGTGATAAAATAATTGCAGGAACAAGTTGTTACCGATAAAGACACAGTTGAGGGAATACCCGATGAAATAGAAGAAGAAAACCCTCAGGGAAAAGCAAGAACAGCTAGGGTTATTGTTGAGCCCCAAAGATGTCCTTTCCCTTCACCAAATTTCACTTCATTTCCTTTGTCCCTTATCAATTACAGGCTTAAATGGTCAATAGGATTGATTAAAGTCACTTTAGGAATGTATACAATGACTGACTTGCTATATTTTCATGGTTTTGTTGTTGTAGTAATTTTTGACTAGACTCAGTTACAGAATGTAGCCATTCTGTAGCCAGTCGCCTATTTCACAGCTATCTTCATGTTCTCACAGGTTATTGGTGTCACTTCAAGTAAAAATTCATATGGTTGAATTCAAAAACACTCCCACATCATTTATTTCTCTCTACGAAGTCTGAGTAAGAAGCTACATGTGGTTATGCACGTGGAAGATATCAAAGCCAAGAAGCAGATTCCTACTAGGACAGGGACTCTACAGATTTCTCCAACAAAGTACGAGGCTTTCATAAGAGTTATAATTTGATTTTGATTGAAAGAGACACTTGTTCCTATTTCTTCTCAAGGGTAGTTATGTATTTATTTTATAAGAATGACTTGGAAGACCAGGAGACAGCTAGCTAGATTGGTGTTTTGTTGCTAGATCTCAAAAGACTCTAATACTCTATTTTTGGAATACTTTTCCTTTAATGAAAGAAGCACCGCTTTATTGCAAGATCTGAGGAAATATTGAGGAGATTTTTATGCTAATCCGGTGGTAGAGGGCCCCTACTGCCCAAGAAGCTCTGTGCACATTGTTTAGATATGTAACTTTAGCCTTGTTGCATTCCTAGCTTAAGCAATTTTCTGAAATTTGTGTTTTATACTCACTTGCATTGGATGCTACAGCCAGTCTTATTCTTACGAATTGTTCCAAAATATCACTAACATTGAATGAGATATAACTCTAGTATTCTAGGAATTAGTTTCATTTTTCTGAACTTTACGTTTTTTTGCTCAATTACATCATTTGTTACAGCTAGTGTTGTTCTTACGAATGATTCCAAAATATCACTAACACTGAATGAGACTTAGCTGTGGTGTTTTAGAGCTTAGTTGTGTTTTTTGAACTTCATGTTTTTATGCTCATTTACATCACATGTTACAGCCAGTCTTATTCTCTGAATTGTTCCAAAATACCACTAACATCGAATGAGACAGAGCTGTAGTATTTCAGTGATTAGTTGCATTTTAGTTTAGTTGTAAAACTCTGGAGGTTAATGGCACTCTAGTTCAATTCTGTTAATTGTATTTCAAGTTTGAATGATTGCATTCTAGTTCAGTTTTATCCATTGTATTTTTAGTTTTATTAGTCATTTGTATTCTAGTTGTTAAGTTAGACTTGATGGCCTTCATTATTTACAAACCACTCCTGTTCTTAATTTCTACTAATACATCATCATCATAGGAACAAGAATTGGTAATGTCATTTTGAAGTCTTGATTGTTCTGCAACTTCTCATAATTTCACAAAATGCCTCTTTTCCAAAGCTATTCCAAAATATTTCTAATTCTTGAAGGATGTTTAACAGTGATATTTTGAGTTGTGGAATGGATTAATTTCGGTGTCATAGGTTAATTTAGAGTAGAATTCTTCACTAGGTTGCAGACTATCTTTTTCCAAATGTGTTCCAACAAATTTCTAGCCATGGACGAAATTTTCTCTGTGATATTGTAGATTGTTGTTTACTTAGAAGAACCTCATTACATTAAACTTATCCTTTTCTCAAATTATTCCAACATATTTCTAATGAATGAATTGGACTAATTTCATGTTATGAGTTATTGAGTTCATGCTATGAGATATTTTTCTTGTTAAAGTATTGCATTTTTTTTTCTCAAGTGACATACATAGTTTAGAATAGGTTTTTCTCTGTTTTAGTGTGACCAACAACTTCTCTTTACCAACACTTAGTTCTTTTCCTCTTAGAATAAAAACACAAAAATAAAAAACATTGGAAAAACACTAAACACAACGTAGTGAGAAACAGATACCTAGGCACATATAGTGCACTTCACTTCAACAGTTTACTAGCCCTAGTTGAAAATTTATGACATCAATTTAGGAACACTAAGTTGAGTAGACATTTTTGTGCCGTTGCCGGGGAAGTGTAACTAGGTAGCCTTATTTCTTACCTCCCAAAAAAACAATGACATGCGTAGAGAAAGAGACTCAAGGGGTAGATTCATAAGAAGCAGAAGCTTGATTCCTAGAACACCACTTGTTTCACCAAGACCAAGAGCCAGCACACCTCAAACTCAAACCCACATTCCATCCTTTACTAATCCTAGACTTCCAGAGAACTTAAGATCATATATTCCATTAGAAAGACCTTCCACTTTATCCACTGAACTTGTCTTAGAAGAACATCCTGAGACCCGGGGACATAAAATTTTCAACTTCCACAGAAAAATTAACTATGGAAAAAGAAGGGGGAGGAGGAGTTTTTAATGGATAACACACACTATTTGGAGGGGGTATAGGTAGAGGTAGAGGAGAAGGTGGTAGAGGTATGGAAGGAGAAGGAGGCAGAGGAAGAGGTAGAAGAGAAATGGGAAGCTCTTTTGGGTTTCCTATAATAGATGAAGAAACCAATGCAACTATGAAAAAAATTTCACCCTCTGTCCTTCCAAACTTTTATGGACTCAAAAACGAAGACCTTAAAACCTTCCTATTTGAATTTGAAGTCCTATGTATAACCTATGACTACGTACAAGATGCTCAAAAACTTAAACTATTCCCTTCAACATTGAAAGGAGCAGCATTAAAATGGTTTATGAGTTTGATCAACAGTTCTATTAGGACATGGGAAGACATGAAACAAGAATTTATAGAGAGGTATTTGGATTACTGTATGCCAGTCAACCATAAGGTGGAAGTGTTTAAAATGTTACAAAAAGAGGATGAAAATTTGGAAGATTTGTTGGAGAGGTTTAACTATAACATCAAGAGGGAAAAAATGGAAAACTTAGATCAAGACACTTTGAAAGCTCTCTTATTGAAGACAATTAGGGATGAATTGCTAGATATCGTTAACATGATGGGAAAAGGGGATATATCTCAACTCACATTATCTGAAATAGTTGAATTATGTATCAACCTTTCAAGAGGGAAATCTAAAACTGTAAAAGGACCAAGAGACCCTACTCTTGCAAGGGCAAGTAAATATACTTCTGAGACATTAAGTAGGGTAGAAATAGGATATATGCTTGATGAATTCAAATATGATATTTTGGGGAGTCTTAGTGAACAAATAAACACCCTTAAGTTACAAAACAAGAAGAAAATTGAATCTGATGCCTTAGCAATCTTTTGTCCCAAATGTAGAAAGAAGCATGCCTTGAGAGAGTGCCTTTTGGATGCAAAAAAAGTAGAGACTTGTGTAATTTGTTCAGAAAAACCTGAGACCAAGTGTTTCCCTTTACTTATTGGTCTTAAAGTTGTCTTTCAAGAAGAAACCTCTACAAATTCCACAGAATCTCTCAATTTTGTCTCTAGAAGGTCATGGCAAGGACCTCAAACACAAGGATTCCATGATCAGATGTATAATAAACCCCCACCAAATTGGAATTCTTGGCAACAACCTTGGCCCCAATTCCAAAATCAATCTCAAACTTGGGCGCAAGGAGCACAAAATCCCTATGGAAGATACTCTCAGTACTATCAATATCCACCATATCCACATTTTCCTCCTCAACAGAATTTTCAACAAAATCCTCAACAAAATCCTCAAAATCCACCACTTCCATTACCATTTCCTAAGAAAACAAATCAGTTGCCTACCCAACCGATACCAAACCCCAACAATAAAAATCCTTAGAATACATACATGATAGAAGGCCAACAATTTTCAATTTATTTGATTACTCCTTTAGACCTTAGTGATGTTCAACTTAGGTCTAGAAGAATACTTGAAAAGAAGAAACCTTCTGTAAAAATACAAGAGAAAAACAACTCTAAGGAAGATTCTCTACTGGTGAATAAAAGTCTTGAAGAGAACACACCTTTCCAAGACCTAAACATTGAAAAATCACAACAAAAAGAACCAATAATTGCAACTCCTATATTAGAACAACCATCAACATCCACTTCTACACCTCCCTTTCCAGAAATATTACAAATTGATAAAGGTGTAGAAAAAAAAATTATGGTGCCTAATTATGATTTCCTAGATGAGCTGAGAAATGTTTGTATGAAGATCCCATTATTGCAAGCTATCAAGGAAATTCCAATCTTAGAAAAGACAAGAAAGGAGTTGAGCATGAAGAAAACAGGAAAAAGAATAAGAGAGACAAAGAAAATTCAACTGGCAGGAAAAATAGTAGACATCATGATGGGTAATATTGCTATTCCAAAGTATCTAGACCCAGGAAATCTAGTTGTCAAAATACACATCAATGGAACTGAGATCCAAAACACACTTATTGATTTAGGAGCAGCAATCAATATCATGAGTAGACAAATCATGGATAAACTGAAACTTCCTAATCTTCTTTTTACACCCACATTATCACAATTAGCAGACAGATATGTGATTAAACCTGATGGGGTAATAGAAGACATTCCAGTGTCCCTAGATTCTTGGGAGTATCCTATGGATTTTATGATCCTAACTCCTAAGAGAAATCTAGGAGGGCAACGTATTATATTAGGAAGACCTTGGTTAGCTACAACTGATGCTTTCATTAGTTGTAGATCTGGTGATATGTACATCTCTGATGGTAGTTCAACCAAGAAATTTACCTTGTATCCTCCAGCAAAAACAATTACAGAATTAGATGATACTCAATGGATAGAGGATGAAGATGACTTACAACCTCTCTTCACAATTTCAGAAATTAGTGGAGATAGCCAGATTTTGAATACCTTAGAAAACTTTGAATCCTCTTCGGAATACAAACATGAACAATTTCAAGAAGAATCCAACATTGATTTTTTATCATCAAGACAGATGTCTCTCTATTCCATGGATAAATTTGGTAGCTCTACAATTGAAATATTTCTAGGAAAAAATTTAAACATAAACAAGAACCTATAGAAATCTCAACAAGTAGAGCTAGTCAAGATATTACAGAGACATTCTACTGCATATGCATGGGAGTACACTAATATGAAAGGGATAAACCCAAAAACTTGCACTCATCACATCTACATAGAGGAAAATTGTAAACCAATTAGACAACCTCATAGACGGATGAATCCAAATCTTAGGGAAATTGTTAAAGAAGAATTACAGAAATTGTTAAATGTCAACTTTATCTATCCCATTTCAGATAGTCAGTGGGTTTCACCTTTGGTAATTTTTCCAAAGAAAAATGGTAAATGGAGGATATGTATTGACTACCGAGAATTAAACAAAGCTACTCTTAAAGATTATTTTCCCCTACCTTTCATAGATCAGGTGTTAGATACATTAGCTGGAAAAAAGTACTTCTCATTTTTAGATGGGTTCAGTGGTTATAATTAAATTCAAGTAGCACCTGAACATCAAGACAAAACCACATTTACCTGTCCTTGGGGTACCTATGCTTACCGAGTATTTCCATTTGGATTATGCAATGCACCTGCAACATTTTAAATGGTGGTACTAGGAATTTTTTCAGATCTAATACATGATTGTGTAGAGGTATATATGGATGATTTCAGTTTATGGAAACACATTTGAAGAAGCTTTAGTAAACTTGGAAATTTTTTTAAAGAGATGTAAAGAAGAAAATCTTTCACTAAGTCATGAGAAGTGTTTTATGATGTCTATTGGAGGAATTGTTTTGGGACATCGCATTTCAGGGGATGGGATTAGAGTTGATGAGTCAAAATTTGAAGTCATCTCTAAATTATCTATTCCAAGTTGTCAAAAATATGTTAGGAGCTTTCTCGGATTTACAGGATACTATCGAAGGTTTATAGAAAACTTCACCAAGATAGCATCTCCACTTTTCAAATTACTTACCAAGGACTGTGAATTCAAGTGGAATCCTGATTGCCAGTTAGCCTTTGAAATCCTGAAAACAAAAATCTCTGAAGCACCTATTTTAAGGGGACCTAACTGGAAGTTACCTTTTCATATTTCAACAGATGCCTCAGATACAACTTTAGGAGCAGTATTGGGACAAAAAGACCTGATTCCTTATGCAATCTACTATACAAGTAAAAATTTGACTCCTTCAGAGTTAAATTATACTATAACTGAAAAAGAGTTTTTAGTTGTTTTTCATGACATAAAAAAGTTCAGACACTATATAATAGGCTATGAAACTTTTGTTCACACAGATCACTCTGCAATTAGATATCTAATGAACAAATCAATTACTAATGGTAGAGTCATAAGATGGTTATTGCTTTTACAAGAATTCAACATTACCATTCTAGATAGGCCTGGCAAACAAAACACAGTAGCTAATTTCCTATCTAGACTCCAAAACATCAAAGATAACACTCCAGTTCAAGATCAATTCCCTGATGAATATATTTTTTCAATTTCTACTCAGACTCCTTGATTTGCTGATATTGCTAATTATTTAGTTTCGGGGAAATTTCCTTCAATAATGAATGCAAGAGACAAAAAAAAGATCATTTATGATAGTGAAAAATATTCATCGGTTGCTAATGAGTTATACAAAACAGGTCCAGATTTTATCATTAGAAGATGTGTTCGGGAAGATGAGATGCCTGAGATCCTCAAGGCATGTCATGATGAACCTTATGGTGGACACTTTGCTGATAAGAGGACAGCTTATAAGGTCCTTCATTTAGGATACTATTGGCCATCTCTTTTTAAATATGCTAAAGAGTATGTCAAAAGGTGTGACAGTTGCAAAAGGGTAGGGAAACCTTCTCCTTCAGGTGAGATGCCATTGCAGCCTCAGGTACATATTGAACCTTTTGAAAAACGGGCTTTAGATTTTGTAGGACCTATTAGTCCTCCATCAAGACAAAAGAAATATATATTAGTTTGCACTGATTATGTTACCAAATGGGTAGAAGCCAAGCCATTACTTTATGCTACTGAAGCATCTGTAGTTAATTTTATTTTTGAGGATATTTTTACTCGTTTTGGTGTCCCAAGGGAAATTGTTACAGATCAAGGAGCTCAATTCACATCAAGGCTAGTGGAGGAAATGATGGAGAGGTAAAAAATCAGACACAGAAAATTTACTCCCTATCATCCACAAGCAAATGGTCAAGTGGAATCTACTAATAAAGTCATTGAAGGAATCCTAACAAAGACTGTTCATTTACATAGAAGAGATTGGGCAGACAGGCTTCCTGAAGCCTTGTGGGCCTATAGAACTACATGGAGAAGCACAACAGGTCATACTCCCTATGAACTTGTTTATGGAAAACAAGTTTTGTTTCCCATAGAGTTTCAGATTCAAACTTTTAAAATGGAAGTTCAGCTAGGACTTGATCTAACAGAGGCACAAAAGCACTGATTGGAGCAGATTAATGAATTGGATGAGATCAGATAGGATGCAGTCCAGAAAACACGTATAGTCCAATAGAAAAGGACTAGATGACATGATAATTACATCAAGGAAAATAAGTTCAAAGAAGGTGACTGGGCTCTCTTGTTTGATTCAAAGTTCAAATATTTTCAAGGTAAATTCCAAACACATTGGCTTGGGCCATATGAAATTATGAGAATTTTTGAAAATGGACCAATAAAAATCAGGACAATAGATGAAAAGAAGGTCACTTTTCTTGTAAATGGTCAGAGATTGAAGCTGTATCATAAGCCACTTTCAAGAGAATAATTTGTCAAGAGATTCCAGGAAAACAGTAATGTGAAGTTAATGAAGAAGAATTTTTCTTCTTCATCAACTTAGTTGAATTTTCTAAATTCAAATGAAAATAAATAAATAAATAAAAGATAAAAAAATACAAAGTATAAACATGAAAACTAATCACTGATTAGCATGTTTATACAGAAAATATAAAGTGAAAATCAGAATCCTTCTGACACTTTAGCTTTTCAAATTTGTTATTTTTCTGTAATTAGCTATCAAAAAATCATAAGTATCGCTCCATCATGTCTCCATTCATTAATATCTCATTCAATCCATTCATCCATATTTAATTCACTCCATTCATACATACTTAATTCACTCCATTTCATGGTCCATTTCATTTCCATCTCATATTTCTAAATTTGATCTCTTTCTGCAGATTGAGTATTACAAATCACGAGTTACAGACCACTTTTTATGGTTCATTCCACTTCACAATTGTGATTCATTTCATTCCATTGCATTTCACTTCACTCTTGAGCCATTCCACCATATTTCATGATCCATTTCATACAGCATTCCATTCCATGTTTCAAAGTTTCTACAGGTACATTCTGCAGCCAGTCAGACATTCTACAGCCAGCTAGACATTCTGCAACCAGATATCCTGAAGGAAATTATCCAGCAACACTTGTTCAGCAGAAAATTGACCCTGCACACTTATGTCAACAAACAAAATAAAATTAATTATGAAGACTGAAGAATCAATGATTTTCAAAGGAGGAAAAATCATATCAAAACCACAAAAAATTAAAGGAAAGGCAAAGGTAAAGTTGTAAAATTATTATGATGACAGAACATGAAAGTTATAGTATAGTTAAGTCATGTATGATTCAAAAAGTTGTTTTAATTATTCGTGTTGATCATGCCTATTAAAACCTATCATAAAAACTTTGGACAAAATCCCCTCCACTTCGCCTTTTCAAATCATCATTTAAAACTTAACGGTTAAGTACTGAAGTGACCTAATCAGTCACGTCACTAGGCTGAAGTATTCAGTGATGATCTTGAATTTCTCACGAAATATTTCTGCAGTATTTTCTCCCATGATGGCTCTCAAACTCATTAATTCATGTAAATCACCCTC